>JAMPIV010005117.1:0-408923 GCA_024509875.1 Oreohelix idahoensis | reverse complement strand
CTGTTTACAGGCCTCTGGTTTCCCCTCCTTATATGTTTATACGTTTATTTAAAAAAATACACTGTATTTGTATGAAAATTTTTTTTTTTAATATATCAAAGCAAATTACCAAAATATCAAAAAAAGTGTGTGATCATTTACAGAAATATATATGTGTACTACATGCATGCCAAATTTGAGACTGATCTGTTAGATAGGGTGTTAGTTTTTAAATTTTTTGTTAATAAAATGTTAATTTTATGAAAAATGCTTTTTACTCACCAAGTGCCTTGTCTTGTCCAATACATCCATTCTGGGGGGCCAAATGTCACTAAAATTCTCCAGCACTGTATGCTGCACCTCCTTCAGCTTCCTGCAGCTCCTCCTCTTGCCTAATTTCTCTTCTTTTTACAAGTTTGTCAGCCTCATATTTCTGGCTGTTGGCCAGACGTTTCCTTAATCGCACCTGTCCAAGGTGTTTCGAGTTTGTTCCAGATGCTTGGCCATACAGCTTTTTTATTTCTGCACTGGCTGATGGACCAAAGTTGAACTCTCCAATGGCCACAAGGACTCTGAATTTGACTTTTTTTAATGACACAAATTTCCGCTTGCTGCAACGACTCCATATAACATTGTGGAGGCTTTCATTTGCATTTTGAGTTGCACCTAGCTCACACCGCTTGAGCAGATACTGATCAGTAAGACGCTCATAAATAAGGGCTAAGTGCTTATGGAGCAGGTTGTAGTCTAGCGGAGTATGAACTTGGGTCTCGTGGGGTCCGGCAGCTTCTCCTTTGGCCATGGAAGCCTGATAGAAACACCAGGAGTTTTTTCCTGGCGGACAAAAATTATGTTGGGGTTTGTCGAATACCCATAGTAGAGAGAAGCCATGATGGCTTGTTTCATCTCTGGGGCTGTACTATGCTGGCGGATGGCCCTGGTGTAGTAAATACAGTTTTCGTAAGGCATTTTGGGTCAGACGACCATGGCGATTTCCCCCAAGGGTGACTTTTTGTTTCCTGCAGTCAGTAATGAGTGTCCTCAGTGCAGTGCCTAATCGCTTTGCGACATGGTTGACTTACTCTTCTGTGGTTATGTCAATTTCTGGACCATACGGTTTGATGTCACAGAGTCTGTTGTAGGCCTTGTAATCACCATCTGATAGCAAAACAGTGTAGCGTAGCTTGTGATTTGCCACTGAACAAAGCCAGAAAACCTCACAGGCTTTTGCTTCCATCATTCCGGCTGACCCTTCATAATTACGGCAGCAGTCCTTCTGATGCTCTGCTTTCCATTGTTCAAATTTTTCAAGCTGATTTTTCAGTTGCCACTGTTCAGTATTCTCGCAGGTGTAACAGAAGGAAGACATAACGTGCGTATCGATGACCATGCCAATCAAGATGTCGATAACACTGCCAACACCTATCAGTGACTTATGACCTCTAGTTAGCCATGTTGCATCAAAGCTGACAGCGATGTCAGTGACTTCTTTTTTTGGTTAATGGTTTTATTAATGACTCTTAGCATGTTCAGTTCGGACGATGCTGACGGCACGTTGAAATACTTTAGAGTTGTGCATGGTATCCAAATGATAAAAAATTTGATCTGCATATTTCTGTACGTAGGTTTAGCACAGACAGTGTTATGAGAAGCACCATTCTTGCTCGCGCTCAAGTTCATTTTTATATCAAATCGACTTGGGCCAGCGGTGAAAGGCACTACTGGATCAGCGATTTGAACTATAGGCCTATCTGATACTGGTATGCAGACATACGTTGATGATAAGCCTACATCAGGTTGGTTATCATTCACCGCTGATTCGTAACATTGCTGGAAATTACACACTTTCAACGTGCTCTAACGGTAGAAAGTTGCTTTGCTTTCTTACCTTTTCTTCTCATTTTGAAGTAATAGAACACAATTTAATGAGATTTAGACTGTAATCAAGAGAAACACGTCGTACTACGTACCACGTTCAATGAAACAAAGTTATTTGTTTACGGTCAGAAGTACCTGTCGCTATGTTCCGGATTTATGCAGAGAAAGCTGAGCATTGTTACGACCAATCAGAAAGATAAACACCAATGCCTCATGAATGGGCCTTGACTGAGAGAATGGGGCCACTGCGTGACCTCTCCTTATAAGAAAGTTAGCGTAAAACGATGGAAAATTTTGAATGCCAAATCAACGAGAGCTATGTGAAATAAAGGTTTAGAATTTGCTATAATCCGGAAAATAAAAAAAACCCCTTTTCAGCGATACCAAATACTTTGCAATGCGCTCAGCATAACTAAGGTATTATTGAGAGAGAAATATTGCATTTTCTGCACAAATTTGCAAATCATAGCTTGGGGGTAGTGCCGAAAATATGCCTTTTGACACATCAAATGCATTTTTTATGTCATAAAACCTTGCTCAATCGGTTCCTCGAAGATTATTTAATAAAATAAGCTCAAAAGTAAAAAAATCGATATTTTGTACCTAAAACCAGATTTTCACTGCCGTGCATCCCCTTAAAGGCTTGTCCATTTTAAATACTGCCAGTGTTTAATAGACAATTCAGCTAATATGTTATGTAATAGAACATTTTAAAATAAAGTTTCTTTTGTTTTAGCATTCCATGCTCCAGAGTATTGAACGATACATGAAGCAGGCCATTGTTGACAAAGTGCCAGCTGTTTCAAGTGCTGCCTTGGTTTGAGAAAATAATGTATGTCTTTTACAGATTTCATGCTTGTGTATCTTGTTTTATATATATATATACACAGTAGAACTCCATTTATCCGAACCCCATGGGACCGAGCATCGTTCGGATAATCAAATGTTCGGATAATTGGATTACATAATGTATCGAGTACATGTACACATATTTCTAAAAATAATTAACCATCCCAAGGAAAATACACTAAAACATATTTACATACTTGTACTGTAATAATAATACCCACACTGTATTAGATCACTGTATCACCAAAATCTTTTATTACACTGCAGTGCATGTACTACTTGTATTAATTATTTTTGTTAAGAAAGAGAAATGTTTTCAAAATAACATTACAAACGATTCAAAACCAGACGCAACTTACGTATACATGTACTTGCACAGATGTAGCCCACTATTTAAAATAATGAGGAATCCTCTTTTGCACCAAACTGGATAGTCTCCTTTTGGCTGCTAAGTCCCGCATTCTCTTCAACAGCAGAAGCTGTGTAGGACAGCTGTCATCTTCTTGCTCGTACCAAGCCATCGCTGTTTCTAGTGCTATAAAGGCCTCTTCAGGACTTGGTCGACGTTTTGGTTTTTCTTCATAATCTACAAGTACATCATGTACTTCTGAGGAGTCTTCATCATCGGTCACTACATGTATTTGGTTTTCTTCTTGCACAAAAGACAAAATTTCTTCGTCATTCAAAAACTGAAAACCAGAATCATTATCATCTTCTAGCCACATGTGTGCATCATCTTTGTCACAGTCCGAAAATCCGGGCATTGCTTGAAACAGTTCCACAACTTCATTTATACAATCATCATTTGTGTCCACTGCAGTAGTTTCATTTCCTCCTTTTTTCTCAAGCAATCTACTCCAAGCCTTGTTGAGATTATCTTGTGACAGGGTGGTCCAAGCATCAGCTAACATATAGCAGCAGTCTTTGAGATTAAGCTTTTTGGAAAACGCCACCACACTTTCTTCATCTTCAGCCAACAATAAACGACGCAGGACTTCCTTCTTGTACATCTTTTTAAGCTTTGCTATAACACCCTGATCCATTGGTTGAATCAGTGCTGTTACATTGGGAGGCAGAAAAATTACTTTAAAATTTGCATCAACTGCATTCAATGTATCCGTCTCTGGATGAGATGGTGCATTGTCCAGTAGAAGAATTACTTTTCCAGTTTTCTTTTCTTGTTCTCTCAACCTCTTCACATTTGGGATGAATTGATTTGTATACCAATCAAGAAATATTTCACTATTCATCCAAGCACTCTTCTCTGCTTTGTAACACAATGGGAGACATGTCACATTCTTTACACAACGTGGTTTTTTGGCTTTGCCGATCATTAGCACCGGTAAACGATGACTTCCACTGGCATTCGCGGCTACCAAAATTGTTACTCTCTCTTTGCACTTTTTAAACCCAGGGGCAGCTGCTTCGCGCTGAGATGCAAGTGATTTTTGAGGCAATGATTTCCAGTATAAGCCAGTCTCATCGGCATTATACACATCATCGAGTGAATAACCTTCTTCTTCCAAAAAAGCCAAGAATGTTTCTTTAAAATTTTTAGCGGCAGTTGCATCGCTATATAAAGATTCCCCTTGAATCTCCAATTCTCGTATGCCATGACGAGATTTAAAGTTTCTTAACCATCCCTGGCTAGCCTTAAAGTCAGGAGGACCATCAAGTTGATTGTTGAACTGAAGTGCCTTTTCACACAACAGAGAACCAGAGATAGGTTCCCCTTTGTTTCTTCTTTGCACAAACCATATATACAAAGCCTCTTCCAATTTCACATCTTTCGCATTTCTCATGGTTTTACGTTTCTTCGACCCATTTTCACCATCAAATTTCGATGCAAAACTCATAATTTTATCCTTGTTACTTTTGATGTCAGAGACGGTAGCTTTCCCAACATTGAAAATCCTCGCAAGTGAAGACACAGTTTCACCTTGTCATAGTCTCTTGATAATTTCTGTTTTCGTTTCAATTGACAAAACATTGCGGTAACTTTTATATGCTTTAGGCCTGCTGGAAGATGCCATATCGCACAGAGAAATACTTGTACACCAAAATTATTCTGCTGTAGTAGCAGACACAATTATTTTAAGTTGAACTGTCTGTTTAGCCAGTGTTCTACCTAGAACGCACAGGTACACTGGATTGGTAAACCAGATATTAACTGACTTTATGATTTAACTGACTTCCTGTACGTAAGCGACCGACCATTAGCCATCCCATTCTCTACAAATTGTTCGCACACATTTGAAGTTTGCCGCATCAAAAGATTCAGAATTTTAGTCTAACGTGAATGTGGCATCTTATATATATATATATATATATATATATATATATATATATATATATATATATATATATATATATATATATATATATATATCATGTCATATTTTTGCAGTGCCAACTTTGCATGTGTGGAATGTCATGTAACTGTATTGTGTCACCTTTTTCTACCATAGATCTGCATCATATTATTTTCTGTGTCAAATTGTTGCATTATCATTTGGGAGTTGGAGTGGCTAAGAGATATGGCATCCACCGCTAATTCCAAAGGTACCGGGTTCGCTCCCAGTACAGGGAATATAATTGATGGAAATTTTTTCAGAACAAGCGGTTCCTAATGATGTCATACTCCCCCCCTGATCTCTTGGGTAGTGAGATCAGATGCCTAGCTGTCTCAGATAAGGCGAAAAAATAGGAGATCCCATGAGGTTAAAAATCCCTAGGCAGTTAGAAATCATAAAGAGTAGGCCATACGGCCACTGCCTGGCTAAATTTAAAAATTAGGAAACCTAACCACCACAAAAATATTTATAGAAAGTGTGATTCCTGTATACATGCATTGAGATCCTTGCAGGTGCTACGGAGTTCATGTGCTGTGCTGAGATTCTCCTTGTGTGATCTAAGGGAGGAGATCGGAGCACTGATGTAGTAGTCTGTGTGCAGTGAAGATGGTCCTTAAAACCAAAACAAAAAACATTTAGTGAACATAAACAAATGTCACATGTCATGACTATATACAGTCTTAATGACAGTAACTGAGAAATAACTATAGAAAAGGATATTGCAAAAGTGGTAGGAAGTAAACATAAAGGCCTTAACTTCAGTAACAGAAAAAGAGAAATTATGGTTATCTCAAAAACAGAATTCTCCAGAATAGACCATCAAAGTAAATGTATGCAGTTTGAAGTATATTCATAGATCAAATACCAGAGCACATTATTAGCATCAAGTGGAAGACGCGTGTCAGAAATGAGTAGAATAGCACAAGTAACAGCAGCTTTTGCAGATTCTGTGTAACAAATCTTTATTAGTGGAAGAAAGAAGGAGAGTTCTTCAGTCTTACATAGTGGTTTTCTTAGAATAGGTTGAACTATCATTTGGAAGCCAGTCATGGACAGTTGGTAAATAAGTGAGAAGATCCTTGATGTTTTAGGCGTTTATTTACATTGTTATGCAGAATTTACATCATTGCACTCCGGGCAAACCCATAGGTGCTCAGTCTCCATCAGTATATGTCGAAGAGTGTGAATGCTAATTGTTCCTGTAGCTCGCTGGTTGTAAACATGACGGATGCATCCTCTCATACGTCCATCTCTACTAGGTTTACATTTGATGCCAAATTCCAACAGTCTTAACATTGATGATTCATCTATTGCAGTGTCATTCTCTAACAGGCGATCATTAATTGTTCTCAGTATATCTCCCTTATCCATATCCAGTGTCCCCACTATGGGTGCTCTTGATGCTAGTCTGTCAGCTCTTTCATTACCACATACCCCAGCATGACCAGGACAGTATATCCACACCAGCTCTTTTAGACTGGAAGCTTCTATGAAAGTTTTCCATTCATGCCGCATTCAAACACTTTGAACCTTCCGAAGCATGGACTGAGAATCTGACACAATGATAGCCTTTGTTAATGAAGTTTCAGTTATCCACTTTAAGGCTGCAGTAACAGCCTCGACCTCCATTCTCATGCTGGAAGTTGTTATCTTGTAAGCCCCGCTATGTTCGGCGACGATTCTGCCCTGTACCCAAGCAGAGAAGCCCCAACCGGATTTCTCACCCCGGATCACCGACCCATCTGTATACACGATGGCATCACCATCCCTGGAATGATCATGTATCAGTTGATTAATTTCCAGTTCTGCTATTCCATTCCCCCAATTTCTACACTCTCCCCCAAGGCTGATGATCACCCGCTGGTAGTTATCCCAGTTCTCATCTGACATACACCATTCTTCCCCCTTGAATATATTGTCAGCTGTGGCCACCTGCTTGATAGTTGTCTCTGCCTGTGCCATCCCTGTCTTTATTCTTGCTCCCTTAATGTCAGCTATGTTACCATACAGAGGGTGCTGTTTGTCTGTGGATACTCACATATAGGCTTGTTTATTTACATAAGAATGTTAAGAACAACGTGGACTGTTAAAAAGAAGAGTAATGATAATGTTGTGAAAGAGGCCTGTAAACAGTGTAAGCTTATTACACACACAAGAAGGATACTGTACACATTCTTTGGCATCTTATGAGAAGAAGAAAGCTAGAATACATTGTGGCAACAGTTAAGTTTGAATGAAAAAGAGATTGCAGGCTGCAATTGATGAATTTACTCTACAGTTTATTGTGGCATGGAAAAAGTCAACAACGGAATTGATAAACAGTCCTAGGGATATGAAGTTGTGGAGAAAAATGATTGTCCATACCTGTTGGCATGGCACTTAAAGAGATTGCAACATGTTCATCTTTTTCGAGCATATAATTTCACATTCACATTTTTCTGACATAGTGAATTCTGTGTCATATCTTTCAGCACCTTGGAAAAGGTAGTCATGAAGTGATCAAGCGCTGGGTAAATGAAGCACAGGAGGCTGTTAACAGTGACAACGTTATGGTGCAGGTAACTATTAGTCTTATCTTCCTCAAAGGGCGTATATATAGGAGACTTATTCCTGTTTGTTTTATAGTATCTGCTTTTCTACTTACCCCAAGTGGTTTTCAAGAGTCTCTGAAAAGACTAAAATAGAATGGACACATCATGGGAGGAAACTGATGTGTGTAGTTTTCATAAACATTTAGAACAATAAGCAGCACAGCATGTTAGCTTCACAAGAAATTTGTACAAAAATCTATAACATTTTCTCTAATATTTGGCTAAATTTTAAAAAATGATTCCACTTCAGGAAACTTACACCTGTTTTGCCACAAGACGTATTTTTAGGGGGAATGGCATAAAGTATTAAAATATAAATTAATTTATTTATGGCACTTTTTAAACATTATAATTTGTAACAAAATCTGTTTGTTTTTTTTTATTATATAGCTGTACAATTTTTATATTTTGTGTAGAAATGATTTTAGTTTAAAAAATTGTATTTTGGTTATTTAGCTCCTTCATTCATTTTGTTTTGCTATTCTTGCTGAAGTAGAATGAATCGGTTTTTTTGCTTGAAAGTGGACAGACATTTTACAGTTTGTAAAACATAACTCCCCAGGGAAATAATGTATAAGAATTGTAATGCATTTTTCATAAAGTATTCTCAGATGAAAACAAAAGGGTACCAAATACATCGCTGTCACTTGAGAATACAATAGTGCAGCTTGAAATTTTTTATTATATCATTTTCAATTCATGTGACATTCGATAAAGGTTTCAGTTTCTACCAAACGTCCATTACTGTAACAATGTTTTTACTAGTAGCCTCTTGCAGTCATTACTGACAATGAGAATGGTGTTCTGTAGAGGTGATAGTTCTCAGCAGCTGTTTATTTTTTAACAATGTTTTTATACCTCTTTTACCTCTGAGTTATATCTAATATTTTTTTACTTTATGTCTTTCAGCTTTATGTTGTCCATTCATATTCTTTGCCATTATCCTTGTGATACTTAACATATATTTTGTGTTTATATACATTTCTGTTTTGTTCTGTATATTACAAATGATTTTTTTTCAGCTTGTTTCTGAATCCTGTATTATATAGCTGTCTTTAACCCTTTGTATATGTATTTGTGTCATTTACCTTTTCTGTTAGAGCATCCTGTGTTGCTGTTGTATTGTTCCTTTGTAAAACAAATGCTCATACCATTTTTACTGTAATAATTTATTGTGTTTTTTTTTTTTTTCTGCTTTTAGTAGACATTGTTCTAATGACATTGAGCTGTTTATGAAATTGTTGGCTTCTGTAAAACTTCAAACCTTCACCAGTAGACATCACTTTTGTATATTTCATGTCTGATTACCAAAAGTATTAACTAATTTAGACTAGACAACATCAAGCACTTCTGAAAATCTATTCGAGAATGTAGAAATAGATTGACGTATCCTCAACAAACAACTTAAAATTATAAAGAAGCACAACCTTGGCTGGAACTACAGGGAAAGAGAAGAGTGTGGAGGTCCAAGACAGCGTGCAGAACATAGCAGACAGAACCTCATTGGCATGGCTGAAGGAAAGATGAAGATGGTGGTGAAGGCTTTGCTTATTTGCTTCTTTTTTTTTTTTTTTAATTCACTTATCTTGGAAATATTTTTTCTCCAGTTTCATGCCCTGGGCCTGTTGTACCATATCAGAAAGTCAGAAGCTAAAAAGCAAACTGTGAAGTCACATAGCTTGTTGTCACTTGCATAAGTTCAAAATGGCATAGTCTCTTTTTCCCTGAAGTCACCATATGCTTATTGTCTACTGGTAAGTTCATGCATGGCGTAGTCCTTTTTTCCCCCCACTTATCATAGTGTTAATATAGATCACAAGCAGAACTTTTTCACTTGTGACATATAATATTGTGTGTTTATTTATGTACTAGTGGTTTTGAACTATAATTTTCTTTAAAAAATTATATAAATATGCTTTTAGTGTTATTATAAAATATATAAAATGCGAGTGGAAAAGGAAATAACGCAGTTAGGGATTAAAGAGAGAAATTTGAGATGGGTTGGATGTGCCCATGGGACCTCAAGACGCAGCAATAGAGACCGCAGTCAGCGACTCATAGCTTGACTGCCTGCGTCAGGACCAGCGAACCAGAGCTGGTCAAGACCGCACTCCACCTCCACGTGGTGGTCCTGGAAACAGTCTGCAGCTGTGCAGTCTGGCTGAGCGAGTGTGGATCGAAATGGGAAGGCAAACCCGGTCCTAAAAAATGCCATGCAGAAGTCGGATGTGTCGACCGAAAGGTGCAGATATCACAGCTTAGGCGTAAACAGACACAACGCAACCACCGTCCTTTTCAGGACGAACGAAGAAGGATGTGCCCATAGGAAGAAACCAGCCAGTTATGACCATACAATTATGAGTGGGGAGGTCAAGGAGAGGAGTAATGGAAGAGGAAGCCAAGATAGCAGGAATATCATGGATAGAGCTGTAATTTAAATATAAATAGTTACACCCCTGTATTCCATACGGATTGAAAAGGAATGGTAATGGTAGTGCTCATTTCATTGTTTACTTATCCCTTTTACAGATCCGTATTGCTGCCAAGCTGATCGAGGAAGAAGATGCTGGTTCTGACAGCCCCATGTTTGATTTTATTGAAAGCTGCCTGCGTCACAAATCTGAAATGGTTATCTACGAGGCAGCCCACGCCATTGTTCAGCTGAAGAATACCACAGCTAAGGACTTAGCACCAGCAGTGTCTGTGCTTCAACTGTTCTGCAGCTCACCCAAGCCTACCCTCCGGTTTGCAGCTGTTAGGACTTTGAACAAGGTCAGTGTCATACCATGAAAAGTCTTCTGAAATGAAAGTAAAATTTTCAGAAATTGAAGATATTTTGAAATGGTGGATAAACATCATATTACATGTGGTGAATTGTTGTTTGTGGGGTTCATGCTTTTATGCCAGCAGTGATAATTAAGAAATCTATCTAGTGTAGAATTCTTCAGTCATTTTGTTCCTCACATCTCTAAAAGCTTAAATGAAAGATTTGAAGTGACCTGTCTTTTGCAGTTATCATAGAGCTTCTTCTCTACGAGGGTCTGTATTATGTGTGATTTCACATGCTTCTATCATTCTAAAGGATGAATAAGATTTTCAATGAAATTTAACAGAAAATAGAGCATCTTTTACACGAAGGAGGCTTTGAGTAATTGGAATCATACATACATACATCAGGACCAGCAAACCAGAGCTGGTCAAGACCATACTCCACCTCCACTTGGTGGTCCTGGAAACAGTCTGCAGCAGTGCAGTCTGGCTGAGCGAGTACGGATCGCAATGGGAAGGCAAACCTGGTCCCTAAAAAATGCTGTGCTGAAGTCGGATGTGTTGACCGAAAGGTGCAGATATCACAGCTTAGGCGTAAACAGACACAACGCAACCACCGTCCTTTTCAGGGCGAACAAGGAAGAAGAAGAAGATACATATATCTTGGCATCAATATAGACAAAAATTGGGGAAATGGAAATAAAGTTCATATTTCTTAGAGGTCATTCACAAATGATTATTTCTCTCTCTGTGTCCCTGCCTGTCTTGTAACATGGCATATCTTACAGTGTGAGGTAAAGGGTGTGGAAATTGATTGGTCATGCACTATGCATGAAAACTGATAGCTATAACAAGCAATGGATTGGACTCCGTAAGGGACATGAAGAGAAAAGTGGACCTAGAGGTACATGGAGATTAACATTTGAGGCAGAATAACAGAACTCCAGAGTGATGGAAAAACAATATGGCTGTCAAGCTTGTTTGCAAGCACACGGTGGACATACCAGATACTTAGGATAGTGTGAATGAATTTTTTTATTGGTTGCATTTTAAAATAGAGAGAGAGAGACATAAACTGGATTAGTTGGAGAGTTTTTGTGTGTGTCTTATAGAACTCCAGATGTGATCAGAACTGATGATGATCTTATTGTACAGAGAAACAAAAACACAAGTATGATGGTAGGACACTTCTAATGATCAGATTACCTCTTGTTATAGTGCAGTTTGTATAGTTTCCTATTGCAGTAGAAATATTTATTTGATTATTTGAATTTAATCTTGTTGTTTATTCACTGAATATTTTTTACATAAGTATTAATCATCTGTAGATTCCATCCATTATGTGTACATGTGTGTTATTAAAAATTTTTCATTAATTAGGTGGCTATCAAGCATCCAGCCGCAGTAACAGCCTGCAACCTTGACCTGGAAAACTTGATTACAGATGTCAACCGTAGCATTGCAACCTTGGCCATCACCACCCTTCTCAAGACAGGAAATGAAAGTAGCGTAGATCGCTTGATGAAGCAGATTTCTACTTTCATGTCTGAGATCTCGGATGAGTTCAAGATTGTGGTGGTTCAAGCTATCCGTTCTCTCTGTTCCAAGTTCCCTCGAAAGCATAACGTGCTCATGACTTTCCTGTCCCAGATGTTGAGGGATGAGGTAGGTGTCTCATACATCTTTAAAGATTATGTTAGAATCCTCTGGGCAACCTAATTGCTTTCTCTCCACATGTGTGGTGAATGAGAAGCAACATTTGCCACATTGCACAAATAATTTTTAAAATTTACTGAATTATAGTAATGTGTGAGAATTTTTTCCACTTTTTTGTTTTGAAAAGCGCCCAGTTGGCACAGTGGTTGGAGTGCGTGCCTCTTGCAGCAAAGCTACTGGGCTCAAAACTTGGTAGTATCATGCTTTTGTCTACCCAGCTGTATATGGGTACCCAACTCTGCTCTTGAGTTAGGGAAGGCAAAGGCAGCAAACAAGGGACTGGTCACAATATCTTATAAAGCTGGCCCTAGTAAAGTCTCTTTAACGCTTCATTCTCCCTACTGCATTATCTGCCATTGGACTACATTAATCTTCACCTTTTGCAATACAACAATATAGCGCTACACATTTAGTTGCTACATGCTTACTTACTTACTTAGTCGTTCCCTTTCTACCGTGAGGTGTAGAGGTTTGGAAGAGAGAGCGCCAGACTATCCTATCGACTGTCTTCCTCCTGGCCTGGTTCCATTCTAGTCCTCGGTCCTTCAAAGATTGTCTTATGTTGTCCTCCCACCGGACTCTGGGTCGTCCTCGGGGTCTGGATCCTTGGCTCTTTGTTTCCCATGCTTGTCGTGGTATCCGATCTTCTCCCATTCTGCAGACATGGCCAAACCATCTTAATTGGGACTGTTCTACTTGGGTCTGCAGCGGGTAGGATTTAAGGCCTTTTTTTTTTCTTTTTCTGATTTATAAAAACATAGAAAAACAAATTTGACATACATTCATTACCTATTTGCCACTTAATGGTGATTGAAACAGGCTTACCAATCCTGTTATTTGAATATAAACTGTGGTGACATTATTCATATTATGATGGAGTGCTTGCTTCTGATACACAGGTCCTATGTCATTTAGAGTCATAAATGTGGAGGTCTGATGGCAAACGAGGAAGAAGAAGAAGAATTTCATTTAATGATTCTTATTGCTGGATGTTTGTTTTTAAATTTCCAAACTTTTTCAAGTTTTAAATGTTTGACTTGAACTTGTGAAGTAATAATGGTACGTTTTGCTAATTTAGTCAGTAACTGAATTGCAGGAATATAATCAGTGAATTGAGGGAAACGTGTTATATTCTAAGGGGATTATTTGTGTGAAATATGTGTATATTTTGGGTGTCATTTATTATTCTGAAATTAAGGGTCATTTGAATAGAATTATAAAAATGTGTATACATTTTACACAAAATCAAAAGTATAATTAAATTTTTTAAATATCTGGACATAAATTAGAAACAGTATCTGGACATAGATTAGAAAAGATATTCCCAAATATGTTGTTTAACTAGGGCTACTGAGCTTCTTGCTCTTTTGCAGCCACTACCAAGTTGAAAACTCCTTGGTATACTTTAGATTTCAGCTTTTCCTATGGCTTTTCTACCATTCCGAAATGTGTTGAGTTGAAGTCATGAGCTGCAGTTTCTCCAACTTCGTTTGCACTTAAGGGATCATCACATCTGCTCCCAAACTAAGAGGAAGAAGCGCACGGCATACTGTACATTCCCCGCCATGCAAGGGGGCTCTCCAAATATGGAGAGCTAAAATACTGTGCTCTGGCTCTGGGCTCTTCCCCCAGGAATTGTCACATACTGCACAGAGCCACTTCTCAGCTTCCCCTGCCTATCATAGTGAAATCCTACTGCATGCAGCCAACTAGGTAAACGGCTGGAGTTACATCTGGGGCTTAAGTGACTCCTCCAAACTTAGTGTGCAATGCTGGGTTCTCAACACGCTTCACCACAGGGGGAGTTTATGGAAGAGTCCACGAGGGTTTGATTAACCTAATGGACAGAGATTCACATCCGTATCTGAATACTCTAGCATTGTGCTTAGCTAGTGGTCATATAAAGATGACTCCAGATATGCCTCCATTAATTCCTAAGTTGGTAAAACGTGGTGATGGTAGTCAACTTCAGTGTCCCAAATCACAGGGGCCACCATTTGGTATATTGTGAGTTGATTTGAATGAGGGATTGTGATGCACTTGATAGTAGAGACTTCTGGTCATGAACTTTTTACACCAATCTGCTGTCTTTGTAAGCAAACTGATAAAATATGATACTACAGCAACATGGATCCACAACAAAAAATTATGAAAGAGGGATGGCTGTTGTGCTACTGCAATTAACTATTGTTGGCTTGAAGGATCACAGTATCTAACGCATTCCTTGGTTGGAAACACTATAGTCTGGGTAGCCTTGTGGTCATGCCATAACTCTCCTTCCTTTGTCATTATTAATTTTGTTTGCCTTGGACGCATGTTAGTGTAGTGTAGTATTTTAGTAGTTTGACTGCTTGTAAAGACAGATTAGTATTTAAAATTTAAGATTACGGTTTTCTTTATCATTGTTTTAAATTCACCTCCAAAGTTTACTACAAAAAAATGTGTTCAGTCTTGTGTGGGTAGAATGTCTCAAGTTTATTTTGTTCACTTTTTCAGGGAGGCTTTGAGTACAAGAAAGAGATTGTTGACTGCATCATTGTAACTATAGAAGAAAACCCAGAAGCAAAGGAGGCTGGTGGGTAGACATGAAGTTATATTATGTATAAAGCTATAAAAACTTGTTATGGCATGTACTTCATTATGATAGTTCAACAGTTCGGTATGCATTGTTGCCTCGAAGAATTTTTCTCAGCTGAAAAAAAATTCAAGATGTAACTGTCAGCTAAGAAAATCTTGACCAATGCATTCTGGGATTGAGCACGGCTAACATAATGTAAGTTTTCTATAACCTGGTGCAAGAAGTAACATACAGGTGTACAGGAAGTCAATGTCACAGTAACATTAATCAAGACACACTAAAGAAATGACCCAGAGACTGTTAAAGAAAATTATCTTTCTGCATAACAATGCTTAAATATATGGAAATTGAAAGAAATCAAGTCCAACACTAAAGTAAGAATTTTCACTTCAAATGTCCAGACAGTCTTATTATATGACTCTGAAACATGGAGGAAAAAAGAAATTGACAACCAGAAAGATACAGACTTTTATAAATGGTGCTTGTGCTGAATAGAAAGATTCACATGGTATTACAAGATCATCAATGTGGAATTGATGGAGCATGCTGGATAAAAACCAGTAGAACAAAATAGGAGATGAAGCTGGCATTGGGTAGGATACACATTGAGGAAACCAGGTGACAGTATTACAAGGCAGTTCTTATCCTTCAGTCCTAGGGTTAGTGAAGTAGAGGGAGACACATGGAGAAGGAAATTAGACATGGACATGAAGGGGATAAAGATGGCATGACAAGACCTTGAACGGATATAATAGGACATGAAGGCTTGGCATGTCTTTATTTAAGACCTGTGCTGAAAGGTCATGAATAAAGTAATAACAGTTCTAATCACATATACAGGTGTAGTGATAGACATGCTTTCTTTACTGGTTTTGGAGAGAACATCGCACACTCTGTGTAGTCCACATGTAGCCACAAGTGATGTCTGCTATCATTTGAAACAGCATTTCAGGGAGCAGCAATGTCATGCCAGTCATTAACTCAAACAAGCTGCCCTAAACTGGTTGCATAGTAATAACAAATCTTAGCATGCTGCTGGTATACAGAAGTTGTCAGAGCTGTTGCAAAAATGTTTAATATTGAGGAGTATACCTTGAAAAAATTGGCGTCAATTGGCAAAGTGGTTAAAGTGCTGGCCTCTCATGGCAAAGGTGCCATGTTTGAAACACGGTGGCATCATGTTCCAGTCTGCCCTGCTGTAAATGGGTACCTGACTCTGATCTTGATTTAAGGAAGGAAAAGGCAGCACGGACGGGAACTGGTCACCCCCACTTCTCGATGCTGAACCTAGTATGGTGAAGTCTGTAACACTACGCTCCCTACGGCAGTATCTACTATGGGACTACCTCCTATGGCAGTATCTACTATAGAACTACCGTTACCTTGAAAATGTTTTAATTTATGATAATTATGTGTGTAGTTTGTTTTTAATTCTTTGTTTATTTTTTATTTAAACAAAAATAAATTTTAAGTCATCCTCCAACTGCCAGTTTGCCTGTGTATATTCTGGCAGGCTGGCATGGGTATGTGTATGTGTACTGCATTATCAGAACATAAAAACTCAATGATTTTTGTGTGTGCTTCAAGGGCTTGCTCACTTGTGTGAGTTTATTGAGGATTGTGAGCACACAGTCCTGGCCACCAAGATTCTTCACTTGTTGGGTCGGGAGGGTCCTCGTACACCAACACCATCCAAGTACATCAGGTTTATCTACAACAGAGTTATCTTGGAGAACGCTGCTGTTCGTGCAGGTATCGTAGACTGGTGTGCAAGTGTTAATGTCAGTACTAGTACTAAGATTTCAAATTCATTCATTCATTTATTTTCTTTTTCACTGCCTGTGGACTCTTGCAGGAGCACCAATCATTTGTGTGCTTTTCCAGTTGTAGCAATTTTTTTGTTACATGATGAGATTGCCAGCCCTATGCACAACCTTATATTGGTTGGCTCTTACAACATGCTTGAGGGAGCACAAGTCCTGTTCTTCCTTTGTTTCCTTAGAGACCTCAGGGAACTACATGGCATATTAAGATTCCAAAGGGTGTCATTTCCACCTAGACACTAGGTTCATTGGTTATATTAGGGTGCCTGTCCAAATATTAAAGACCTTGTGGTCTGATGTATTATACTTAATAATTGAAAGGTTGCCATAAATAATTTGCTCAATAAACAAAATCTATTTCATGTCCTCCATCCTTCTGCTTGTTTGATCTAGTTTCCCTTGTACTCATTACCTCCTTTTGTTTAAATCTTGTTTCTCCCATGCTGCCAGAAAGGCTTTTCTATAAGAGAGAACATTGTTGCCTATTTGAGAGAAGATTGTTTTCTTTAAGAGAGAAAATTGCTTTCTGTAGGAGAGAAAATTATCTTCTATGAGAGAAAAGGTTGCTTTCTATAAGAGAAGATTGTTCTTTATAAGAGAGATGATTGTTTTCAATAAGATAGATCAGTGTAATGAGATAGATCAGTGTTTCCCAAACTTTTTCTGATCTTTGCCCCCAGAACACATTCCCAGCGCCGCCATTCATTTTCCTGCATTACATTTTTTTTAAACTGTAAATAGCAACGTTTGGTTATACACTTGGCTGTACTTAAGCTTTTTTCTTGTTTATTAACGTATCATTAGGTACCACAAAGTGATTTTTGTTTGTACAGAAACACCAGAGAAAACAATGCAGTTTGGAAGCTCTTGGAAAACCATGAAATTGGTTACTTAATTTTTTTAAATCGGACAAAAAATAAAAATGTTACGGCATTTTAAAAAGTGTATGTACTTTCGCAAAGTTAAAAAAGTTACATCACACCAACTTCAGAGTGCTCCCGTTTTCTTAAATATAATCTTAGAACCTTCTCTGATAAACAGCATACAGTCTGCAATACACTGATTACATAAAGAAAACTATAGGGCTATATCATGAATAATTATCAATATATTTTAGACCAAATATTGCAAATCATTACCAAAAAATGTAGTATTTTGCATGAACATCAATTTTCACAACATCATATTTCAAAAAATATAAAAGGTACAAGCTTTAAATTTGTACATATTAATCTGCATACTACACAAATACAACCCAATTTTTTTCAGAGGATTTGAACATCTGTTTGTTCTTGTATAATTTTTTTAAATATGTCCAGAGGCCAATTTGTCGCAGGGGAAGAAAAAAAATGTAAAAAATAAGAATTTTTTTTTTCTAAATTACTGTCCATATTTCAATTAAAAAATCATTTGTAGGCAATAATTAACAACATGTAAACAATAATTAACAATATCTAAACGCTATTTTTTGATAAAACAACTGGTTACTAGCATTAAAAAATGTTTTTTTTTTATACCATCGTTGTATGAGTCATATGCAACAGTAAAATTCCAGAAGTGAGTTTTCTTTACATGTATAGAGCATTACACGTACCATTATTATATCATACATGTAGTGCATTGAAAATCACGACGAACCTTAAAACTTGAAAAGTGTACAGCCTGCTTAAATTAAAATGTATATTAATTAACATGAATACGCGAGTCTGAACTATTTAAAGTGCATTTCATGAAAGCTGTTTATACCCGGTACATATTTATGTTCGAGGTAAGACTATCAACTAGTGCCTGCTAGTCCGGACATTTCAGTACACCGTCAGCTACTAAGTTATGGTATTTTTCCGGTTTCCTAGCCTTGTCTCAATACGTCGACCATTGGCGTTTGGTTTTCCGATATCATTCGCTTTAAGATCATTATTCACCCTATTATGTTGCAAAATAAACCTTCATTTAATTACCAATTAATCAAAATATGCATTTTTTATTCAAATTGGTAACTTTCTTAGCTTTTCAAGCTCTTGAAAAAATTAGATTGTTGTGCGAATGTCTGAAGTGGTGATAACAATTCAATCCACGTTGTTACACAAAAACTGTGCGATCGTGTTAAATTGCTAAATAATATTAAAACTATTGTAAATTTTACATTTGAAGTTCAAAACATTGTTAATAAGTGATATACTTACGTATAGTCAACCTCAAATCAGAAGATGTGATGATGTTTGCACATGAGCCAATAAAAGTGGCATCTCGATCTTGATGACATCGGGAGTTATGACGGCCGATGGAACAGCCTCGCTGTCTATTTTTCGCTAAATTTCTAGGCCTAGCTTGAGCGATACAGGACTTACTCAAAGTCAATTAGCTCCACCAGCAAATATCAGAAGTCTTTAAAATTTCACACGAATAAAGGAAAATGGCTCCCAAATCTTCTCATATATTGCAAACAATTATAACAACATTTAAAATGTCACATCTTTTAAAATTTCAACTTCACTTTGAGAAATCGACGTCTTCCACGTTGTTTTCTACAGCTTGCAATATACCAAATTAAAGATATGCATCTTCCCATCATAATGGTGAAAATAGTATGCAAATCAGACGTTTGCTGGTCAAGCGAAACCCGTTTGAATGAAGCGGGGTGAGGCAAAAACGCCGAGAGTTGGCCGCGCGCCCGGGCAAACTACGCGTAACGTTGCTGTTAGTTTTTATTAGTAAAAAAATACTTCAATAACTTGTATTATTTGGGAATTAATACATTTCAAAAGAGAAGAGGATAATGAGTATCGTGATATAAATTTTATTACAATCCGCTTAATAGCAAAGGGACAGTGACGACTTAAACTTGACGAATTTTCCTCAGTTTTCTCAACTTTTGTGCGTTGTCAACCAAAAAAGCGGGCGGTTTGGGGTACCTAGTATCATGCATATTACATTATCACTCACACCACATTGCTCATACGCACCTAACTGTTGCAAGAAGCAAGATATAAAATCAATCATTCCAAGCTGCAAGCCAAGAGAAGGAAAGTCTTCAACACAATAGTCTTCTTCAATTGCCATTCAGACTGGCAGAAACATTCATGTCTCTTCACAAAATCTTGTCTCTAGTGCTGTTTTACTTTCCTCTGTCTTGAGGTTAAACTGGCAGAGACATTCATGTCTCTTCACAACGTCTTGTCTCTAGTGCTGTTTTACTTTCCTCTGTCTTGAGGTTAAACTGGCAGAGACATTCATGTCTCTTCACAACGTCTTGTCTCTAGTGCTGTTTTACTTTCCTCTGTCTTGAGGTTAAACTGGCAGAGACATTCATGTCTCTTCACAACGTCTTGTCTCTAGTGCTGTTTTACTTTCCTCTGTCTTGAGGTTAAACTGGCAGAGACATTCATGTCTCTTCACAACGTCTTGTCTCTAGTGCTGTTTTACTTTCCTCTGTCTTGAGGTTAAACTGGCAGAGACATTCATGTCTCTTCACAAAGTCTTGTTTCTAGTGCTGTTTTACTTTCCTGTCTTGAGGTTAAACTGGCAGAGACATTCATGTTTCTTCACAAAGTCTTGTCTCTAGTGCTGTTTTACTTTCCTCTGTCTTGAGGTTAAACTGGCAGAGACATTCATGTCTCTTCACAACGTCTTGTCTCTAGTGCTGTTTTACTTTCCTCTGTCTTGAGGTTAAACTGGCAGAGACATTCATGTCTCTTCACAACGTCTTGTCTCTAGTGCTGTTTTACTTTCCTCTGTCTTGAGGTTAAACTGGCAGAGACATTCATGTCTCTTCACAACGTCTTGTCTCTAGTGCTGTTTTACTTTCCTCTGTCTTGAGGTTAAACTGTCAGAAACATTCATGTCTCTTCACAAAGTCTTGTCTCTAGTGCTATTTTACTTTCCTCTGTCTTGAGGTTAAACTGGCAGAGACATTCATGTCTCTTCACAACGTCTTGTCTCTAGTGCTGTTTTACTTTCCTCTGTCTTGAGGTTAAACTGGCAGAGACATTCATGTCTCTTCACAAAGTCTTGTCTCTAGTGCTATTTTACTTTCCTCTGTCTTGAGGTTAAACTGGCAGAGACATTCATGTCTCTTCACAAAGTCTTGTCTCTAGTGCTATTTTACTTTCCTCTGTCTTGAGGTTAAACTGGCAGAGACATTCATGTCTCTTCACAACGTCTTGTCTCTAGTGCTGTTTTACTTTCCTCTGTCTTGAGGTTAAACTGGCAGAGACATTCATGTCTCTTCACAACGTCTTGTCTCTAGTGCTGTTTTACTTTCCTCTGACTTGAGGTTAAACTGTCCCGTGTCTTCTTTCCTTGTAGTCTCTATCCCTTTGTCTGTCCGTTGTGCCTTTAGCCACAATGTATTCCAGTTTTCCTCTGTCTTGTAACTTGCCCAAAGATTATGGATTGCTTCGTTCTGATATGTATAGTATGATGACTGGCCTCTTTCAGGCCATCCTCATTCATTAGTCATTTTAGTATTTATGATATTCTTAACATTATTTTGTGAAGTCTGGCCTCCAGGGATGATTGGTCATGACTTTTTACCATATGATTCCATGTAAGAGAATTGAATCTGTGTGTTTGTGTGTGTGTGTAAATTTATTTAAAGTCAGATATTTATGGTCATGAAAACTGCCACTTTGGTGTGGAAGCATACTGGAAATTAGTTAACAAATAAACTGTGTAAGAAAACTGTATGTTGTTAACATTTCTGTCAATACAAAACCTGCAAAATCTTTTCCTGAATGTGTAACTGAAATGTGAAATTAAACGACAAAGACCCTCCTTGATAGTATATTTGTATGGTAATGTGTTCCATGTTCTAACTTATTTCAGCTGCTGTGAGTGCTATTGCCAAATTTGGAGCTCACTGTGATGATCTGCTCAACAGCTGTGTTGTCCTGCTGGAAAGGTAAGCCAGGACAAATATGCATGAATTTTGACCTTACCCACCTTTCATATTTGCCACTCATGCAGTAATAGAAGAGAGGAGAAAATGTTGAAAGGAACACGAGAAAAATAAGCAGCTGAGGGCACTGACTGCTTTGACGGTCGGCGGCTAAGGACGGAAGAAGAAGAAGAAGATATCAAGATGAGCAGAAAGTAAACAGGCACATAATTATAAAACCTGGATTAATTTTACATCTGTCAGACAAACCATTTTGCAGCACTGAATACAAAACTGTCCAGGCTGTTTTGAATTTAGTTCAGGTGTTGCCACAGCACAGTATTGTAAAAATTATCCGTGTTACGTTGTAATCTTTGTTTTAGATTATAGTGCTGTATGTTGCAATATTAGAGGCTGTATGGTTTCATTTGAGTGATATACAGTTTGCCTATGTTCTAAATGTTAGTTTTACAGTAAAACTGCGGATAGTGAAGGAGGTTGACTGAAGATTGTTCGAAAGTCAGTAGTGTTTGGAGTGGTGATGGTTGTAATGTTACATTCCTCGCACTGATGTTTTTTTTAAAAAAAAGGACATTAAAATAGAAACAGAAAACACAAATGAAATACAAACCAGTAACTCAGGTTTGGTCAGTGTGACCAGAATTTATTCTAACTAGTAATGATAATCTGCCATCACCGGTGTCAATACCTTGTCCACGTATGGCGGCTTGCGTACCCTGATTACCCCCAGAGCTATGCCAGCTGGAGTTTTACTCCTGGAAGGTTCTACCAAGCTGGACAGGTTTGCGCGGGCAGGGATCAGACTGGTCCTCCAGGTTGGGGATTTTAGCATAGGGCTGACACCCCTGTCTATGTAAAAAGAAATGAAGTTACGGAAACGACAACAAATGAACAAACTTTGCTGCGGGATGGACATCCGGAGTCTGAGGCTCGTATAACTCGGTGGTGAAAGCTGAGAAGAAGCCACTGACACGAAAACGGATGTCCTGACCGCAAAACGTGAAACAAGAATAGGATTTTGGAATGTCAGGACAATGAACGAGACGGGTAAACTAAAACAGGTCACAGCAGAAATGAAAAACTATAGATTACACATTCTAAGGATAAACAAGAGCTGATGGACAGGGGCAGGAAAAGTTTAAACAGCAACAGGAGAAACAGTACTTTACTCTGGAAGAGAGGATGGACAGCACAATGAAGGTGTAGCCATTATTCTACAGAAAGGAATAGAAAGGACATTACTGGAATGGAAACCCATCAACAACAGACTGATAAGAATAAGATTGAGAGGGAGATTCACCAACACTACAATAATACAATGCTAGGCACCAACGAATGACAGCGATGATGAGGTCAAGGATAAATTCTATCAACAACTACAGAAAGAAATGGAAGACACACCTAGATATGATCTTATCGTAGTAATGGGAGACCTCAGTGCGAAAGTTCGAACACACAATACATATAATGAAAGAGTAATGGGGAAATGCGGCAGCAAAACAGCAAACGAAAATGGGGATAAATTAATAAGTTTCTGTGGCATTAACAACCTGGTCATTGGAGGAACACTTTTCCCACACAAAGAAATTCACAAATTAACATGGGAATCACCAAATGGTTGGGACAGAAACCAGATAGACCATATTATCTTCTTCTTCGTCCTCGTTCGTCCTGAAAAGGACATTTTTTGCGTTGTGTCTGTTTACAGCAGAGCTGCGATATCTGCGCCTTTCGGCCGGCACATCCGACTTCAGCATGGCATTTTTTAGGACCGGGTTTGCCTTCCCTCTTAGATCCCTACTCTCTCAGCCAGACTGCAG
Organism: Oreohelix idahoensis; assembly: GCA_024509875.1. Classification (NCBI taxonomy): domain Eukaryota; kingdom Metazoa; phylum Mollusca; class Gastropoda; order Stylommatophora; family Oreohelicidae; genus Oreohelix; species Oreohelix idahoensis. Next base: position 385,669 of record JAMPIV010005117.1, on the reverse strand, counting down.
TGATGCATCCTGTTTCCAGGACCACCACGTGGAGGTGAAGTATGGTCTTGGTCAGCTCTGGTTCACTGACGCAAGCAGTCAAGCTATGGGTCGCTGACTGCATTCTCTGTTGCTGCGTCTTTGGGTCCCAGACCACATTATGATTAACGGTAGATGTAGACATGCATTACAAGATGTGAAGGTAAGAAGAGGTGTGGATATGGGAAGTGATCACCATTTAGTAGTAGCAAAACTAAAAGGGAAACTACGAATGGCTGGACCAACTGTAACTACACAGAAAAGGTTTGACATCAGCAAATTGAAGGAAAGCTTTTGCGGCTGATATAAAGTGATATCAATTTGCCAAAAGTCAGGAAAAGACATTGACTGATGATATAGACCAGAAATTCAACACCATTTCAACAATATATAAGGAAAGCAGCAAATCATGCTTGGGATTCCAGGAAAGGAAGAAGCAAGACTGGATAACACCAGAAACATTAAACACCATAACGATGAGAAAGGAAATGAAAAGAAAGAAAACAGAAGCGAAGTCCCCCAGGTTAAAGCAACTATATAGCGAACACTACAGTCAGCTGGACAAGGAAGTTAAACGTCAAACCCGAGCCAACAAAAGGAATTTCCTAGACGATCTTGCAAGACAGGCAGAAGAGGCAGCACTGATAAATGAACAAAGCACAGTATACAAAATAACTAAAATCATCAGCGGAAAATGAGGTGCAAACAATATTACATTAGTAAGAGATAAGCAAGGAAATCTCATCATGACAGCAGAGGGACAGGAAACAAGATGGGCAGAGCATTTCAGTGAAAATCTGAACAAGGAACCACCAGAGACACAATTGAATGTTCCTGAGGCTGAAAATGATCTAGATGTTAATACAGACATTCCACGAAAAGAACAAATCATCACAGCAATCAAAGGGTTAAAGAATGGAAAAGCTCCTGGCCATGATAACTTAAATTCAGAGATATTCTGAGCTAGCAGCAGAACTATTAGAACCACTATTTGCACAAGTCTGGAAAACAGGGACAACACCAACAAAGTGGAACAAAGGAATAATTGTCAAATTGCCCAAGAAGGGAGATCTTGCAGACTGCAAAAATTGGAGAGGAATAACTCTTCTCTCAGTTCCCAGCAAAATACTAGGCAGGATAATTATACAGAGAATTTCAAAAGCAGTAGACCACAAACTGAGGAAAGAACAAGCAGGATTTAGAAAGAACAGAAGATGTGTAGATCATATATTTACCCTCAGGAACATTATAGAGCAGTGCTCAGAATGGCAAAGACAGCTGTACATTAATTTAGTTGATTTTGAAAAGGCTTTTGACAGTTTACATAGGGACAGTTTATGGAAAATACTGAGGGCTTATGGAATTCCAAGCTGCATAGTGTCAATCATAAAAAGCCTCTATGCCAACTTTACGTGTAGCATTGGGCAGAACAACCTAACCTTTGAGGTGAAGACAGGAGTACGACAGGGATGCCCCTTATCAACCACTCTATTTTTAACAGTCATAGACTGGGTGATGCGCCAGACAACAGAGGGCAGTCCAAGAGGAATAAGATGGACTACATTTTCTACATTGGAAGATCTGGAATATGCAGATGACATTGCACTACTAGCACATTCACATCAACACATCCAGGAAAAAACAGATAGACTTAATAAGTATAGCCAGCAGGTGGGCTTGAACATCAATCTAAAGAAGTCAGAGGTCATAACGCTCAATGTGAGCAACCCTCAGCCCATACCAGTAAGGAATCAGCAACTGGAACAGACAGACACCTTCACATACCTAGGATGCATAGTAACACCATACGGCGGAGCAAGCAAAGACATCAACAACAGAATAAACAAAGCAAGAACAGCCTTTTTTAGTCTAAACAACATCTGGAAGTCCTCTCAGTACAGCACAAGCACAAAATTAAGATTATATCAGAGCTGCGTGCTTTCTGTGCTTCTCTATGGTGCGGAATGCTAGAGAGTTACAGAGAAGGAAATGTCTAAATTGTCCTCTTTTCACACAACATGCCTAAGAAAAATTCTCCAAATCTTTTGGCCGAATACCATCACCAACCAAGATCTGCTTACTCGGAGCAAGCAAGAGGACATGCACACCATCATAGCTGGCAGACGCTGGAGCTGGGTTGGCCATGTCCTCAGAAGAGACCCCGATGCCATCACAAGAACAGCTATGCTATGGACCCCTGAAGGAAAACGAAAGAGAGGCCGACCAAAAACAACTTGGCGGAGGACTGTGGAGGCTGAGATGCAAAGAATGAACCACAGTTGGGGCACTGTACGAAGGATGGCAACCGACCGAGCAAAGTGGAATCAATTTGTTGTTGCCCTACAAGATGCCACCAGGCTTGATGGCCACTGACTGCTTTGACGGTCGGCGGCTAAGGATCAAAGAAGAAGTAATGATAATGTATATGAAAAGTAAGGTGGGCACTAAGTTTATTATTGACTGTTATCAAAAGTTGCTAATATTGCTTATGCTAGTCCTCCACGTGGTGAAGTTAGACTGATATTCCATATACAGTTGTCACATATTCTAAACCCTCAGATGCCAGTTGGACTCAGATGATGAAGTGAGAGACAGAGCCACTTTCTATGTCAATGTCCTGAAACAACAGCAGAAGGCCCTAAGCTCGGCCTATATTCTTAATGGTAAATTGTTATTGCTAATGTGGGCATTACCAGCGGGCTGATCACCCGTTTGCCAGACACTTCGATTACGGAAACAACGGCAAATGGGTTGATTTGCCATTGCCCTAAAGACGCCACTAGGCGTGATGGGAAACAATGGCAAAGAAAACCTATCTGCTGTTGCCCTAAGACGCCACTAGGCGTAATGGCCACTGACTGCTTTGACGGTCGGTGGCTAAGGACAGAAGAAGAGAAGAAGAATGTGGGCATTAATCAGCATTTTATAGTAGTCTAAAGAATGATGTAGCATTCTTAAGTTCAACACCAAGACAATCCCAAGAAGCAATAAATAATTTGTGTCATCTCTCGGTTAAAATTGGTCTCCAAATAAATGCCTCTAAAACTAAAGCTATGAACTTTTCTAACGAGACCTTTGATATCATCTTGAACGGGGAAAAACTACAGAAAGTTGAAAGTTTCAATTATTTAGGCAGTAAAATGACTCAGGATGGTGACACAACAAGGGAAATCCATACTAGAATTGCTTTGGCAGCTAGCGCCTTCAATAGATTATCTAACATTTGGAAATTACGATCATTGAATATACATACCAAGCTTCGTCTGTTTAATTCAAATGTTATCTCAGTGTTAACATACGGCTGTGAGAGTTGGAAAATAACAAAATCATTGGAGAACAAGCTGAATACAGTTGGAAAATAAACAAAATCATTGGAGAACAAGCTTGTCTTTGGAAAACCAACAATTGGAAAAGATTAAAAATATCGACAAATCGGAAGCTCTAGGCAGAAATATGTCTCCGACTATATAAGGAAAAGACGATGGTCATATATCGGTCATGTCCTACGAATGCAAAACAACAGAATACCACTACAGGCGCTCACTTGGGTTCCTGAGGGTAAGCGGAAAAAAGGAAGACCAAAAGAAAAACACTCAGAAGAACAATAATAAGAGAAGGAAGAACGTTGGGCCTAAATAATGTGCAAGAGCTAAGAGGAGTGGCGTCACAACGAACAACCTGGAGAGCACTGGTTTCTGCCTTATGCGCCGTGTTTGGCGCTTAAAGAATTTATTATTATTATTATTAAAGAATGTAATGCTGTAAATAGAATAAGTATAGAATGTGCCACGTTTTTCTTATGCGGCTGTGTCTCATGCATGTGTGCTTTTCATGTAGATTAGAGATAGTGAAGTGTAGTATTTTATCAAAAGTTTGAAACTATAATTTACCCATTATTATTTATGGATTCATTCAAGTGTACAGTGATATTCATTGTCTTTGGCCAACAATAGATTAAAAATATATCATCGGAGCTCATGTATTTTTGTGGCTAAAAAAGGCGCCCCCCCCCCCCAAAGCTTTCTTCCTCCTAGTGCACATAATTTTAGTGGAGTAAATGTTAAAAACAGAAAGCCATAGGAAATGGTACACTTTACTCAGAAAGCTGAGTATTTGGATAGGTGCAATGTACTTCACTTGATGATGACGTCACAGAAAAGTGAGTAAAATGTCCCTAACTCCGCAGACCCATGCTGGGCTGGGAGAGTGCTGAACCAACCGCCTTGTAGGGGTCCACCCTATGCTACCGGTGGTCACCTTCCACTGAACTATGGATTAAGGCACACAGGCAAATGGCAAGAGTTTGACCAAGCCCCCAAAACATTCAACATACACCGATGAGTGTAAATGTAGCACTGATAAAATGACTGCTGAACATCTGCTTCAAAGTTGCCCAACTTATGAGGAATATAGAAAGCACATATGGCCGTCACCAGTACTATTTTTGGAAAGACTCTATGGAGATGCAAATAGCCTGAAGTTGACCACTGATCTTTTTTTGGTTTTAAGGACCATCTTCATTGCATACGGACAACTCCATCAGTGCTCCGATCTCCTCCCTTAGATCACACATGGAGGATCTCAGCACAGTGCACAAACTTTGTAGCACCGACGAGAATCCGAATGTGTATGTACCAAAATCACACATTCTATAAATATTTTTCTGGTGGAAAAGTTTCCTTATTTTTAAATTTTGCCAGTGCAGTGGTCGTATGACCTACTCTTTACGATTTGTAACTGCCGAGGGATATTTAACATGTGCATTTTGCACACAGGACCTCCTATTTTTTTGTCCTTATCCGAGAAAGCTAGGCATCCGATCTCACTACCAAGAGGATCAAGGGGAAGTTTGACAGCATTAGGAACCACTGGTTATAAAAAAAAATTCCATCAATTATATTCCCTGTACTGGTAGCAAACCAGGTACCTTTAGAATTAGAGACGGATGCCATACGTCTTCACCACTCCAACCCCCACTGCTTTCTTTGAAAATATTCAAGTAGAAGTATGAAGAAGTAGTATAGATTAAATTAGTCCCAGTACCACAGTTACCATTGGCTGCATGTTGTTGTGGACTGTACATGCCTGATGTGTTTCGACAATGTCTGTGAGTGATGGCGTCCAGTAGGGCACTACAAATGTCAAGGTTGGCGCAAGCAGTTCATAATAGATCCATAGTGAAGATTAAAAGGTTACTTAGCATTTTAATTGTGGATAACACGGTAATAATATTGTAACCCTTAACAGCTATTTGGCCTGTGGCGAGACGCATACACATTTCAGGAAATCTATATATTGCAGTGGAACAGTGCTGCTGTAGATGATAACTTATGTTGTAGTTTACAAATTTTAAGAACAGTTTGTAGGTTATTTTTGTGGTCAGCACTTGAGTTTAATTTTATTTAGGTACCACAAAGTGATTTTTGTTTGCACAGAAGCACCAGAGAAAACAATGCAGTTTGGAAGCTCTAGGAAAACCATGAAATTGGGTACTTAATTTTTAAAAATCGGACAAAAAATAAAAAAGTTACGGCATTTTAAAATGTGTATGTACTTTCACAAAGTTAAAAAAGTTACATCACACCAACTTCAGAGTGCTCCCGTTTTCTTAAATATAATCTTAGAACCTTCTCTGATAAACAGCATACAGTCTGCAATACACTGATCACATACAGAAAACTATAGGGCTATATCATGAATAATTATCAATATATTTTAGACCAAATATTGCAAATCATTACCAAAAAATGTAGTATTTTGCATGATCATCAATTTTCACAACATCATATTTCAAAAAATATAAAAGGTACAAGCTTTAAATTTGTACATATCAATCTGCATACTACACACATATATCTCAATTTTTTTCACAGGATTTAAACATCTATTTGTTCTTGTATAATTTTTTTAAAATTTGTCCAGAGGCCAATTTGTCCCATGGGAAGGAAAAAATGTGAAAATGAAGAAAAAAAATTTTTTTAAGATACTGTCCATATTTCATTTAAAAAAATGTGTAGGCAATAATTAACAACATCTAAACAATAATTAACAACATCTAAACGCTATATTTATTTTTAAACAACTGGTTATTAGCATTTAAAAAGACATTTTTAAACTGGAGGAGAATGATCGTGGTGCACTCCTTCCCTGCGAGAGGGCAATGACGCCTCAAAACCTAAATGCTTCAGAAGTCCAAAATACAATTCTTTGATATTTCCTAAAAGTTTAATGTCCTTATCATTCAATATTAATTTTCTGTATCTTAACTGAGCCTTAAGATTTCTATTCTAAGGGCATTTCGTCCTTTACAAATTGTATCCACATCCTCCTTTGTGGTGCACAGACCCCTATGGCTAATGATTGTGTTATATAACTCTAACTTCTTCTCTGCATTCTTAACATCTTTCTCTTTTTTCCTCCTATTGTTGTCAGTTATTCGCTGTTTGATTTTTTTCTTTAACTGCCCTCTCTGATTCTTTACTTCGTTTCTTCCATTCCAGTCTATTATAGTATTACATTACTCGTGTTTAGGGTTAACACTAACTTTAGGGTTAACACTAACCCTAATCCTAAACCTAACTGCTACGAAAGAACACATAACTACACATATTCACTATGGAGCAAAAAGGTACGAGTAATAGGAAATTACAATATTATATTATAATATATTATATATAGCTACTGCGGCTCCTATTTTATGAAAGCTGTTTATATATATTTCTTCTTTTCGGGGAATTTTAAGACTATCAACTATTGGCTGCGAGTCCGGACATTTCAGTACAGCATCCAGCAGCTTTAATTATGGCATTGTCCGGTCTCCTAGCCTTGACTCGATATGTCGGCAAATGGCTTTGGCCTTGCGATATCCTTCGCTTTTGAGATATAATTCACCCTATTATGTTGCAAAATAAACCTTCATTCAATTACACATTAATCAAAACATGCATTTTTTATTCAGATTGGTAACTTTCTTAGCTTTTCAAGCTCGTGAAATAATTAGATTGATGCGTGAATGTCTGAAGTGTTGATAACACATTCATTTCACGCTGTTACAACAACTATGTGATCGTGTTAAATTGCTAAATAATATTAAAACTATTGTAAAGTTTACATTTAAAGTTCAAAACATTCTTAATAAGTGATATACTTACGTATAGTCATCTTCAAATCAGAAGATGTGATGAAGTTTGAGCACGAACCAACATAAGTGGCATGCCGAGTTTGATCGACATAGGGACTTATCACGGTCGATGTAACAGCCTCGCTCTGCATTTTTCGCTAAAATTCTTGACTGAGAGAGCGTTACTAAAAGTCAAATCGCTTCACCAGCAAACATCAAAAGTCTTTGATATTTTACAGGAATAAATAAAAATGGCTCCCGAATCTTCTCATACCATGCAAGGAATTATAACACAACTTAAAATGTCAAATCTTGTAAAATTGCGACTTCACTTCGATAAATCGACGTCTTCCACTTTGTTTTCTCCAGCTTGCATTATACGAAATTAATGCTGTGGATCTGACCCGCCTAATGGTGAAAACCGTATGCAAATCAGACGTTTGCTGGTCAAGCGATCCTCATTTGAATGAAGCGGGGTGAGACGAAAACGTTCGGAGCCGTAGCAAACTACGCGTAACGCTGCTGTTTGTTTTTATTAGTAAAAAAATACTTCAATAGCTTTTATTTTTTTTTTAATTAATACATTTCAAAAGAGAAGAAGATAAAGAGTATCGTGATATAAATTTTATTACAATCTGCTTAATAGCAAAGGGACAGTGACGACTTAAACTTGACGAATTTCCCAAAGTTTTCTCCACTGGCAACAGCTCAAAGCGGGCGGTTTGGGGTACCTAATTTTATAGAGAAAGTACTGGTGCAGTATTTAAAACTGCTGTCTACAATATTGTCACCAAAAAATGGTACCCTGCCATAAGTACTGAGTTAACTATTTTCAGTTCTTTTTATTTCTGTTCACAAGGAAAGAAACTTAACATCAAGGATAACGAAGGCCAGTTGTGTACATCAAAATGCATATCAAAGATATTTTTTACTTATTAATTGTAGTAATAATATATTTGTGTTGTATTTGTCAGGATTGCAAGTTTCAGTAGTGGGACTAGAAAGGGCCTTGCATCAGTACACTCTGGAACCATCTGAGACACCATTTGACATGAAGTCTGTTCCCCTGGCCACCCAGCCAATTACTGAACAAAGAGGTATATGGATTTATTGGCCATTGTCATTTTATTCTTATATCAGCTTTCTAACATTTATTGATTCCTGACAAGAATATTGCAGGTTCTTTGTTTACATGATATGTGCATTCCTGAAACATTCATTTAAATGAAAAATATGTAAATAAAACACGTAAGTAACAGTAGGTACAGAAAACAAATACAGATTACCTTACAAGAAAGATTTCTTATCATCTCATCCCTTCAAAACCTTATTCTGGTCTTACAGTTAATAGAACCTTGATGGAGTTTTTGTTCCAGTGTTCTGGATATTCTAGCATGTTTTCAGGCTTCCAGTAGCACTAGCTAGGATCATTAATATTCCAAGGGTTGTTAGTACTTTCTTCTTAAAGTTCCGTACTGTTAATACAAAATGATTACATTTCCATGCAGTTAATAAACATTTATTATTAACATAATGCTTAGTCATATATAGTTTTTGTTTGAATGCTTTGGACCTTCTTTCACATTTTCTGCTCTGGTAAAAGAAATACCACTTATGGGCCATAATAATTTAATTTAAATCACTTTACATTAACCAAAAATATGTTTTCAGTTAACTGAAGCAGTGATCCACAGTAATGTTATAAGCCATGAATGCAGTTTATGCCCCACTTAATTTAATTTAAGTGCAGTGTAAGGCTAATTAAAATGAAGTCATAATACCAGGAAACAGTGTCAACAATTATTTACAGTCATCACAACATAAACACTAAGATATAAGTTGGAAGCTTATGCACATTTCTTCTTGGAATACCCTCAGACATCAGCTTGACACCTGTTTAAAAACAGTATTTTTGAACTTGTATCACAACATAAACTTTTAAGCGCCCAAGATATGCTCTCCAGGTTGTTCGTTGTGACGCCACTCCTCTTAGCTCTTGCACATTATTTAGGCCCAACGTTCTTCCTTCTCTTATTATTGTTCTTCTGAGTGTTTCTTTTGGTCGTCCTTTTTTCCGCTTACCCTCAGGAACCCAAGTGAGCGCCTGTAGTGGTATTCTGTTGTTTTGCATTCGTAGGACATGACCGATATATGACCATCGGCTTTTCCTTATATAGTCGGAGACATATTTCTGCCTAGATGCTTCTCTTATTTGTCGATTAGTCTTGAATTCTTTCCAACTGATGTTCATGAGTTTTCTAAGACATTTGTTCTCGAATGTATTCAGCTTGTTCTCCAATGATTTTGTCATAATACTATGTGTCATATAACCATTTCTGTATAGTTCAATGCTTTCAAATACATTTAAAATGTATTCAAAGTCATTTTTTGACACATATAACCAAGTGAAATGAACTAAGTTAAAAGTAAGTATTTATAGCCAAATCCTTTTCTTTTTTTCCCCCCCTCTTATCAGATAAACTGTCATATTTCTGATTTCTGAAATTTTTGTTCCTCGTGTATAAAACATGAAATTTTGTTGTTGTTGTTGTCCAACCTTCCTTGGTTGCCACCTATGACAAGCATGGTAGAATACATTGTACCAATTCTTTGTGCACACTTCAGGCTCCAGTTACACACATTTCACAAATGGTGCTTTCGTACAATAGGATTGAAATAGTCACCAGTGTCAAACATGTCTAGAATCAGTGGGTGCCAATAGAACAAGAGGTGAGAAAAAGACAGTGGAGTTGGATAAGACACACATTGAGGAAGCCTGATGGTAGCATAACAAGGCAGTCCTTATTCAAGCATCTTCGGGGTAAGAGAGAAAGGTAAAAAACCAGACAGATATGAGGGATAAATAAGACATGGAGCAACCTTGAATGGGTGGCACAGGACAGGAAGGCTTGGTTTGAAGACCTGTGCTTCTCTGGGAGCTGAAAGGTAATAATGATGATGATGTATAAAACTTGCAATATAACTGCAGCGGCACAACACACAAGATCACAGTCAAGAGATGGAAACTTATTAAAATTTGGGGTGTTTTTTGGTTTTTGATTTTGAGTATTTACGGTAATTTATAGCCTAGACCATGGTTCACCCCTTGCTTGTTGCAGTGCGTGATATTCCTGGAGAAATTCCCAGCACTAAGCCAACCCAAGACAAAGTTGCTGCTTCAAGACTGGATGTTTATCAGGAGCAGCTGGCTCAGGTAAAGTTTTACTGAGACTCGTTACTGCAAAGTATTTAATAGATCAAAGCTTCTCAGATATTGAGGTAAAATGTAGAAATGAAATGGCAGAAAACAAAGCTAAAGCTGAGGATATAGGTTACTAGTTTCCTGTGAAGATCAGCAGGCTAGCCCAGTGACAGAGTATGATAGGGGATCCCGTTACACACCCATTGGGAATATGGTGTTAGGCCCATATTTTCTTGACCATCGACACACTAGGGGTGATGTGGTCAGCATCACGCCGGCCGCCCTAACCTTCCCAGAGTTGCTCTGGTACCCAATTAATGAGGCTGGGTGAACCTCGAAGCCGTTTGCGGTCTAAAAAATCCCACCTCATCTGGGGATCAAACCATGGACCACCGAGCTAGAAAGCCAGTGCACTAACCACTGTGCTACCGCGGCTCAAGCTAGCCAAATAGATTATGACAGAGAAAGTTACAAAACGTGAGACGGAATATGGAACATTTGACTTGATGTTCCCCATTGTATATGTGAAGAACTGAGTGACAGTGGTACATTTGACTTTATATTCCCACTAGCACATGGGAAGTCGAGTGACAGTGGTACATTTGACTTTATATTCCCACTATCACATGTGAAGAATTGAGTGACAGTGGTACATTTGACTTTATATTCCCACTAGCACATGTGAAGAATTGAGTGACAGTGGTACATTTGACTTCATATTCCCACTAGCACATGGGAAGAGTTGAGTGACAGTGGTACATTTGACTTCATATTCCCACTAGCACATGTGAAGAATCAAGTGACAGTGGTACATTTGACTTTATATTCCCACTATCACATGTGAAGAATTGAGTGACAGTGGTACATTTGACTTTATATTCCCACTATCACATGTGAAGAATTGAGTGACAGTGGTACATTTGACTTTATATTCCCACTATCACATGTGAAGAATCAAGTGACAGTGGTACATTTGACTTCATATTCCCACTATCACATGTGAAGAATTGAGTGACAGTGGTACATTTGACTTCATATTCCCACTAGCACATGTGAAGAATCAAGTGACAGTGGTACATTTGACTTCATATTCCCACTAGCACATGTGAAGAATCAAGTGACAGTGGTACATTTTTAATATTGACTTCATATTCCCACTAGCACATGTGAAGAATCATTATTGACAGTGGTAACATTTGACCTATATTATATTAAACCCACATAGCACATTTGAAGAGAATACAAGTGTACAGTGGTAACATTTGACTTCATATTAATATATTATTTATATTGGTAAATCATATATTACTTCCTCCCCTCTCATCATTCTTCCCATCAACTATACACATGTGAAGAATCAAGTGACAGTGGTACATTTGACTTCATATTCCCACTAGCATATGGGAAGAGTCGAGTGACAGTGGTACATTTGACTATATATTCTCACTAGCACATGTGAAGAATTGAATGACAGTGGTACATTTGACCTCATATTCCCACTAGCACATGTGAAGAATCAAGTGACAGTGGTACATTTGACTTTATATTCCCACTAGCACATGGGAAGAGTTGAGTGACAGTGGTACATTTGACTTTATATTCCCACTAGCACATGGGAAGAGTCAAGTGACCGTGGTACATTTGACTTTATATTCCCACTAGCACATGGGAAGAGTCAAGTGACAGTGGTACATTTGACTTTATATTCCCACTAGCACATGGGAAGAGTCGAGTGACAGTGGTACATTTGACTTCATATTCCCACTAGCACATGTGAAGAATTGAATGACAGTGGTACATTTGACCTAATAATCCCACTAGCACATGTAATGAAATCAAGTAACAGTAGTACAGTTGACTATATTCCCACTTGCACATTTAAAGAATTGAGTGACAGAATATGGTACTTTTGACTTTATATTCCCACTAGCACATGTGATCAAATCAAGTGACAAGTGGTACATTTGACCTAATATTCACACAAGCACATGTAGAGAATTGAGTGACAGAATATAGTACTTTTGACTTTATAATGCAACTGGCACATGTAAAGAATTTGAAGATGCTATTTGACTTTGTCTTACCATCAGTTTTTTTTTTTACATTACCATCAATTATTTCCACTTGTTGAAGACTTATCCAGTGAGTGTGATGTTGCGGTATAATATTTCACAAGAATGTGAAGTGTGGTAACAAAGCTGTTTGGAAGTTGTTGAAGGATGAAACTTGTGCAAATATTATTCGGTTTGACATGTTCTCGATTACAGGTTCCTGAGCTGGCAAATCTTGGAGTACTGTTTAAATCTTCCAACCCAGTAGAGGTGACGGAATCAGAGACTGAGTACTACGTCCAGTGCATCAAGCATACTTTCAGCAATTACATTGTATTTCAGGTGAGATATTTTTCTGATGTGCATCATAACATACACTGCAGACAAAGAGCACATCATAATACCAGATGTGTAATGTAGAATAATCAGTAAAGAACATATGTAATCTAGAATAAATGTGCTATATTCATTCATTTACCCTTTAGTTCCGCAAGGAGCAAAGGACTTCAACTAATTCGTGCCAAGTGTTCCTGTTCTTTTGCCGTCTGCTTAAGGTATTTCTGTGTCCTGTCTGTCCCTTTCAGTACAATCTGCAGTTCTCTTCTCCGTGTATTGTTTGGTCTCCCTCTAACTTTCTTACCCTGGGAATTCCAGAACAAGGACTACCTTGTGATACTATCAGCAGGTTTCTTCAATGTGTGTCCTATCCAACGCCAGCGTCTTCTTCTCATTTCCTGTTCCACTGGCACCTGTCTAGTTCTTGTCAGTTTCACATTGGTTATCTTCTTGTACCATTTCAGTCCTTCTAAATATACTATGTTCTGGAACTCAAATCCAAAAGATGTTGAACAACTATTAATAATAATGAATGAATTAGTATCCCTTTTTCACTACGTAATGAGCAAGAGGTCACCAGTGCAGTTGTCTCCCAAGGATTCAGCTAGTACTGAAGAAGTACTAGTCTCTGAGCAATTTGTTCTACATGGTGAGGTAACACTTGACCTTAGTCACCTTATAACATCCTTTATGGCAGTAGTGGTTCTGCTCTTTATTTGTTACTTGGAAGGCATCAGACCACTCACTCACTACCACAGGGTTCATCATCATTTTCTAACTTTGCTCCTGATGAAGCATGGAAGCACCACTGCAGCATCCCCCCCCCCGCCCCCCCCCCCCCCCCCCCCCCCCCCCCCCCCCCCCCCCCCTTTGCAGGAAGCCTACATTAAAGAATTCATGTACCCCTGGGCAATGGTTGTTTATGTAGCAGTTTGTTTGACATGATAAAGTTGCCAGCCTCATGAACAATGTCATTAGTTAACCTCTATGACTTCCATTGCCAGCCTCATGAACAATGTCATTAGTTAACCTCTATGTAGGTACCACAAAGTGATTTTTGTTTGCACAGAAACACCAGAGAAAACAATGTAGTTTTGAAGCCCTTGGTAAATCATGAAATTTGGTACTTTATTTTTTAAAATAGGACAACAAATAAAAAAGTTATAGCATTTTTAAAAATTTGGGGACTTCGCAACATTGAAAAAGTTACATCACACCAACTTCAGAAGACTGCCGTCTTCTTAAATATAATCTTACAACTTTCTCTGACAAACAGCATATAGTCTGGAATATACTGATCACACAAAGAAAACTATAGGGCTACATCATGAAAAATTATCAGTATATTTGAGACCAAAAATTGCAAATCTGCAAAACACATTACCAAAAAAAAAAAATTGGTTGAATGAAAGTCAATATTTACAACATCATATTTCAAAAAGTATAAAAGGTACAAGCTTTAAATTTGTACATATTAATCTACATATTACACACATATATCTCAATTTTTTTCACAGGATTTACACATCTATTTGTTCTTGTATAATTTTTTAAAATGTGTCCAGAGGCCAATTTGTCGCATGGGAAGAAAAAAAATGTGAAAATGAAGAAAAGAAAAAAAAAAAAAAAGATACTGTCCATATTTCATTAAAAAAAAAAAAATGTGTAGGCAATAATTAACAACATCTAAACAATAATTGGCGTCTGTGGCCTAATGGATATGAACGCAGTTTCATAATCCAGATATACCAGGTTCGAAACCTGCTGCAGGCGGTTTGGTAGCAGATCGCTTTGTGTGGATTTTTAACAATGGTATAAGCGCCGTACCGTTCAGAAAGCAATGGCAAACTACTGAATGAAAAAAATTGCCTAGAAAAATCACAAACAGCCAATAAAAGCTGGGGTTGATTGCCACGTCCTGTAAAGGATAAGCAACTAACTTAAACAATAATTAACAACATCTAAACACTATATTTTTTTAAAAACAACTGGTTATTAGCATTTAAAAAGACATTTTTAAACTGGAGGAGAATGATCATGGCGCACTCTTTCCCTGCGAGGGGGCAATGAAGCCTCAAAACCTATATGCGTCAGAAGTCCAAAATACAACTCTTTGATATTTCCTGATAGTTTAATGTCCTTATCATTCAATATTAATTTTCTGTATCTTAACTGAGCCTTAAAATTTCTATTCTAAGGGCATTTCGTCCTTTACAAATTTTGTCCACATCCTCCTTTGTGGTGCACAGACCCCTATGGCTAATGATTGTGTTATATAAATAACTCTAACTTCTTCTCTGCATTCTTAACATCTTTCTCTTTTTTCCTCCTATTGTTGTCAGTTATTCGCTGTTTGATTTTTTCTTTAACTGCCCTCTCTGATTCTTTACAGTACTTCGTTTCTTCCATTCCAGTCTATTATAGTATTACATTACTCGTGTTTAGGGTTAACACTAACTTTAGGGTTAACACTAACCCTAATCCTAAACCTAACTGCTACGAAAGAAAACATAACTACACATATTCACTATGGAGAAAAAAGGTACGAGTAATAGGAAATTACCATATTATATTATAATATATTATATATAGCTACCGCGGCTCCTATTTTATGAAAGATGTTTATATATATTTCTTCTTTTCGGGGAATTTTAAGACTATCAACTAGTGCCTGCTAGTCCGGACATTTCAGTACACCATCAGCTACTAAGTTATGGTATTTTTCCGGTTTCCTAGCCTTGTCTCAATACGTCGACCATTGGCGTTTGGTTGTGCGTTGCAGTCAGCGACTCATAGCATTCAGGACCAGCGAACCAGAAGCTGGTCAAGACGTTCCACCTCCACGTGAGATCATAATTCACCCTATTATGTTGCAAAAGAAACCTTCATTTTTCAATTACGTTATCAATCACGTTCGAATCATAAACACCCTGCATTTTTAATTATTAATCAAAACATGCATTTTTTTATTCAAATTGGTAACTTTCTTAGCTTTTGATGGTCTTGGAATAATTAGATTAATGTGCGAATGTCTGAAGCGGTGATAACAATTCAATCCACTTTGTTACACAAATAAACTGTGCGATCGTGTTAAATTGCTAAATAATATAAAAAACTATTGTAAATTTTACATTTGAAGTTCAAAACATTGTTAATAAGTGATATACTTACGTATAGTCAACCTCAAATCAGAAGATGTGATGATGTTTGCACATGAGCCAATTAAAGTGGCGTCTCGATCTTGATGACATCGGGAGTTATTACGGCCAATGGAACAGCCTCGCTGTCTATTTTTCGCTAAAATTCTAAGCCTAACTTGAGCGATACAAAGTCAATTAGCTCGACCGCCAAATATCAGAAGTCAATAAAATTTCACACGAATAAAGAAAAATGGCTTCCAAATCTTCTCAAACATGGCAAAGATTTATAACACCATTTTAAATGTTAAATTTGGTAAAATTTAAACTTCACTTCGAGATATGAACATTTTACCCTTTGTTTTCTACAGTTTGCCATATATGAAACTAAAGATGCACTTTTCCCCCTGTAGTGGTATTGATGGTATTGTATGATGATGATGGTACTACATGTAAATTGTATGAGGCCAGCTGTGAAGGCTCCTGAGATAAAATGTAATTGAGAATTGTCAGAAGGCCTTTCTTGCTACCACTACGACCTCACACTTAATTTTTTTTTTTTTTTTTTTTAATGAATGTAGTTGCGTAAAGTGTCTAGGGTTATGATGTGTACTGTGGTGTGATAGTTATAAATATACCCATAGATATTTAACAAGACTAATTAGATTAACAAGTGTTAAAATACACTGAACTAACTCACGTGTGTAAAGTTTTTTGATATAATTATATTACATTTATTTGTTCTGGATCAAGTTTTATTTTGACCAGAACTTGTTTTAAAAGAAGGATTTAAAATTTATAAAAATTATGCATGGAATGTTACATAATAAATGCAAAAGTGAACATATTTAAGTACTAGAATAGTTAGTTTTATTAAAATGTTCTGGTAGTCAGCTACTAGGGAGGATATTTATTGTCTGTGCTGTTGGGGTGGTCTCATCACACCTGTCTATATTGACTACACAGTGTCCAGAAAATGGTGGGAATTTTTATGGGGTATCTGCAACTAAATGGGGTTGGTGAATATCCAGCAGACCAGAGGCTCACTCATCTGGTATTTGTAGCTCTGGTGCTGAAATCAGGCGGTCCCACCTCTCCGTGCTGGCGGGCACTAATGGTGGTCTCTGTCACAAGGACTGCACAGATACACTTGTGTAAATCACCACCCGAATAGATACTTCTTCGTGGACGACAGAAACTCGCAGCTCTGCAATCAAAGTATGGGCCATGTGTCAAAATCTATTCTCTACCCACGTCTGGACACCACACTGACACAACAACCACATTATACAGACAGGTCAGATCTCTCTGACCAAACAGCACAGTTACCATGGTGGGTTTACATCCGATAGATCCTCCCAGACTATAGATTCTGAAAAATAATTATTAGTTTTCTACCCTAAAGGAGGATAGGTAATATGTTTCCTTATTCTCAACTCTTGCTCTGTCTTGCATAATCCTTGCTGGTGTTTAAGTACATTGTTAGTCCCTAGACCCTGACTTGGGCGGGGGGTCTAGAGCAAAATCCCTACTTGTTTGTAAGGCTAGATTATGATATGGCAGTATCAAATCACTCGAACATGAAACAATATTCAAAATATATAAAGAAATAATTTCAATCTTACCAGATTATGAATAATTAACACAGAAGTGCTAGCAAAACTCAGCTGAGCTGCTGGCTATAGGATGGCGTCCCTAAATTTAACTCACTGTCTTTCATATGGGAAAACACCACACTTTAAAATCTGTGTCTAACACTGAACAATTATTGAAGAATGACCCCAAATGCGCTCTGAGCGCTAATGATATGATTGTCTGTGGCCAATCACTGCCGAGGTTTATTTTTAATTTCAAATTTCCTCACTAAAGTCATTTCAGTCAAGCTTCAGTCACGTATGGATGGTTATCTGTTAGTCTGTCCGTCTCTACTTGTGTTTCTACAAAATTGTGCTCGATTTTTGACCCAACCGTTCTCTCCCCTTCAAATTTTTGTTGTAAAAAGTTATATTTAGACACAGCTACCACCAAGGTCCCTTCACTTCTATGCCAAGTAAATTTGAACATCTGTGTCCAAGGTCGTGTTTTTGTGTGCAAATAACGATATGTTAGATTCAATGCAGTCTGTGGCTGATGTAAACTACACTGTCTTTTGTCATTATTTTCAATACTATCTATCCGTCTGTAAAATTAAAACCATATTCGTTCACTGCTCAGAATAGGCCATCTGGCCAGCTAATTTTTATATTCCTAACATTAATATTAAGAAAAATTTACTTTTTAATTTTGTAATTTTTTTCAGACATCTGCGTTCTTCCGCTCAAATTCAAATCAAGCGCTTGGTATCGCAAAACGTCCAATTCCGTACCTCGTGTCAATTTGGGGGACTTGAATTTTTTTTTTTTACTTTCGTCCATTTCCCCGCACCTCTCCCCCCCCCCCCTCCAATTGCGTCTCTTTAGCCTTTCCAGTCATATTTTTTTTTCCTTTTTGATCCTCCGTTCCCCTCCGGTCTAGCAAGTCAATTTTATGGGGATGATGACCCGCGGTCTAGGCGATCATGTACATCAGCAGCCTACGCATTATGTTTTTATCCTTAAATGTTATCCTTGGAGGAATTTTACCGTTGTATCTCTGTCAATTTCACTACACATCTCCCCACCTGAAAACATGCCTATGGCAAGTTCCAAAACCAGCGATACACATAGGTAAAATTACTCCTCACGTCTGCCATTACTCTAATTTTGATCACAGGGGTGCCGACTGAGGAAATCTGCACCGACATTCAATTTGCCTGGGATATATTGGATACTAAACTGATAAGGTTGAAGCAATAAAGACCACCTCAGCAATCTTGCGTTTTCATGCTTAGCCTGAGACAAGAACACGAGAGGCTGATGATCCGTCTCCACCACAAATGTCCTACCATACAGATAGATTTGAAACTTCTTTATTGCCCAGATTAATGCTAAACATTCTTTTTCGCTTGTGGAGTATCCTTGTTCCGCCTTATTCAATTTGCGGCTTGCATAAGCGACTGGTTTCAGTTCCCCATCAGGTGAAGATGATCTTTGCAACAAAGCCCCTCCAAGTCCTACATTACTTGCATCGGTTCTTAAGACAAAGTCCTGTGTCAAATCAGGCAGTTTGAGAATAGGCTTGCTAGTGAGTTTTTCCTTTAACTCTTGGAACGCTAATTCACATTGTGCAGTCCAAATAATTTTATCTGGAAGTCCCTTGCGAGTCAGATCAGTCAGAGGAGCACAAATGGCGTTAAAATTTTTGATGTATTTCTGATAAAATCCGCATAACGACACGAATGATCGCACGTCCTTTTTGGTTTGCGGCCTAGGTGCTCTCTGCAGTTTTTCCAAGTTCTTAGGATCAGGGGTCATATTACCCTGATATACAGTGTGTCCCAAGAATTCCAACTCTTTGCATCCAATACAACATTTTGTTGGCCTAGCAGTTAAGTTCGCCTCCCGAAGTCTATCAAACAACATCTCCAGAGCTTCAATGTGTTCTTCAAATGTCTCGGTGGCGACGAGAATATCATCCATGAAATTTGTGATACATGGGTTATTCAGGGGGGGTCCAACAATTTTCGCATCATCCTTGAAAACACACTCGGAGCATTTTTCAGTCCGAATGGTAGCATATTGAATTCATAATGTCCATCCGAAGTGCTAAAAGCCAAATAAGGTCTCACTTCAGGCTTCACTGGGATCTGGTAATAGCCTTTACTAAGATCCACCTTTGAAAAGTATTTTGCCTTGTTCAGTCTGGCAAATAGCTGTTTTGTGTCTGGTAATGGATCCACTTGTCCTTCTGTGACAGCATTCAGTTTCCTGTAATCTATGCACAGTCTGTGTTCCCCAGACGGTTTCCTCAACAAAACGACACTAGAACTAAAAGATGATTCACTGTGCGAAATAATCCCCTCCTTCAATAAATAATCTATTTCTTCCTTTAATGCCTTCTCCTTCGCGAACGGAATAGAATAGGCTCTCATACAGATTGGGTTTGAGTCTACCAGTTTCATGTCATACTGTAGCAAATTTGTATGGCCTGGTTTATCTGTTAATACATCTGTATGTTCCTCCAGAACTTGTTGAACTCTCTCCCTCTGGTTTTTAGTCAGGTGCTTACTGACTTTTACCTGTGCTGCTGTTTCACAAGGATGTAATGGGTATTCATGTGAGGTGAGTGGTTCTTTTTGCATCTGGGTTGCAATAGCCAAGGTCAATAAGGGGGTGCTTTCCTGGAGTGGTCTGTCCAGATACTTCTTTAACAGGTTTACATGATAACTTTTTCCTTCCCCTTTTTGTCAATTTTATAGTTTGTTCTAGACACCTTCTCTAGAACCGTATATGGACCTTGCCAACCAATTTGTAATTTATTCTGGCTTCCCGGTAGTAGAAGCAGCACCTTCTCTCCGACTGCCAGTTCCCTGTCCTTTGCCTTCCTATTAAAATATGCTGCATGTTTCTTCCTGGCTTTTTTCAAATTATCATTTGCCAGTTTCCATCCAGCTTTCAAACGAGTGGTCAGTTCGTTCACATATTGATAAGATGAGGTAACAGTCTCTTCCGCCTTCTCATCTGTCCAGGTCCTTAATAGGGCCTCTAATGGACCTTTTATTGGCCTCCCAAATAGCAGAGTTGCGGGAGCCATCCCGGTTGAATTATGTGGTACCTCCCGGTACGCAAACAATGCGGCGGGCAGGAATTGATCCCACAGATCCGGTTTTTCGTGTGCCAGCTTTCTCAGGATAGAAATGAGAGTCCCATTGAACCTCTCTACCTGGCCGTTCCCTTGTGGATGGTACGGACTACAATGAAAGTGCCTGGCTTGAAATAGCTTAAAAACTTCTTCCGTTAGTTTCCCCTTGAACTGAGAACCATTATCCGTCAAGATTTGATGCGGGAATCCTAATCGGGTAAATATTGTAAGTAGTGCCTCTGCTACATGTTTTGAATCAATTGATGGCAGGGCTACCGCCTCTCCCCACATAGAACAAGTGTCCACCAGAGTAAGGATGTAACTGTTCCTCCTCTTGGTCCGAGTGAGAGGTCCTACAATATCCACTGCAACCCTCTCAAAAGGTGTTCCCACTATGGGCATTTCTCCTAGAGTTGCAGGAGCAGTCCAGTGCTTTGGAGCTACCCTTTGACATTCTGGGCAGGATTTGACATATCTTTTTATATCCTCCGTTATCCCTGGCCAGAAGTAATGACAAGCTATACGCTGTCCTGTGGCGCTGATCCCCATGTGACCACTGAAGGGAATCGCATGCCCGAGTTCCATCACTTTATCTCTATATGAAGTGGGAAGAACCAGCTGGTTGTGACCATTTGTTCCAGTTCCGGCCTTCCTGTATAAGAGTTTGTTCTTCATGAAATATTCCCCCTTGCTCGGAGGTGTGTGGCATTTGGGCAATTTTTTAAAACAGGGCTTGAGTGTCCTATCCTCAGCCTGCGCCTTCCTCAGCTCCTCTGGATGAGCATTTATAGGTTCACCTTCTTCCTCCTTCTTCTGTGACCTGGTCTGCACTGTCGCCATGATCACAGGTTTCTCGGGATTCCCCAAGAAGACGTATCTACACCCCAATATCAGAGGGTAGATTGGTTCATCTATCACTGCTGCTCTGATTTCTCCTTCCACATAGCGAGTTTTCACCGTTATCCTTGCGATGGGAGGTGTCATGAGTGGTATGTCCTTAGTCGCCCCTTGTATTTCCACTGTTTCTGTGGTATACTGACTTGGGTCCACTAGGCTAGACTTCACAACTGAATCATAATCCAAACCTGTATCATAAAGGCACCTTATGGTGACCCCATTACAAATAACATCCTCACAAACTGGGGAGTGATAAGGTTCCTGTTGTCCATTAGGATTAACCTTTAATCTTTGCGTCCCCGACTTCATTGCAGCAATGTTTGAAGGTGTCCTTCTACAAAATTCGGTGTTATGGTTATCCTTCTTGCACCATTTACACCATCTTTTTCCTTGGTTCAACGGTTTTCTTTCATTGAACTTTTGGTCATTGAACTGTGAGTTTCTGTCGCGATAGTCATTTCTTGGCCGCTCAAATTTGTCCTACCTTTATTTCCCTGCTCTCTATTATCAAATTTATTAAATTGCTGTGGAGCTTTAAAATTGTCTATGTGCTTCTTCTTAGCACCACTTACCTCTGCCTGGGCTGCCTGATACCTCTCAGCAACATTTAAAATTTCCCCCAACTTCTCTGCACCTTGTTCCATGAGAAATTTTCTCATGTCTGGAGCCATGGACTCTCTCAATTGCTCAATCATGATCATTTCTTTAAGATCTTGGGACTTCCCCAGAGCCGTCCATTTCTCCAAATAGGTTTCTAGTCTGGCAGAGAATTGGTGGTATGTCTCCCCAGACAACAGTTTGGCATTTCTAAATTTCTTACGATAAAATTCACCATTCTTCGCGTACCTTAATAACAAAGCCTGCTTTAACATGTCATAATTGTCTTGGTCTTCCCTGTTCATTTTGGCAAATACTTCATAAGAAGCACCCCTCAATCCCTGTGATAGCTTTAAACTCCACCTCTCTCTCTCTAACCCATATGTAGTAGCTAATAACTCAAAACGTCCCAGGTACCCCTCTATGTCATCGTCTTTCTCAACAAAATGGTCTAAATGAAACCCCATAGCTGAGTTTGAGGCTCCCATACTGGGCGTAGCATCTGAGGCAAAAGGGCTGGCACCATTTTCACGAGCCTGGCCTTGTAATTCCAGCTCCCTTAGTCGTAATTCGTGCTCCCTTTGCAACCTTCTATCTTCTGCCTCCCTTTCGGCAGTCAACCTTTTTTCTTCTGCCTCCCTTTCGGCCTTTTTATCTTCTGCCTCCCTTTCGGCCTTTTTATCTTCTGCCTCCCTTTGCTGTCGTTTTTCTTCTGCCTCAATCTGCAGCCTCTTAATTTCTCTATCAGCCTCAATTTGTAACCTCTTCTCTTCAGCTACCTTTCTATCTTCCCTTTCAATATATTTATCACATTCAACAATGGATCGTTACGTATTGAATTAAAATTTGACCATCCATTCCCCATCTCCTTCGCAGTGAGCACAGCAGCTGATCTAAACTTTGCTAGCTCAGCCATACTTTTTAGACAATATAATAATATATAAGCTAAATCTCTAACCAGTAAATACACTAAGTACTTCTAATTACTATAGTCTAACTAATTCTAACTAACCAGTTAACTAATTAATTATTACTGGCTGTGAAGATTCACCAACTTTTATCTGCAGGGACACTTTTAATTTTAAAGGAAATTTTACAATTTATTTCCCTACTTTTATTTCTCCCACCAGGAGATCTTAATATTACTGTTGGGCTAATTATCCCTGGACAAGACCCCAATATATGTAGTGGTATTGATGGTATTGTATGATGATGATGGTACTACATGTAAATTGTATGAGGCCAGCTGTGAAGGCTCCTGAGATAAAATGTAATTGAGAATTGTCAGAAGGCCTTTCTTGCTACCACTACGACCTCACACTTAATTTTTTTTTTTTTTTTTTTAATGAATGTAGTTGCGTAAAGTGTCTAGGGTTATGATGTGTACTGTGGTGTGATAGTTATAAATATACCCATAGATATTTAACAAGACTAATTAGATTAACAAGTGTTAAAATACACTGAACTAACTCACGTGTGTAAAGTTTTTGATAAATTATATTACATTTATTTGTTTCTGGATCAAGTTTTTTTTGACCAGAACTTGTTTTAAAAGAAGGATTTAAAATTTATGAAAAAATATGCATGGAATGTTACATAATAAATGCAAAAGTGTACATATTTAAAGTACTAGAATAGTTAGTTTTTATTAAAATGTTCTGGTAGTCAGCTACTAGGGAGGATATTTATTGTCTGTGCTGTTGGGATGGTCTCATCACACCTGTCTATATTGACTACACAGTGTCCAGAAAATGGTGGGAATTTTTATGGGTATTAGCAAACTAAAGACTGCGTTGGTGAATGTCCAGCAGACCAGAGGCTCACTCATCTTGTAGTTGTAGCTCTGGTGCTGAAATCAGGTGGTCCCACCTCTCCGTGCTGGCGGGCAATAATGGTGGTCTCTGTCACAAGGACTGCACAGATACACTCGAGTAAAGTCACCAACTGAATAGACACTGCTTTGTTGACAACAGAAACTCACAGCTCTGCAATCAAAGTATGGGCCATGTGTCAAAATCTATTCTCTACCCACGTCTGGACACAACACTGAC
This sequence comes from Oreohelix idahoensis, assembly GCA_024509875.1. NCBI lineage: Eukaryota > Metazoa > Mollusca > Gastropoda > Stylommatophora > Oreohelicidae > Oreohelix > Oreohelix idahoensis. The sequence continues at coordinate 361,541 of JAMPIV010005117.1, read as the reverse complement.
ACAACAACCACATCATACAGACAGGTCAGATCTCTCTGACCAAACAGCACAGTTACCATGGTGGGTTTACATCAGATAGATCCTCCCAGACTATAGATTCTGAAAAATAATTATTAGTTTTCTACCCTAAAAGAGGATAGGTAATATGTTTCCTTATTCTCAACACTTGATCTGTCTTGCATAATCCTTGCTGGTGTTTAGGTACATTGTTAGTCCCTAGACCCTGACTTGGGCGGGGGGTCTAGACCAAAATCCCTACTTGTTTGTAAGGCTAGATTATGATATGGCAGTAACAAATCACTCGAACATGAAACAATATTCAAAATATATAAAGAAATAATTTCAATCTTACCAGATTATGAATAATTAACACAGAAGTGCTAGCAAAACTCAGCTGAGCTGCTGGCTATAGGATGGCGTCCCTAAATTTAACTCACTGTCTTTCATATGGGAAAACACCACACTTTAAAATCTGTGTCTAACACTGAACAATTATTGAAGAATGACCCCAAATGCGCTCTGAGCGCTAATGATATGATTGTCTGTGGCCAATCACTGCCGAGGTTTATTTTTAATTTCAAATTTCCTCACTAAAGTCATTTCAGTCAAGCTTCAGTCACGTATGGATGGTTATCTGTTAGTCTGTCCGTCTCTACTTGTGTTTCTACAAAATTGTGCTCGATTTTTGACCCAACCGTTCTCTCCCCTTCAAATTTTTGTTGTAAAAAGTTATATTTAGACACAGCTACCACCAATGTCCCTTCACTTCTATGCCAAGTAAATTTGAACATCTGTGTCCAAGGTCGTGTGTTTTTGTGTGCAAATAACGATATGTTAGATTCAATGCAGTCTGTGGGCTGATGTAAATTGTGACACACTGTCTTTTGTCATTATTTTCAATACTATCTATCCGTCTGTAAAATTAAAACCATATTCGTTCACTGCTCAGAATAGGCCATCTGGCCAGCTAATTTTTATATTCCTAACATTAATATTAAGAAAAATTTACTTTTTAATTTTTGTAATTTTTTTCAGACATCTGCGTTCTTCCGCTCAAATTCAAATCAAGCGCTTGGTATCGCAAAACGTCCAATTCCGTACCTCGTGTCAATTTGGGGGACTTGAATTTTTTTTTTTAACTTTCATCCATTTCCCCCCCCCCCAATTGCGTCTCTTTAGCCTTCCAGTCATATTTTTTTTATTTTCTTTTTGATACTCCGTTCCCCTCCGGTCTAGCAAGTCAATTTTATGGGGATGATGACCCGCGGTCTAGGCGATCATGTACATCAGCAGCCTACGCATTATGTTTTTATCCTTAAATGTTATCCTTGGAGGAATTTTACCGTTGTATCTCTGTCAATTTCACTACACCCCCTAAAAGTTGTGAAAACAGTGTGCAAATTAGTGCTTTGGCGGTCGAGCGACCCTCATTTGAATGAAGCGGGGTGAGACGAAAACGTTCGGAGTCAGTAGCAAACTACGCGTAACGCTGCTGTTTGTTTTTATTAGTAAAAAAATACTTCAATAGCTTTTATTTTTTTTTAATTAATACATTTCAAAAGAGAAGAAGATAAAGAGTATCGTGATATAAATTTTATTACAATCCGCTTAATAGCAAAGGGGCAGTGACGACTTAAACTTGACGAATTTCCCTCAGTTTTCTCCACTGGCAACAGCTCAAAGCGGGCGGTTTGGGGTACCTACTCTATGACTTCCATTGCCAGCCTCATGAACAATGTCATTAGTTAACCTCTATGACTTCCATTGCCAGCCTCATGAACAATGTCATTAGTTAACCTCTATGACTTCCATTGCCAGCCTCATGAACAATGTCATTAGTTAACCTCTATGACTTCCATTGCCAGCCTCATGAACAATGTCATTAGTTAACCTCTATGACTTCCATTGCCAGCCTCATGAACAATGTCATTAGTTAACCTCTATGACTTCCATCAAGGAGCAGTAGCCATTTCATTCAATCCTGAGAGACTTCCCGAGGGCCAACATGGGGCTGACTATGCAGATCTGTGACAAGAAGTAAAAGATATAATTCATAGAAACTTCCTATCATGGCCATGTTTTTCTCACCTTTTAGTTTGGATGTTCGTATTTGACTTGTGTTATGAATTAATTTTTCTTAAACCTTTCTGAATTGTGCCACAGTTTGACTGCACCAACACTCTGAATGATCAGCTACTGGAAAAAGTCACTGTCGAAATGGAACCAGCAGAGGGCTTTGAGGTTACTAAGTACATCCCATGTCCTAGCCTACCCTACAACAAACCAGGCACCACATACACCCTGGTTAGGCTGCCAACTGAGCCCACTCAAGGTAGGTAGCTTGCTTCAGATTATAGAAATCTGACAGCAGTAGTGATGAGTTTCTCACAGGTTAAAGGTCATCAGCCTTTATAGTTTGAAGTGTATGTGAAAGCACAGCCAGTACTCATCACCATCATTCATTATTTTCCCTTAGCATGGGCCTTCAGCAAACTCATGTCAAGTCTTTATGTCCCATGCCATCAGCTCAAGATCTTTCTGTCTTCTTCATTCCTTTCATTTGTCTCCGGTTCTTTTCTCCATGTGTTTTGTGTGTGTGTGTGTATCTCCATCTACCCTCATACCTTGGGGATTCCAAAAGGACAACCTTGTAATGCTATCAGCAGATTTCCTTACATGTGTGTCCTATTCATCGCCAGCATCCTCTTCTCATTACTTGCTCCACTGGCACTTGTTCTTGTCATCAGTTCCAGAATAGTGATCCTGTACTATTTCAGTACATTCAGTATTGCTAAACTTCAAGTGTGTTAACTGTAAACAGTATTCAGTATACCTTTTTTTTAATGTGCAAGACTAATCGACAAATAAGAGAAGACTCTAGGCAGAAATATGTCTCCGACTATATAAGGAAAAGACGATGGTCATATATCGGTCATGTCCTACGAATGCAAAACAACAGAATACCACTACAGGCCTCACTTTGGGTTCCCCCCTGAGGGTAAGCGGAAAAAAATGGAAGAACCAAAAGAAACACTCAGAAGAACAATAATTCAGAGAAGGAAGAACGTTGGGCCTAAATAATGTGCAAGAGCTAAGAGGAGTGGCGTCACAACGAACAACCTGGAGAGCACTGGTTTCTGCCTTATGCGCCGTGTTTGGCGCTTAAAGAATTTATTATTATTATTATTATTAACACTTTGAGTACCAAGGCTTCTCAGTAGCAATTACCTTCAAGTACCAAGGCTTCTCAGTAGCAATTACCTTCAAGTACCAAGGCTTCTCAGTAGCAATTACCTTCAAGTACCAAGGGTTTTTAGGAATAATTTCCCATTTGGGGTGATGAAATTTAAATAATCACGGAGACCGAATGAGTCGACAGATTGACATGAAACTTTCAGGATGATATGGGAAGTGGATAAGGTGTTGCGTGGTGACCTAGTTTTGTGTTCAGGTCATGTGATCATGGTGGCCATTTTGAATATTAATGAGGCAATAGACAAATATTGGCATGCACTATTGAAAAATGTATTCAAAATATTATAAACAACTCAAAAGTCATAAGACTTTCCAAGATATAATATTATTGTACATTCTTTCTAAAAAAAAGCAAGTATAATATGCTCTAAAATGATATTGAGGTTAAAAAGCTATTTGAAATGGACACAAAATTTCCAGGGTCTGTAATGGCAAAATAGAAATATTCATGAGGTACTGACATGATTTCATACAAAAATAATTTTTTTTAAATACATACTTAACAATTTGCTTTAGCTGGGTGTGATAGTCTAACATAAAATATGGTCACAGATGCAATTATTGTTGCTTTTTTCTCTGGCCTTGGGTGCCTATTTCCTTCCTGGTGGCAGCATTGTCCTCGCACTTATAAAACAAATGAAAAGCAGGGCACAACGCAGAGTGGTTTATCACATCCAGTACAAAAGAATCTTTTCTGGACTCTCAATCCAGCAGAATTACAAACAATGCATCTTGGTCGCTGTCAATTGTCTTCATACTGCTGTCAGTAACATTGTTGGGTGGACTGTGCTGAACAAATTCTATAATGCCATGTAAAAGCAACCATGTTTCCCGACCTAGCAAAAATTGATGAACGGCCACGCTTCATGTTATGTTTTGTTTTTCTCAAAATTACAGGAAACCCCCTTCTACTGTCTGTAACAGTCTAACCCTAATCATAACGCTCACATAGGGGTCATCAAAGCCATACAAGTACCACTGAAACTAATCAGCTGCTTCTCTGCCACACCCCCTCCTAGTAGCAGGTCTTTTTCTACACCCCTGATTCTCACTATGGCCCTGAAAATCGCTATCAACACCTCTGACAGCTTCACGAATGCTGGAACTAGGGCTGTTGCTGTCTGTTTCGGTAATTTCAGGCTGCCCTGCATCAAAACTAGACCAACTGTTGTCACTTTCAAAGGTCAGCTGAGAGCCAGAATCCAAATCATTGCAACATTCACTAGTTTCACTCATTTTTAAAGAAATTTCCACCTAAAGATTAATCAAAACACATGAAAAAAATTTCCAGCCACCATTAACCATTTCTCAATAAAATTGAGTTACTTCCCTTGATATGCGTTATGTTCAGACACTTGGCGTGATAACATTTTATGGTGATACTATACTTACGCCAAAAGGCGACATTGGTACTCTACAATCTCTGTCGCCTCAAGATATCCCACACAAATGAATGCCCATGCGGAACAGGAATCCAGACCCCAGAACACATTCTCCAGACCTGTCCAACCCATGATGAACTGCGACGTGCGACCTGGCCAAGGGGTGCTGAGCTCCAGCAGAAGCTATGGGGCTGCCGCGCCGACCTGATAAAGACTGTGGACTTCGTCCTGGCGACAGGCCTGCAGATTTAGCATGACTACAAACTGAACGCAGAAGAAGAAGAAGGTACTCTACAGAAAATAAGGCTTGTCACCAATAGGCGACTGTGGTACTCAAAGTGTTAAACTGATGTCATGATTATTTTGTCTGATGAGTTAGAAATAATAGGATCTCTGCTCTCTCAGGCTTGTCATGCTAATGTGCATGAGGCTGTCAGCTTCATCATGTCAAACAAATTACTACAGAAACCACTGATACAAGAACAAATGAATGCTTGTTGCAGGCTTCCTACAAGAGGACCAGCTGTGGCAGTGGCTCCATGCTCCATACAGAACAACAACAAGAAAATGATGATATAAATATTTCATCGTTGATATTTTTTGGAGTTTTCACAACAGGAGAGTTCATTTATTTGTTGTAGATTTACATTCGGGTTTCCAAATACTTTCGTTTACTTCTTCTGACATCTAGTGACAGGCACATTCGCTTGTACCCTCAAGTTTGTGGTGAAAGACTGTGACCCACAGACTGGGGAACCTGATGATGAAGGTTATGGTGACGAGTATGTGGTAAGATTTTTTCTTTCCAGGTATTAGAGATTCCATCTTTCCTTCCTGTGTCATGTAATCTAGCTGATCTTTGGAGCATTACTTTCTGCTGGAGGTTTTATTAGTTCTTGCTACATTTGTCTTTGTGTCACCAGTGTGTCTGTCTTTCTCCATCCATTTCTGAATATGATCAGCCTAGTGTGTCCTCCTTTGGCCATACTATGAGAGGAAGAAAGCTGGAATATATTGTTATAACTGGAAAGACTGAAGGAAAATGAGATAAAGGATGACAAAGAGAGAAGATACTTGACATTTGAATATGATGACAGAAAGATGTCAACAACAGAATTGATAAACAGTGCTGGAGACACTCGGGCATGATACTTGAAGATGTGTCTCTCTTTGTTGTGCCAGCGACTGTCGTTTTAATGTTCAGTTGAATAATTCACTGCTATTGGCACATGGCCAAAAGTGGAAGTTTATATGATTTTACAATAGTTAGTAGGTGTTTATATGGCCTAACAGGTTGTAAAAATAGGAGATGAACGCTGTGTAGTTAATTGACTTTTATTCTAATTATGGTCATAATAATGATGTGTGAAAAGTAAAACATTTGCTGTGTTTGTACGTTGCAAGAATGCTTTCATAACCCCTCTGTTAGCTTTTATGGGAAGACTATATGCTGGACATTAGATTCTGACAACTGATGGTATGTTGCATCCCAGGCTGGTAACCTCATCATGTCAAACAAATTGCCATAGAAACCACTGCTGTAAGAGGCATGTGATTGTTTGGTGCAGGCTTCTTGAAGAAGATCAGCTAAAGTGGTGGCTCCATGCTCCATAAGGAGCTCAAAGGAAAATGATGAATATGATCAGCCTATGTGTTGTCCTCCTTTGGCCATTACTATGAGAGTTAGGAAAGAAAGCCATGAATAGGGAATTGTTATGAACTGAAAGACTTGATGCTGAACCTAGTCCCCATGACTTGAAGAGAGACCTAGTCCCCCACTTCTTGACATTTGAATATGATGACAGAAAGATGTCAACAACAGAATTGATGCTGAACACTAGGGCATGATACTTGAAGATGTGTCCCTTTGTTGTGCTGCCACGACTGTCCCGTTTTAAACCTGTTCAGTTCTGATGCTGAACCTAGTCCCCGCTTCTTGATGCTGAACTATTGGCCATGGCCAAAAGTTCTTGATGCTGAAACTAGTCCCCACTTCTTGATGCTGAACAATAGTTAGTGGTGTTTATATGGCCTAACTTCTTATGCTGAATGAACGCCCCCGCTTCTGTGTAGCTGAATTAGTCCCCACTTATGGTCTAATGATGTGTGAAAAGTAAAACATTTGCTGTGTTTGATGCTGACGTAGTCCCTCACTTCTTGATGCTGAACCTAGTCCCCACATTCTGATGCTGAACTTTCATTGATGATGAACCTAGTCATTGATGCTGAACCCTAGTCCAGCTGAACCTTCCCGCTTTGATTTTGAATAGTCTGGACTTGATGCTGAACCTAGTCCCCACTTCTTGATGGGGAACCTAGGATGGAACCCTAGTCCCGCTTCTTGATGCTGAACCTAGTCCCCGCTTCTTGATGCTGAACCCTAGCCCCCCCCGCTGATGTAACCTCAGTCCCCACTTCTTGTGCTGAAACAAATCTTGATGCTGAAACCTAGTCCACTGATGCTGTAAGAGTCCCGCTTTGTTTGATGTGAACAAGGCTTCTAGAAGACTTCTGATGCTGAGATCACTTCTTGATGCTGAACCTAGTCTCCCACTTCTTGCTCCTATAACTTCTTGATGCTGAACCTAGTCCCACTTCTTGATGCTGATGAATATAGTCCCCACTTCTTGATGCTGAACCTAGTCCCACTTCTGATTGAACCTAGTTACCTCACTCGTGATGCTTAGTCCCCCCTTCTTGATGCTGAACCTAGTCCCCACTTCTTGATGCTGAAGGGAAGGAAACTGATGAACCTAGTCCCCACTTCTTGATGCTGAACCTAGTCCCCACTTCTTGATGCTGAACCTAGTCCCCACTTCTTGATGCTGAACCTAGTCCCCACTTCTTGATGCTGAACCTAGTCCCCACTTCTTGATGCTGAACCTAGTCCCCACTTCTTGATGCTGAACCATGCCCCACTTCTGAACCTAGTCCCCACTTCTTGATGCTGAACCTAGTCCCCACTTCTTGATGCTGAACCTAGTCCCCACTTCTTGATGCTGAACCTAGTCCCCACTTCTTGATGCTGAACCTAGTCCCCAACTTCTTGATGCTGAACCTAGTCCCCACTTCTTGAGCTGAACTGAACCTAGTCCCCACTTCTTGATGCTGAACAGGACCCCTAGTCCCCACTTCTTGTCCCCACTTCTTGATGCTGAACCTAGTCCCCACTTCTTGATGCTGAACCTAGTCCCCACTTCTTGATGCTGAACCTAGTCCCCACTTCTTGATGCTGAACCTAGTCCCCACTTCTTGATGCTGAACCTAGTCCCCACTTCTTGATGCTGAACCTAGTCCCCACTTCTTGATGCTGAACCTAGTCCCCACTTCTTGATGCTGAACCTAGTCCCCACTTCTTGATGCTGAACCTAGTCCCCACTTCTTGATGCTGAACCTAGTCCCCACTTCTTGATGCTGAACCTAGTCCCCACTTCTTGATGCTGAACCTAGTCCCCACACTGGATGCTGAACTGATGCTGAACCTAGTCCCCACTTCTTGATGCTGAACCTAGTCCCCACTTCTTGATGCTGAACCTAGTCCCCACTTCTTGATGCTGAACCTAGTCCCCACTACTTGATGCTGAACCTCTTGATGCTGAACCTAGTCCCCACTTCTTGATGCTGAACCCCACTTCTTGATGTGAACCCCACTTCTTGATGCTGAACCTAGTCCCCACTTCTTGATGCTGAACCTAGTCCCCACTTCTTGATGCTGAACCTAGTCCCCACTTCTTGATGCTGAACCTAGTCCCCACTTCTTGATGCTGATGCTGAACCTAGTCCCCACTTCTTGATGCTGAACCTAGTCCCCACTTCTTGATGCTGAACCTAGTCCCCACTTCTTGATGCTGAACCTAGTCCCCACTTCTTGATGCTGAACCTAGTCCCCACTTCTTGATGCTGAACCTAGTCCCCACTTCTTGATGCTGAACCTAGTCCCCACTTCTTGATGCTGAACCTAGTCCCCACTTCTTGATGCTGAACCTAGTCCCCACTTCTTGATGCTGAACCTAGTCCCCACTTCTTGATGCTGAACCTAGTCCCCACTTCTTGATGCTGAACCTAGTCCCCACTTCTTGATGCTGAACCTAGTCCCCACTTCTTGATGCTGAACCTAGTCTAGTGAAGGTGTTTAACACTTCATTTGCCTTACGACAGTATCAGCTATCAGACTACCTTTATCTTTTTTCTTTACTTTTTTTTAAAACCTATTTCCTAACATTTTAGGAAGTTTTTGTTAAAGACATGGTATCCCAGCTTTATGGTCACCTTTAACCTTTGAGGTTAACACATCGCAAGAAAGTTAGATCTACAGAAACTGGCCTGTAAGATTTGTGTTTGGAAATTGGAAATCAGTTTCAAGAGCAATTGTTGGGAATGCCAAGTTATAAACATTGGATATTGCCCACAAAATGGAACATTACACAATATGTAAAAAGAAAGTAATCTGTTTGGCGAGCTTGAGCTGTGGTAGCACAGTGGTTAGTGCATTGGCTTCCTAGCTCGGTGGTCCATGGTTCGATCCCCAGTTGAGGTGGGATTTTTTAGACCACAAACGGTTCCAGGGTTGGCCCAGCCTCATGAATTGGTGTGGCAGTGAACTACCACCTGGGAATTTAAGGGTCCTCGCTATGATGACATAGAGCGATATTAGACTATTAACCTTTACGACAATATACCGGATGAAGGCATATGCGTTTTGCCTTTAATTGATTGGTCGCTAGTAGGCTCGCTATATAAAAAAATATGTAATTTCGTTCGATTTGTTGTTGCCTGGGAACGGGGGCTTATAAAAAATAAAAAACAACTTTTGTACTTGAACCTCAAGACGATGGCTGCAATCCTTACACTTCCATAATGGGTTACAGTAAACCAACATACTTAACGCAGACAACAGTGAATTTAGTACACTGGGTCATATTAGGAGGAAGCATTGGTGCTAACTGGGCATCTATCCTTGCTTATAACCATTATTCTGTGAATTGAAGAATGGATTTTACCTGCTCTTCGCTCGCGACAGATCTGGTAATAAATCCAGAGAATTTCTACATGTGAGTAGACATATAGAGTCCGCTGGGAGGACAACATTAGACAATCTTTGAAGGACCGAGGACTAGAATGGAACCAGGCCAGGAGGGAGACAGCCGATAGGATAGTCTGGCGCTCTCTCTTCCAAACCTCTACACCTCACGGTAGAAGGGGAACGACTAAGTAAGTAAGAGTAGACATATATAAACATTTAATTGCAGTAGGTATTTGAAATAAGATTAATAGTTGATTTCGGTTACACCTACGACATGAACCTAATTCTCAGAACTACAAGAGAATAAAATATGCTCGACGACTGAATCAAATAGTACTAAAATGTTTTCTTCTAAAATACAGTTGGTAAGATAACGACTCTGTATGCACCTTACGACGTTATAAATGCACCGAGATCATCTAGCGCCGCTTTGAGTCATGTTGTTTGACAAAGAAGACTGATTACTGCCATTAAGATGTTGAATCATCTCATCGTGTTGACTCCTGAGATTATTTCTGCCAAAAATCAAAATCCATCAGAAATAAAACAGCAGAAGTAAAATAAAAGAAGAACCCTGAGCAACAGAGTTGACATGAATCTTTACGTTGAAATTGAGTACTGCTCCGTTAAGACTTTTGTTGAAATTCCTGCATTCAGATTTTTATATACCTACAGCTCACTGCTGAGTTTTCCTGTTGACTTTATTGAGTTGTCGCCAAAAGGGTTAGAATAGAACCTATTTACTAAGTTTCACGCAAACACAACGTGAGTACTACGACATACCAACTTCTGTCTGACACTCTTACAACCGGCCCCAGGCTTAAGTGATTCTACTGACCTGGTAACGAGACGCATAGTCTAGGCATTTGTCGTACAGGCGGCATCTGCAGAACTCGTGAAAGTAGCTGCTATATTAAAGGACAAACAAACCAACGACCGCACAGCGCGGCTACATTGGGTACCAGAGCAACTTCTGGGACATCACCCCTAGTGTGCCGATGGTCAAGAAAATATGGGCCTAACACTGTATTCCCAAACCAACGGGCTGATCACCCGTTTGCCAGTCACTTCGATTACGGAAACAACAGCAGATGGATTGATTTGCCGTTGCCCTAAAGACGCCAATAGGCGTGATGGGAAACAATGGCGAAGAAAACCTATCTGCTGTTGCCCTAAGATGCCACTAGGCGTAATGGCCACTGACTGCTTTGACAGTCTGCGGCTAAGGACGGAAGAAGAGAAGAAGAAGACTGTATTCCCAATATGCCACTATGGGCGTGTAACGGGATCCTTTACCTTTTTGAGCAAATTCAGAAACTCATTTCAGCACACTCTGTCAGTATTAAATCGTACATTTCGACCGAGGTGTGTAATAAATAATTTTTTTTTTTCAATCTACCTAGCCGAGTTATAATGTCAATTAGTCATAATTTAAAAATGTGTTTGACAGTTACTATGACAACCATTATTTTTATGTCTAGCCAAAATTAATTGAGTAGCAATTGCTAGTATCGGTGATTAAATTACCAGCTTGTTGGTGCAAGTCGCGCTTCCGCCGCCCCCCCCCCCCCCCCCCCCCCCCCCCCCCCCCCCCCCCCCCCCCCCCCCCCCACACACACACACACACACACATTTTTATAAAACATATTTTGAAGGGGGGAAAAGTCCAGGAGTTAGGCCTACTCACTTTATAGATTTTCTTAGTTTACCACTGCTGGAGAGTTTGCAACATGGCAGAAATAATCATACTTTCTAGCAGAATAATTGTTGACAACAACATAAATATGGGGGGAGTAGAAAATATTGAAATCACCCTAAAACATTAGCTAGTGCCTGTAGCAGAGACATGATATATCTTAACAGTCAGAAGTATAAGGCTGAACAAGGGGAAAGTAATAAAAGATTCTTGATGATGAGATAGAGCTGCTGAGAAAAAAAATTGTTTTAGACCAGACCATTGACTGCTGCTGTATCCACCAACTTGAGGACATGAGTAGGGATAAACAGAAGAGGAAACCAAAGATGTTTACAAATAAATTTAAGAAAAAACTGTTGGAGCTAAAAAAAAAGACAATACTTTTCAAAAGTAGCCTATAAAGAATGTTTGTATACTGAGTAAATTAACAGTATATTTTTATCTAGTGGGCCAGATTATGAAATGATCTGTATGTGAAGTGTGCATTGAACTTTAACATGCTTCTAAGTTAATATGGGTGTTTGATTTAGATGGTAAACAAAGGTTAAAAGCTTGGTTCTCAGCAACATTTGTGGAGATTCATAAGAAATGCAGTATGGTGGAGTATTTTGCTACTTTAGGTCATTTGTCTGTATAATTTTGTTGTTTAGTTTAGCAGTTAGTTTTCATTAATGTTTTTTTTTTCCAGTAATATCAGAACATTCGGTATAAATCCTGATTCTCATAACCTTGAAAATCATATTCTGAGATATTGGAAAGCCTGGAAAATGATTGAAGAAATTTGCTACAAACCCTGTAAAAGTAATGCTACAAAAAATATTTTTTTTACCCCTGCCAGTTGGAGGATGTTGAGGTCAACGTGGCAGACCATGTACAGAAAGTCATGAAGCCCAACTTTGCTGCCTCCTGGGAAGAAGTTGGTCCAGAAAATGAGCTTGAAGATACTTATGCCCTTTCGAGCATGAGTACAATAGAAGGTAATGATATGTCTTCTGTGCTTATATTCCTATGTTATGTAACTGTTTTGTAAAACTAGTTGTTGGCTGACCCTGGAAGCTTTCCTTGGTGATCTGCCATAGTTCACTTCGTTAATGAAGAACAGCCTGCTTTTAATTTTGTTCAGGCATTGCTGCAGTGAGCTCTGGCACATAATTTAAATGTAAATGCTTTCTCAAAATTTAACTGTACCCAAACGTATAACACACCACTGATAGCTTGGTGGGAATTAACATTTTAGTGAAAAATCACTTCAGGCAGTTAGTTTCAGCATTAGGAATGACTATTATTTTCTTTTGAAATCAATAGTCAGTGAGTGAAATAGTGTTTTATGTCATTCATAATGACTTCTTTATGCAAGCAGAAGTAAGTTGGCTTCTAAAAAAGCCAAGACACATTTTCATATAAGTGTGAGACTGACACTTTTAAACTCCTGAATTATGCTGAATCTATTAACAAGAAATATCTGTGAATAGACAACACTCATGAATGGAAGTCACTTTATATTTAGCTCGTGTTTTTGATTTAACATTTGCAATTGTGACGGGTGATGTTTCTTGTAGTGTAAATACTGGCAAAGCCAAATTGGTGATATTTCTGAATTTATGACCCATTAAAGGTGACAACTTTAAGCCTCGTATTTTTGGAAAGCATATTATTCACTTTCATATGTTATATAACTCAAAACTATCAAGCAGCAATAAATTTATCCATTGTATTTTTTTTACCCAGCATATCTACATGATTATTCAGTTTGAAAATAAGTCTTACTTTTTGGATTCGCCATCTTGAGCTATGTTTTATTTGTATGGAAATAGCCAGCCTTTCCTAAGGGGTCTGCTGTTTCGGTACTGCTGAGAAATGCTCTCCTGTACTTAGATGACACAGAAACCATTAGATATCTTAGCTTCCAATATTATTGGCTGTATTTATTGTACCTGTCGGCGTTTCATAATCCAGATATTTCGAAACCTTGTAGCAGATCCGTAAACAATGGTATGGCCGTAGCATACCTAGAAAACAAAACAGGGCAGGGGGTTGATTGCCACGTCCTGTAAAGGATAAGCAACTAACTTTTATTTATTGTACCGTAATGGATGGAGCATACCAGAAAACAAGGGCAGGCACGTACATGAACTTAGTATTATGTGATAATGTGAGCTGGTTGTATGTTGTCATTGCATGAGGTGTAAAGCTACTTCTTCGTCATTAGTTCTAAGCCCTTACGGCTCTGTTCCACTGTCTGTTTTCATTCTTCTCCAACAGGTGATGGTATCTCTTCAGTTTAGCTATCCTTTTTTCTTGATGCCACCTTGGTCTAGTGCTCTGGATGTGTTCAGTATATGCTTTGTCTTGCATGCCACCTTGGTGGTGTGCTCTAAATGTATTCAGTATATCCTTTTTTTCTTGGATACCACCTTGGTCTAGTGATAAAATGAATTCAGTACATGCTTGCCTGATTGTTGAGCCTCTGTTTGATCAACATGTACATTCATTCATTCATTACCTTTCAACTGCCCTGAGAACATAAATTTGTGCCAGGTTGTCCTGTCCTGTGCCAGGTTGTCCTGACCTGTGCCATCCACTAAAGATTTTTCCATATCTTCTTTATCCTTTTAATTTCTATCTCCAGTTCTCGTCTCCATTTTGAAAATTGAAAGATAACACAGTTGAAGGATTGTTTCATGTGTTTTTTTTAATTTGTGCTTGTGTTTTTTGCAGAAGCAATCAAAAACATTATCAATTATATGGGACTGCAGCCATGTGAGCGTTCAGACAAGGTTGGTGAAGGAAAGAGCTCTCACACTCTGTACCTGGCTGGAGTGTTCAGAGGGGGACATGATGCCCTAGTTAGAGCCAAACTGGCCTTGGATGCATCTGGGGTCACCATGCAGCTGACGGTCAGGTCAACAGATCCAAGTGTATCTGAGGTGCTGGCCACTGCTGTAGCTTAGTGTAGATGAAGCTAGGTGGCTTTTCTTCCAAAATTTCATTCATTTAGAATTATTACTTTCCTGTGAGTTATTTATCTTATTACTATGTGCACCTCAGAAAGGTTTAAAGCTTTGATGTATTGGACTGAAATACAATAATAAATTGTTCATGTGGGATAGGAAATAGAAAGTACAGATGATCTGAGACATTAGAGACCATGAGAAATGAAGAGACATCATCAGTGCCAGTCAGTGCAGCACTTGATGATGATGTGTCAGGACTAGAGTCAGAGTAACACTAACCATAGATGTTTCCAGATGGCCATACATTTTAAACAATAACTGCTTATACAAGTTCCTTCCTTACACCACTACTACTGGCCCCTTGCAGGAAGTCAGGGCCAGAGCAATTCCTGTACCTTGGCAGTGGTCGTTTTTGTAACAATGTATTTGACATAGTGAGGTTGCCAGCTCCCAAGTACAACCTTCATCAGTTATGACAAGTACAACCTTCATCAGTTATGACAAGTACAACCTTCATCAGTTATGACAAGTACAACCTTCATCAGTTATGACAAGTACAACCTTCATCAGTTATGACAAGTACAACCTTCATCAGTTATGACATGTCTCATGAAAACTTGAAGAGAAGTTTCAAGACAACTTAGAAACTCTGACATTTTCATGAACAATCTTTGTTAATTTAATCGTACTGCACTTTTCTTTGGGATCTCTGTTAATGTAAGTGTTACGTGTCTCTCTGTGTGACGTGGACATTGTTGTTTTCAAGTTGATGAATTATATCATGCCATTATTTTAAATTTTATGGTAGTTTGTTCTGTGGGAAATTGAATAAATAAACCATCTACCATACAAGGTGGTAAAATAGCTTGGTTTGTTTTCTATATATGTATAATCAGTTATACTTTAAATGTATTGGTTGTTCACCTAAGTTGAATTCTCCCTATCATTTAGGTACCACAAAGTGATTTTTGTTTGCACAGAAACACCAGAGAAAACAATGCAGTTTGGAAGCTCTTGGAAAACTATGAAATTTGGTACTTTATTTTTTAAAATCGGACAAAAAATTTAAAAAGTTACGGCATTTTTAAAAGTGTAGGGACTTTGAATATTTTCGCAAAGTTGAAAACGTTACATCACACCAACTTCAGAGTGCTCCCGTTTTCTTAAATATAATCTTACAACCTTCTCAAACAGCATACAGTCTGCAATACACTGATCACGTAAAGAAAACTATAGGGCTACAACATGAATAATTATCTATATATTTGAGACCAAAAATTGCAAATCTGCAAAACACATTACCGAAAATGTAGTATTTTGCATGAACGTCAATTTTCACATCATATTTTAAAAAATATAAAAGGTACAAGCTTTAAATATGTACATATTAATCTGCATACTACACAAATACAACCCAATTTTTTTCAGAGGATTTGAACATCTGTTTGTTGTATAATTTTTTAAAAATGTGTCCAGAGGCCAATTTGTCGCAGGGGAAGAAAAATGTGAAAATGAAGAAAAAAAATTTTTTGAAGATACTGTCCATATTTCATAAAAAATCATTTGTAGTCAATAATTAACAACATATAAATGCTATTTTACGTTAAAACAACTGGTTACTAGCATTTAAAAAGACATTTTAAACTGGAGGAGAATGATCATGGCGCACTCTGTTCCTGCGAGAGGGCAATGATGAAGCCTCAAAACCTAAATGCTTCAGAAGTCCAAAATACAATTCTTTGATATTTCCTGATAGTTTAATGTCCTTATCATTCAATATTAATTTTCTGTATCTTAACTGAGCCTTAAGATTTCTAAGGGCATTTCGTCCTTTACAAATTGTATCCACATCCTCCTTTGTGGTGCACAGACCCCCTTGGCTAATGATTGTGTTATATAACTAATTTCTTCTCTGCATTTTTAATACATTTCTCTTTTTTCCTCCTATTGTTGTCAGTTATTCGCTGTTTGATTTTTTTCTTTGACTGCCCTCTCTGATTCTTTACTTCGTTTCTTCCATCATCTGCAACAATAAAATTCCACGTGTTTTTTTTTTTTAACATGTATAGAGAATTACATGTACTATTACTATTACTGGCTTCCTAGCTCAGTGGTCCATGGTTCGATCCCCAGTTGAGGTGGGATTTTTTACACCGTAAACGGCTCCAGGGTCGACCCAGCCTCATGAATTGGGTACCAGAGCAACTCTGGGAAGGTTAAGGCAGCCGGCGTGATGCTGACCACATCGCCCCTAGTGTGCCGATGGTCAAGAAAATATGGACCTAACACCATATTCCCAATATGCCTCAATGGGCGTGTAACGGGATCCTTTACCTTTTCTTTTTTATTACTATTATATATATATATTTACATATATATAGCTACCACGGCTCCTATTTTATGAAAGCTGTTGATATATATATATATATATATCTCTTCTTTTCGAGGAATTTTAAGACTATCAACTATTGGCTGCGAGTCCGGACATTTCGGTAGAGCATCAGCTACTTTAATTATGGCATTTTCCGGTCTCCTAGCCTTGACTGAATATGTCAGCAATTGGCTTTGGCCTTGCGATACCCTTCGCTTTTGAGATCATAATTCACATTATTATGTTGCAAAATAAACCTTCATTCAATTATACATTAATCAAAACATGCATTTTTTATTCAGAATGGTAACTTTCTTAGCTTTTCAAGCTCGTGAAATAATTAGATTGATGCGTGAATGTCTGAAGTGGTGATAACACATTCATTCCACGCTGTTACAACAACTATGCGATCGTGTTAAATTGCTAAATAATATTAAAACTATTGTAAAGTTTACATTTGAAGTTCAAAATGTTGTTAACAAGTGATATACGAGGGAAGGTCAAAAAGTAATGCCTCCTATTTTTTATGTATGTAAATACTGCATCGGTGTGCAATTTGTAAATTTAGCAGGATTCCTCAAACACTCTTCTGCACTGTATAGCATTACCAACCTGTTTCAGTAACAGGTGGCACCACTGTAACAGTTTAAAAATGGCTGCCAAAGACGTTCGGTTAAAACAACTTTATGTCATAGAATTCCTCAATGCTGAAGGCGAGACCATAGCCATCAACCTCCTGCACCGTTACGAAACTGAAGGAGAAGAGTTTTTATCGAATATTGTGACAGGAGATGAGACTTGGTTTCATTTTTTTTGAACCAGAATCCAAGAGGCAGTCAATGCAATGGCATCACACAACATCGCCAGCAAGAAAGAAGTTCAAAAGTTCACCATTTGTAGGGAAAGTTATGGCCTCCGTGTTTTGGAATGAGAAGGGTGTGATTCTTCTCGACTTCTTGGAACAGGGAAACACGGTGAATGCAGACCGTTACATTGAAACTTTGAAGAAGCTTAGAGGTCGTCTTCGGCGACTTTACCCATTAAAAGATCAGAGAATTGCACTACTGTTGCACGATAATGCCACGCCACACACCGCTAAACGCACCATTGATGCGATTGCAGAATTTGGATGGACATTATTACCACATCCTCCTTACAGTCCCGATCTTGCACCTTCTGACTTCCATCTGTTTGGACCACTGAAAGAAGATCTTTGCGGACATCACTTTGAGGACACCGAGACCCTTAAATGCGCCGTACGCCAGTGGTTTAGGAAAAAGGACACAAATTTTTACTGTGCTGGGATACATGCCCTTGTGAGAAGATGGACAAAAACTGTAACAAATAACGGAGACTACATTGAGAAACAAATTTTTGAAGTTCAGACTTGGGGCTACATTTCAATGTGAATTTTATCTGTTTTCTTGCCTATTGAATGAAATTAAAAATTACGAGGCATTACTTTTTGACCGTCCCTCGTACTTACGTATAGTCATCTTCAAATCAGATGTGATGAAGGTTAAACACGAACCAACATAAGTGGCATGCCGATCTTGGTCGACATCGGGGGTGACCCGGGTCGATGTAACAGCCTCGCTCTCCATTTTTCGCTAAAATTCTTGGCCAAGAGAACGTTCCTCAAAATCAATTCGCTCCACCAGCAAATATCAGAAGTCTTTGATATTTTACAGGAATAAATAAAAATGGCTCCCAAATCTTCTCATACCATGCAAGAAATTATAACACCACTTAGAATGTCAAATCTTGTAAAATTTCAACTTCACTTCGAGAAATCGACACCTTCCACTTTGTTTTCTACAACTTGCATTATACGAAATTAAAGCTATGCATCTGCCCCGCCTAATGGTGAAAACCGCATGCAAATCAGAGGTCTGCTGGTCAAGCGAAACCCGTTTGAATGAAGCGGGGTGAGGCAGAAACGTTCAGAGTTCGCAGCGCTCCGGGGCCAACTACGCGTAACATTGCTGTTTGTTTTTATTAGTAAAAAAATACTTCAATAACTTTTATTATTTGGGAATTAATACATTTCAAAAGAGAAGAAGATAAAGAGTATCGTGATATAAATTTTATTACAATCTGCTTAATAGCAAAGGGACAGTGACGACTTAAACTTGACGAATTTCCTTCAGTTTTCTCCACTTTCGTCCGTTTTCAACAGCACGAAGCGGGGACTTTGTGGTACCTACTAACATCTGTTGTTTTTTTTTAACAAAAATGTGAACCGGGTATCTGAGTGGTTAACTTGAATAAATTATGAGATGTTGACAGAGTGATCAGTCAGACCAAATCGTGTGCCTTCTCACCATGTGAGGTTGGCCATTATCTGCAGTACTTTCTGTCTCCTGCCTTGATGATACACTATGATAGACTGTGTTCTGTTTACCTCTTCATGTGTCCTACCCACTTGAGAGTTGCCTTATTCTCTTATCAATTTGCCATGAACCTTTTTTTTGGTTATGATTTAAAAGTGCTGTTTTGTTTTCTTTTTTAATATATCTGACATACTGCATTTTATCTTTGTTTCATTATTTATATTGTCATTCCAAGTTTTTTCCAGGACTTCATTTGCTTACTGAGTCTCCATGATGTGCACCCCATTTTCTTTATGTTCCGTTTCAGTTTCCTTTTCCTGTACATGGTTTATGTACGACAGTTGACCACCATATTGCACTACATGACAGGTGTGTTATATTTCAGCATCGATAGGACACACTGACAAGTGACGCAACTAAAAAATAAATTTTGAGGACTATAATTGTCAAGAAATTTGGATTGTACTCGGGTACCTTGTGGGGAAACCCATATTTGTCCCTGGGTATCTTCTCCCCCTCCCCCCCCCCCCCCCCCCCCCCCTCCTTTTTTAAAAATTAAGTATCCCAGATAGAGTTGTTTAATGATTACTTTAATGTGTTGCGTTAGACAACATACAACCAGAACAGCTGCAGATTAAAGAGACAAAGTGGAGATAGAAAAGACTAAGGAAATGACCAACCAGTAAAACCACCCATGCCACGGACTGGAACCTATGGGAAAGAGAAGAGTTGAGGGGTCAAGGAGAACCTAAAGAAGAACAGTGGAAAAGCAAACCAATGGCTGAGCAGAGGAAGACAACCTAACAGAGGTATCAGTGACAAGCAACAGTTACAGCCATATGGAACAAACAAAAATGAAGTATCTGTTGGATGTATTGGGGCCTGGTGTGCTGCCTCATTATAATTATTTGTTAAAGATGTCTCTCATTCCCATTTATCTGCCTCTGGTAGTCTCCTCCATTTTGATGTTACATGCCTGTGCTGCTAGTTGGTCAGGATTCGTCCTCACAAGATATCCAACAGTGAGATAAATGGTAATATTTATACACTAGGACAAAGAAAGTGCTTACATGACAGCTACAAGACCTTTATTGGGAACAAGCGAATGAAAATAGAACAGAGACTAAGTTAAACACATAAAAATGATACAACCTAAAAACGGAAATATCATGTCATTGATTCCCATGTTGACAAAATGGCCACTCCAATTTATCCAGATAAGAGCTAGCATGTGGGTACAGTTAAAATGTAGAAGTAGGAAAAAAATTAATTCAAATTTTAAAAAGGCAAGCGGGGAAGAAACTAAATGATGATAGAAATCAAGAAATAAATAATACATACATATAGAAGGTCGCCAACATATCCAAGCAAACTTTGTTTTTTCAGCTCTCAGTATATTTCTTCACTGCTGCTGTTTCAGTTACATTTCTAGTGTCGGTGTTTGTCAAGGTCCAAATTTCTACAATGGCACATGCAGTGTTGTGCTGTCATTGCCACTAACGAACATGCACGCTTACAAAAATCATCATTAGCTGCCATCTCCACATCGAGGGCCAGCTGTAGTGGATCTCCAAAGTCTTCTGTCTCATGTATTGATCACACACTCTTGATAGACTTTCCTGACTATCTTCACACTTAACTCTTGCAGGCCGGAATTTTTTCATCAGTTTTGCCAGAATTATTTTTGTACCTTAACTCTTAGTATACGAGCGGCCTTCTAGAGAGGCCGATGATCGATCCCCGTCAATAGCGAAAATTTATTTATAGCTGAATGCATGTTTAAAACCACTGAACAATTTAGTTACGTGCATGATATAGGGGTTTCATTTCTTCACATTTTGATATATCACACTTATGTTATCTTTATAAATAAATTATTTATTGCAAAATCTGTAATGGTAGTCATGAAAGGCCGCTCGTATACTAAGAGTTAAAGCAGTACCTTTATAAATTCTAAAGTTACTGAGTTATTACACAACAAAGACACACATATTATACATCACAGTAAAGATAATTGAATGTAAAATTAGAATATGAAAGATTTTTAGTGATATTCTACATATAGTATTCAGTTATAAGTCATAATATAGACCACTTTCAAGAAAAGACTCATTTTAGTGAATGAAAAATGTACTCACCAACCCATGCAGAAACACTGAAATATTATCCAGAGAGCTCCAGCATCTTTTAAAATATCACTAATCCATATATGAATATTATTTACAAGTGTTAGCTTCCTGTGATATTTTGTTAATGTTTTACAGACCATCCAGCGAACCATATAAACATTATAGACATTTGGAAAGAAAAAGGACATTAGAGGCCGCGTGAAGCTTTTAAATAAAATCATACACTGTATTGTTATTATACAACAAAGACACACATATTATACATCACAGTAAAGATAAATGAATATAGAGTTAGTATATGAAGGACTTTTAGTGATATTCTACATATAGTAATCAGTTATGAGTAATAATATAGACCACTTTCAAGAAAAAACTAATTTTAGTCTATCAAAAATGTATTTACCAACCCATGCAATGGACTGAAATATTATCCAGAGTGCTCTAGGGTCTTTTAAAATATCACTAATCCATACATGAATATTATTTACAAGTGTCAGCTTCCTGTGATATTTTGTTAATGTTTTACAGACCATCCAGCGAACCATAAAAACATTATAGACATTTGGAAAGAAATATGACGTTATAGGCTGCGTGAAGCTTTTAAATTAAATCATATATTGTATTGTTTTTATACAACAAAGACACACATATTATACATCACAGTAAAGATAAATAAATGAATGTAGAATTAGAATATGAAGGATGTTAGTGATATTCTACATATTTTATAGACTACTTTTTAATAAAAACTCATTTTAGTGAATGAAAAATGTACTCACCAACCCATGCATAAAAACTGAAACATTATCCAGTGCTCCAGCATCTTTTAGAATAACACTAATC
This sequence comes from Oreohelix idahoensis, assembly GCA_024509875.1. NCBI lineage: Eukaryota > Metazoa > Mollusca > Gastropoda > Stylommatophora > Oreohelicidae > Oreohelix > Oreohelix idahoensis. Next base: position 339,555 of record JAMPIV010005117.1, on the reverse strand, counting down.
CATATGTGAATATTATTTACAAGTGTCAGCTTCCTGTGATATTTTGTTAATGTTTCACAGACCATCCAGCAGACCGTACCATCATCATTAAAATAAAAAAGAAGATATTCAAGGCCGCGTGAACTTTTAAATTAAATCATATATTGTGTTGATATTACACAACAAAAGACACACAAATTATGTTTCACAGTAAAGATAAATATATTTAGAATTATAATATTGGGGCTTTTAAGTGCTATTCTTCATATTATATTCAATTATCAGTAATAATGTAAACAATTTTTTTTTTAAATTCATTTTAGTGAATGAAAAATGTACCCACCAACCCATGCATAAAGACTGAAATATTATCCAAAGTGCTCTATATGATACTTACTAGGCTTAGTTGCATTAAATTGCTTGTATTTCCATCTCCCTTTAAATCCTACAATCATTTCATCAACCGAAACATTTTCAAAGGGCGTAAAGGCATTATTGAAATTTTCAATCAAAGAGTTGATGAATGGCTCCACTTTACTTTTCCCCTCAGCATCAGGCTGTCCCACATGCAACATTGTTTTTTTTTTTCGTACGCCCGCTAATACTCGAGGCGAAATCTCAGGTTATTGTTAATGTCTAACCTGACATTGATTTTACGTGAGTATTCCTTTTCTTGTGCAGAGACAGGTGTCCCTCGCCATTCAGGCAGATACTCGCCAATTTCGGAGGTACCCATTAGAGCTGGGTCGGCTCAGGAGCCGCCAATCCCTGGTCGACGACACTCCTTCAAATGTCCTCGCCAGGTCTCGAGTTAATCCAGTCCAATTCCCGGTCGACGAAAAATCCTCAAATGCCGTCGCCCGGGTTTGATCCTGAATCACCCGGTCGCCAGAGCGGTGTTGTAACCACTACGCTAGCGCGGCTCCCATCAACATTGTTTGATAGATAGACAAAAATCTATCTCTTTCAAAGTTTTTGTGATAAAATGGAGCATAAAGGCAATCAGTTTCTGATGAATAATAGTCTCTAATAGAAGGTCTGGGATCAATGCCCATAGCATTTATTGTAGCCATAAATTTTAACAACTCAATAGTTTGATAGTGCTGTCCAGCTGGAAAATCTAGATCTTTTTAGGGATGGATTATTTTTAAGAACTTTAAGTTTTGCATACTCATTTACAGAATGTACTATTGAATTTGCAATGTCATCAGTAAACAATGTCCTATAGCAGTCAAAAGGAGTTGAAGCCTCACTAAGACCTAAGTCATCGTGTACTCCTGGTTTGCGACCATATTTGGGAAGAAATCTGAATGCGTTTTGGGTCTCTGTAATACTGATGTTTGGTACTGAAATCCATTCATTACTAATTGCTCCTTTGTACTAATGCTTTTCTCCCTTTTTGTCGATGATTTGGTCAAAACTTTTTGTCGTTTTGTAGCACTAGGGCCTGGCTATGACCACGCCCCCTCCTCATTAGAACTAGCTTCTTCGTTAAGTTCAAATTCGAAATCATCATTTTCATTTTCGAAATCATCATTCTCGTTAAACTCGTCAAAGATACACAGTTCCCTAGCTTTTTCTACAGATAAAAAAGACCTACGTTTTGATAAACATGATGTGGTTGGTTCGCTAGACATTGTCTGTATAAACAACAATAATCGCCGATCGAAAGCTGACAGATTTACCGTTTTTTCACAGTGAAATTAGCTAGAACAAGCGTGTTTCCGAATCACAACTCAAAGATAGCGCTCTTCTGAATAAAAAAAGAGTAACTTCCGTTATGTTAAAATACCAAATTACGAAAATACGGAACACATTTCACAGAACACAAAAGTGACGTTGCCATCGTCGTTTTGGCTTCTAGGGGTTTTGCGGATGTACGCTACCAGCGTCATTTTGGCCTCTAAGAGTTAAAGCACTGTCTTCCTCACAAAATCACCATATGTAAGAATGAGATGTGTGAGAAAATATCTGAGCTTTACCTTCAGCTTAAATGAATTACATAGAAAACGATTGTGACAAAACAAAGTAGAAAAATTCAAGTGAACGGTTAGAAAACTGGAAAAATATAGGAACAAATTGAAAATGAGTTAAGAGTGGACAAAGCCAGGGATGATGACTGAACATGGAGCAGACCTTGCTACCAACATATAAGAACTAAACAGACAATAAATGAGAATGAACAAAGTTGATGTGACCATCAGTTGAACACACAGTGTCACTCTTTCTGACAAGTGTAAGGAACAGTTTTTTTTTACTTTTGTTTTATTCTTTACCTCATTTGCCGCCTGCCCTCAATCATTGACAATGTCTCCCTCCACTTTTCTCGCAAACAGTCCAGCTGTCCACAACAGCACCAGTGTGGTATCACCGTGACATGACATCCACACACTGATGGTTGTTAGTAGTTAACCTAGCCCAGTTCTTTTAACAAGAATTTATGTAGAAAAATTAATAACAATTATTTAGTCGTAGTTTTTGTTGCATAACAAAAATGTAAACCCTGTGGATTGTCACCATCTTCGTACACTTTCAGACATAAACTTTAAGTTTAAAGAAAGCGTTGGTCAGCCTGAGGTTTTTGGTATCTCCATAGAGTCTGTCCAGCAGTGGTACTGGTGACAACCATATGTGCTTTCTATGTTCTAATTCTTTAACAAGCATTTATGTAGAAAAATCAGTAACAATTTATTCGTAGTTGTAAAACAAAAATGTCAATCCAGTGGATTAAATGTTTAGGTCACGGCTTTGTTTTAAAAAAGTGTTTCAATCCAGTGGATATATATATGTATAAACTCTTGTATATTGTTATGTGAAATTAAAGTTTTCATACTTAGACATATATATAATTAAGTACTCAGTAATGTAACTTTGTAAATAAATATTAGACAAACATAAAGGTATGTTTTCAGGCACTCGTAAAAAATAAAGAAGTAGAACACTAGACAACAGAAAAACAACAGACGTGAGTGGCTTACCCAGGACTCGAACCCTGGACCTTCCGTGCGACAACACCGCCTAGCTATGCAAGCGAATCACACTATCCTCCCGGCCATCTAGGCATCACCAAAAAATGATGCTTCGATGACTGGTCATTAGTGCGAACCGCAAGACACAACACCGGAAGTTTACAATGGGTAGCCCAGCCTATTAATGACGCAATCACTTCTGTTGTTCCCCTATTATACAGTATAGGTCAGTCCACACAAGACAAAGACCTATATACTGTGTCTAGTAAATGATAGTAGACTTAAGAACAGTAAGTATAGAACAGAGGGTAGGTTTTTGGTATTGTATAAACATTTATAACATATAAGGAAGGATATGTTATAAATGTAACTTTGTAACATAATCAGAAACACAGTATTATGTCAGCAGCAAGTTTATTCTGCGACACAGCATGGACAAATATGCCAAATAAATATGAGATGACATCCCACTAAAATACTCACTCTATTGCACATCCAGAGTTACAAAGAACTCAAGTCACATATAAATTAAAAGAATCACCATTACCGAAAAATTCTAAATAGGGTCATGGCTAATACATTTTACAAGTAAAACTAGATTCACGTTCACAGACACTGCTAAAAATAAACCGCAGTGAACAACTACCTAGAAAATTCCACATATATACCACCTCTGTACCTCTTGCCTTAATCTCTGTCAAAAATAACAAGTGAATAATTATAAATAACAACATGATAATTAACAGTATCCCCAGATTGTAACAACATGATCCTTTCTACCTTATGTAAGTTATTCAAAGATGCCTCCATGCCAGCATTCATCCCTAATTGTCCTTTCCTCTCACAATGGTGGAGCACTGAGCTATCACTGCAGGTAATCCTGCAACAAGTGCTCTTACAGTCATGGTTTTTGTAGCAATCTCTTTTATGTCAGGTTGCCCCATTCACCTCGTATTTGTTGCCTCGTATGACATGCCTGTGGGACAGTAGTCTTATTCCTTCTGTGCCTCATTAGAGGACCCCCCCTTTCCGTGAAACTACGTGGTGCAGTGGCAACATTTATCACTATCACCTTTCAGCTACCCAAGGAGCATAGGCCAACAAACTAATGCCAAGTCTTCATGTCCTGTGCCATTAGTTCAAGAATATTTCCATGTCTGTCTCCAGTTTTCTTCTCCATGTGTTGTTTGGTCTCCCTGGGGGTTCCAAAATAAGGACTGCCTGGTAATACTACCAACAGTTTTCTCAATGAGTGTCCTTTCCATCCTCAGCATCTTCTTATCTTTTATATCACTAGCACTTGTCATCAGTAGCAACATTAGTGGCTTGTTTCTATTCTACATGAAAGTTTATGATTAACTCTCAAAGTAGGATAATACTGTAATATCACTGTGCACTAATACAACTTACGATCGCTGATGTATTATAGCACGTTTCACTAGCTTTGCCCAACTTCAAAATGCTATATCTCAGCGAATATATAACGCATATAAGTGAAATTTTGTGTGTGAATTTGAAATGGTATAGACCCTATGAATTAAATTTTTCATTAAAATGCGGCCATTGGTTTCAATTTTTGTTTCTTTGCGATATAATATAAAATCCTACTTGCCAACACACATCACACGCACACATCTTGAAATGTCTACAGTAAATTATACGACCTCATTTGCACATTTTTGGTTTATCAAGTATTTGGCATGATTTTTGAGTGAAATTGCGTGAAATCGCACTTCTTGAACATAAAACAGTTTATATCCGGTGCAACACACACATTGTCAATCAGAGGTGTGTCTACAAAAATTATTGTGTGGTTAAGAAGGAAAAATGAGTCTGCGAGTACATTTTATGACATTACAGCAAATCACAAATAGGATTTTTAAGTATTTCTGCAATGAAGCTACTCGAGGAAAACTATATCATTCTATTTCAAACCCACAAAAGAGGACTATTCATGCCTTGGGGATAAGCAAACGATCATTGCACCGCTGGATAGCGACATCTGAAATGTCTAATTCCAGTGTTTTACACACGAAAATTAGGCCAAGAGTGGTGGATAATTTTGACAGAGAATTGATCCGCAGAGAAATTTGCAATATGTTTCTCAATAATGAGGCAGTGACTTTAAGGAAATTGAAAATTTGGTTAAGAAAGAATAATGACATTGATATTTCCAAATCTACGCTATGGAGGACTATTAGGAGTTTGGGATTCACTTTTAGAAAATATGTTGGTGGTAGAAACCTTATTTGTGAGAAGCCTCATATAGTTGCAATGAGAAGCAAATATTTACGCGAGGTCAGAGAAATGAGAAGAGATTGTTATGATTTTGTGTATTTAGATGAAACTTGGATCAATGCGCACCACAGTAATGAACGAGAATGGCAATCATCTGATGGAACAACTAAGAGACTAGTACCAAGCAGCAAAGGACAGCGCCTAATAATTGCACATGCAGGAAGCAGCCATCATGGGCTTCTAAATAATACTGAACTCATATTTGTTTCAAAATCCACAGATAATAGGGATTATCATACAGAGATGAATGGCAAGATATTTCAAGATTGGATTGTGAATCATGTACTTCCTTCATTGGATAGACCGTCGTGTTTGATAATGGACAATGCTTCATATCACAATGTTGTGGCACCAGAAGATAAAGTTCCTAATTCATCAAGTACTAAAGATGTAATAAAGATTTGGCTGACCAAAAACAACATTCCATTCAACGAAATGTCCCTGAAGCCTGAATTACTTGAAATTGTAAAAAATACACAGCATACAAAGATATTTCACATAGACAAGGCAATCCATGAACATGGTCACAGATGTTTAAGATTGCCTCCTTACCATTCTCACTTAAACCCAATAGAATTAGTCTGGGCTAAAATTAAGGAACAGGTAGCAACAGAAAATAGGACGTTCAAATTAAAAGATGCTGAAATACTTACAAAAGCCGCCATCTCGAACATAGCCAGGGATTATTGGAAGAAATGTGAGAACCATGTGTTACAAGAGGAAGAGGAATATTGGACGAATGATGGTTTGTCCTTCATTCAGCCGAGATTGATTATCAATTTCTCAGAGACATCTGATTATGATTCGGATGAAGTTTAATTTCTTTAAAGATGACCTTACCGTTATTTACAAGCACAGTAGAGGAGAAACTTTCCATTATGATATTTATGAACCGCAAAGTGGTGATACCTATTGAAATAATCAGATCAATGAAGGTCCAGTTTGGTAGCGCATTAAATGTCAATGACAAACAATGTCACGAGTATCTCCCATGCAGATCATTTAAGAAATCATCTTCAACAGGTATTCATATACAAACGTGATGGCCACATTATTGTAATAGTAGACACGCCTATGCCTATTCAATTCACAGAATCTGTGACTGAAGTGGTAAAATTTCTTTTTTCGATACACAATAATTAGTATGCCGACAAAGATCAAAGGATTTCATCCGTTTGTGGGAACTGGACAAGATGCACAGATATAAAGTATATATTTGTTGGGTCTAACCCAATATAACATCGTATGCAAAAAATGGCATTAATACGTTAGACGGTTAATCAGATAATTACATTTGAAGTTGGGCAAAGCTAGTGAAACGTGCTATAATACATACTTACTGATGTATTAATACAACTTAAGACATCTAACCCTCTCTCATGTAGTTTTATTATAATGAAATCTAATCCAGGACACAGATTGTGCAATAATAATAATAAAAAAGAATAATGAAAATGCAGGATGTAGATAAACTTAAATTTTGCCTGTATTATATGGCTGCCCCAACAGCAAAGATAATTGTCACCATAATTAATTCATCAAAAGTGCTTCCTAACTGTTTAGACTACAAGGGCTTATCAGACACAGATGCCAAGGAAACAACTATACTCATGAGCTCCCACTGCTGCCAAATAAATATATATAATAATCAGCTTTCAGCTCCTCAAGAAGTATATGCCTTCAACAAACATGCCAGGTTGTCCTGTCCTGTCCTGTGCTTTAGATCTTTCCATGTTCTCATCCCGTTCATTTCTGACTCCAGTTCTCTTCTCCATGTGTTTTTCAGTCTCTCTCTACCCCAAGGATTCCAGAATAACGACTGCCTTGTAATATTATTAACAGGTTTCCTCCATGCGTGTCCTATCCATCGCAGTGACGTCTTCTCATCTCTTGTTCTACTGGCGCTTGTCTATTTTTTTGTCATCAGTGATCTTGTCATACCATTTCACTCCAATTCTATCCAAGCATCAATTTATGACAGTCTGCAACTTCCTGGCTGTTCTTCCAAAAGTACCCTAATAAATTTGTTTTCACCAGACATTTTCTTCTTTCTCGTTCGTCCTGAAAAGGACGTTGGTTGCGTTGTGTCTGTTTACACCGGAGCTGCGATATCTGCGCCTTTCGGCCGACACATCCAACTTCAGCACGGCATTTTTTGGGACCGGGTTTGCCTTCCCTCTTCGATCCCTACTCTCTCAGCCAGACTGCAGTGATGCAGCCTGTTTCCAGGACCACCACGTGGAGGTGGAGTAGGGTCTTGGTCAGCTCTGGTTCGCTGACCCTGAAGCAAACAGTCAAGCTATGGGTCGCTGACTGCATTCTCTACTGCTGCATCTTTGGGTCCCACCAGACATTTAACTTTTCTGAAAAATGACAAAAACTACTGTTGATCAGGTAAACGCTGAATTATGACAACTACATGAATGTCAAACTCAAAGCATGATCCTACGGTTGAAAACCAACATACTGCAATTAATACATTTTGGAAGCAATCCTTACATTTGTAAGGGATACAAATAAACATTCGCACACAATACAATAATTAAAATGAAACCACCAAAAATCCCTCTAGGAAATGGCACCAGAAAGTACAAATAATACATGTTCTCAGCTCATCCTTGTTAATAAATACAACTAAAGATGGCAGACAGTAACTTTTCTGTATGCTGTGGTTACAACTATCTGTGAAGACAGAAAGTGAGAATATTCTAGTATAAGTATTCAATAATGAATTAAAAACTATCTATGACTTGAAATTGATAATTCAACACAAATATTGTGTTGCTGTTCTCAACTAGCATGGAAAATTCCAAGAAGATAAGAGACTTTTCATACACATGAACTTGCAGAGAACATAAATTAAAATCATATCACAGGATCACCAGTCTGGGACTGCTGGAAATAACAATATAGATGAATAGGGAACACACTAAGGAAACAAAATAATTGCATTTACATTACAACAAAGCAATACTTGTGCTGAACTCTTCAGGAGGAAGAAACAGATCAAAAACTGCATGGATAAGTTTACTTGATATTTAAGAAGGATCAAGAACTTGATTGCATGGTGCAAGGCAGGAGGATTTGATGTAAACTTCTTGAAAACATGTGCTCCTTGGGAGATGACAGTCATGTGGAGAGTTAGGGAAAACTAGAGCCTATCAAGACTGTGTTTCATTAAATCCATTGAAAAACTGTTTGAGCAAGTCCGAGCTGTCGGCAGCCACAACATATTAAAAACAACAGATGCTGGAGTAAGTAGAATCTGCATTCAAATGTGAGCCACATGCTTTTAAATATGTACCATTAGACCTTCCAGTTACCCCTTCTCATAAGCTGGCCTGCTAATGATTTGGAAAATGGCATCTATATTATTGAACACGTGTTACTGGTGAAATATGAAATAAAAATGTCCTTAAATAGTTCTGGTGAGTGTCCGATCGGCTAAGTGGTTAGAGCACTTGCCTCTCGCAGCTAAATTACTAGGTTCCAGTATCACAGCTTGGCAGCATCGCACTCCAATCTACCCAGCTGTAAATGAGTACCTGACTCTGCTCTTAAGTTAGGGAAGGCAATAGCATCATGGAAGGGAACTGATCACATCTGACAAAGCTGAACCTAATACAGTGAAGTCTCTAACACTTTGCTCCCATACGTCAGTTTCTGATTTGGGATTAATTCTACCCTTATCTTATACTTCTGGTAATTGCACAATAATTAAAGTGGAATTGGAAAAACGAATATTAATACTAAATGGAAAAACGAGTATTTTTATCTTGCAGTAAGTGAACTGTTTCAGAATGTCCTCACTTCATTGTCATGTCCAATAGAGTTTTAAGAACTGTTTAAGAATGTGCTCACTTCACTGTCATGTCCAATGGAGTTTTAATAATTGCTTAGGAATGTGCCTACTTCACTGTCATGTACAATGGAGTTTTAAGAACTGTTTAAGAATATGATCACGTCACTGTCATGTCCAATGGAGTTTTAATAACTGTTTAAGAATGTGATCACTATCATGTCCAATGTAGTTTTAATAACTGTAAGAATGTGCTCAATTCACTGTCATGTCTAATGTAGTTTTAATAACTGTGTAAGAATGTGCTCAATTCACTGTCATGTCAAATGTAGTTTTAATAACTGTAAGAATGTGCTCAATTCACTGTCATGTCTAATGTAGTTTTAATAACTGTTTAAGAATGTGATCACTATCATGTCCAATGTAGTTTTAATAACTGTGTAAGAATGTGCTCAATTCACTGTCATGTCTAATGTAGTTTTAATAACTGTGTAAGAATGTGCTCAATTCACTGTCATGTCTAATGTAGTTTTAATAACTGTTTAAGAATGTGATCACTATCATGTCCAATGTAGTTTTAATAACTGTGTAAGAATGTGCTCAATTCACTGTCATGTCTAATGTAGTTTTAATAACTGTGTAAGAATGTGATAAATTCACTGTCATGTCCAATGTAATTTTAATAACTGTGTAAGAATGTGATCACTGTCATGTCTAATGTAGTTTTAATAACTGTGTAAGAATGTGCTCAATTCACTGTCATGTCTAATGTAGTTTTAATAACTGTGTAAGAATGTGATCACTGTCATGTCTAATGTAGTTTTAATAACTGTGTAAGAATGTGATCACTATCATGTCTAATGTAGTTTTAATAACTGTGTAAGAATGTGATCACTGTCTTGTCTAATGTAGTTTTAATAACTGTGTAAGAATGTGATCACTATCATGTCTAATGTAGTTTTAATAACTGTGTAAGAATGTGATCACTGTCATGTCTAATGTAGTTTTAATAACTGTGTAAGAATGTGATCACTGTCATGTCTAATGTAGTTTTAATAACTGTGTAAGAATGTGATCACTGTCATGTCTAATGTAGTTTTAATAACTGTGTAAGAATGTGATCACTGTCATGTCTAATGTAGTTTTTAATAACTGTGTAAGAATGTGATCACTGTCATGTCTAATGTAGTTTTAATAACTGTGTAAGAATGTGATCACTGTCATGTCTAATGTAGTTTTAATAACTGTGTAAGAATGTGATCACTGTCATGTCTAATGTAGTTTTAATAACTGTGTAAGAATGTGATCACTGTCATGTCTAATGTAGTTTTAATAACTGTGTAAGAATGTGATCACTGTCATGTCTAATGTAGTTTTAATAACTGTGTAAGAATGTGATCACTGTCATGTCTAATGTAGTTTTAATAACTGTGTAAGAATGTGATCACTGTCATGTCTAATGTAGTTTTAATAACTGTGTAAGAATGTTATCACTGTCATGTCTAATGTAGTTTTAATAACTGTGTAAGAATGTGATCACTGTCTTGTCTAATGTAGTTTTAATAACTGTGTAAGAATGTGATCACTGTCATGTCTAATGTAGTTTTAATAACTGTGTAAGAATGTGATCACTGTCATGTCTAATGTAGTTTTAATAACTGTGTAAGAATGTGATCACTGTCATGTCTAATGTAGTTTTAATAACTGTGTAAGAATGTGATCACTGTCTTGTCTAATGTAGTTTTAATAACTGTGTAAGAATGTGATCACTGTCATGTCTAATTTAGTTTTAAGAATAATTTGATTTGATTTTAAGTACTATCTTCATTGCACATGGGCAACTCCATCAGTGCTCCGATCTCCTCCCTTAGATCACACAAGGAAGATCTCAGCACACTGCACGAACTCCGTAGCACCAGCGAAGAGACAAAAAAAAACCGACTAGGACTATTGCACACTCAGGCATGTCATCTAAGGTGACTAACGTGAGCTTGTCAATGATGATGGCAACCTTATGTAAAATAAACTACAACAGTAATCACCACTGCAAGAACATATGAATGTGTTGTGCAGGTTTTCTACAAGTGGACCAACTACAGTTGTTGCCTCATGCTCCATGAGGGGCAAAAAAGGAAAATGATAATAGCATGTATCTACAGAGTTATGAACAACCTTGTATGGTCATACAACCAGGACAACTTATTTTGAGAAAATCACAATTCTAAACACTGACTAGGATATAACATATTTTTTTTGAAAGCCTTCTCCTGAGCATAGAATTTGTGCCAAATGAGTTTGCTCACTTCAAACTACACACACAGGCTGCAACTGCGTAATGAGACATGGTATACTGTGGTGTTATGCTGGAGCAGCTAAACAGCTTTCAATCTCATAGTAACAGAAAGACACTGAAATTATATAAAATTTAACTTGCATGCACGCATATACAAACAACAATTAAACATGCATCTTAAACAATGCAATTTATCCCAGAATCTATAAATCTGGAATGTGCTAACAAAATCAAACCATGGTAAATTAAAAAAAAAAAAAAATCACAGAACTTTGTGAACACAAAAGCCATGTCACTGTAAAGACTTGCAAACTATGACTGATAAATATATCCCTTCACAAGTTTACCCAATATATTATAAATATTTCTACATTAGGCTAGACAAAATGATGATAAGAGATAATTTTCTCACTGGTATAATCAAACGGACAGAATATTTTGAGGACCTTCTCAATAGACCAGCTCCACAAAACCCCTCGGACATCCAGCCAGCAGAAGAAGAGCTACAAATTAACGGTAAAAGACCAACGAAGGAAGAAATAAAGAAAGCCATAAAGCTTCTAAGAGATGGAAAAGCGTCTGGACCTGATGGCATTCCAGCAGAGGCCATCAAAGCAGATATCGACACGGCTACAGAAATGTTATATAAATTACTTGGTAAAGTCTGGGAAAAGGAAGAGATACCAGCAGAATGGAAGGAAGGATATCTGGTTAAGTTGCCTAAGAAGGGAAATTTACAAGAGTGCACAAATTATAGAGGAATAATGTTACTTTCAGTGCCAGGAAAAGTATTAAACAGGATTATCCTTGAAATATTAAAAGAGTCCATAGACAAGAAACTGAGAGATGAACAAGCAGGTTTTCGACAAAACAGATCATGTACAGACCAGACAGCCACTTTGAGAATAATAGTTGAACAAAGTCTGGAATGGAATTCACCACTATACATCAGATTTGTGGACTATGAAAAGGCATTTGACAGTGTAGACAGAGAATCACTTTGGAAATTGATGAGGCATTATGGAGTTCCCCCGAAGATCATTAATTTAATAAAGAAAACATATGAAGACATGACATGCAGAGTTCTTCATGAAGGACAGCTTACAGAACCGTTTAGGATAAGAACAGGAGTGCGACAGGGATGCCTCTTGTCTCCATTTCTTTTCTTACTTGCAATAGACTGGGTTACGAGAACATCGACAACACACAACAGAAATGGAATCCAGTGGACTCTGACTAAGCAGTTGGATGATCTGGATTTTGCTGATGACTTAGCTCTTCTGTCCCATAACCGTAATCAGATGCAGGGCAAATTTAAAACACTTGATGAGAGGTCACAGCAATTGGGTCTGAAAATACACAGGGAAAAGGCAAAGATAATGAGAATAAATGCAGGTAATGATAACAGGGTTGAACTTGAAGAAGCACCAATACAAGATGTAGAATCATACACATATCTTGGCAGCAATATAGACAAAGTTGGAGGGACAGACAGTGATATCAAAATAAGAATACAAAAAAGCAAGAGGAGCTTTCATTGCATTGGGAAATATATAGAGATCAAGAGAAATCGGATCCAACACGAAAATAAGAATCTTCAACTCAAATGTGAAGTCAGTCCTATTGTATGGCTCTGAGACATGGAGAACAACAAAGACAACTACCAAAAAGCTACAGACTTTCATAAATGGGTGCTTGTGTAGAATAGAGGGATTAAAATGGTATGACAAGGTTACCAATGTGGAACTGATGACAAGAACTAGGCAAGTGCCAGTGGAACAAGAGATGAGAAGAAGACGATGGCGATGGATAGAACACACACTGAGGAAACCTGTTGATAGCATTACAAGGCAGTCCTTGTTCTGGAACCCCCAGGGCAAGAGAAGCAGAGGTAGACCAAGAAGCACATGGAGAAGAGAGCTGGAAACAGAGGTGAAAATGATAAGGAGAACGTGGAAAGAACTTGAGATGGTGGCACGTGACAGGAGGACTTGGCATGTGTTTGTTGAAGGCCTATGCTCCTTTGGGAGTGGAGGGTTATGCATGAATGAATAATCAAACGAACAAAATAAATTCAGGAAACAATATAATTATATATAAATGGGATTACATACAAAGTACTGACAAACATAACAATGCACCCAGCACTATCAGATCTCATTATGCTTAAAAACAGTTGCTTAATTTCATTGGACATAATCTCAGAATTAAAAGAAACAGAATATGTGCACCCAGGATCAAAAGGGAAGAGATAAGCGGGGGAAGAAAAGCTGCAAAAGATTATGGAAGTAAAAAAGATCACAAAATATATTTTTCAATTTTTTTCTTCCTGTTTTGCTACTGATCTTATGCTTATATTTTGTTTCACTTCTACCATCTTTTATTTTACATGTTGTCATACCATTTCACCTCTACACCTCACGGTAGAAGGGGAACGACTAAGTAAGTAAGTCATACCATTTCAAACCTTTTATTATATGCAATAACCCATTTATGACACTTTGTAACTTCTTGGTTGTTGTTCTCCATGTTTCACAGCCATACAATAGAAGTGACTCGATATTTGAGTTGAAGATTCTGATATTTGTGCTGTACTTGATTTCCATACATTTAATTGTACATACAAAAATAAATATTAAAGAACTATAATATTAGACTATTATCCCACGGTGGGAAATGTAATAATGTCTGTTATGTTACATGGAAACTGTATAACTGGCACGTTAAGCGATACAGTAAATACATTACTGACTTGTTAGGTCATCTTAGAAGTCTATAATTACCCGTTTTGGATATGGTACATGTTGTTTTTAATCTACTTATTTTGTGCTGTGCATTATGCAGAAACAAAATCTCATCAACAAATGACAAGAAAAATTAGCCCATTGGATTGGGAATGCTGGGATAAAACAACTTAACCTTAAGCTGATCAATGCAGTCAAGTCTTTAAAAATAAATATACAGTTCAAATAGCAACAACATTCATACACGTTTACCATGTTTCCCGCCATTTAAGACACAGTGTGGAATAAGATGCACCCATAATTTAATTAGATTGTTCTTAGAACAAAATAATAATACATTATATGATTGGAGGAATCTATTCACTATACTGCACAAATATAAAATAAGATGTATCCATTTTAAACAAAAGAATCGTACAGTATGTTCACAAAACTTTGGATTGTTTTTTTAATAAAAGCATTTTATTGCACACTATGATTGGTTTATAATACCACATGTTACTAAGCAAATTTTTTTATTTCGTCCTAAAGTTTAAATATAAAAATAAGACAGCTACATGCTTCTTTAGGACAGCCATGATCGCCATCTTACTAGATGCAAGGTGATTTTCTTAGATTTAGGGAGACTACTTATATTTATATGGCGGGAAATATGGTATGTTATATTTTCAACATTTTCATAAATTAGTAACAATGAAGAAAGTTTACAGTTTACGGGAGCCATAAAAAAATTCATTAAGTTACAGATAAAGAATATCATAAAGGGAATAGAAGGGACCAAAGATTAAAAGACCTTAACAACTGGGGCCTAGTTCATCTGTTTCTTTGTCTCTCTCCATGTTTGCCTGCTGAGCTCTGAGGTATTCTGTATACATCTGTCTGGCAAGGTGCAGCACGCGGTTAGCATTATGCCTTCGCACAAGTCTGTCAAAGTGCATGGCTATCTCCTCATAGCACATCCCTTGGCTGATAATTGTATCCCGATGCTGGATAAGCAAGGTCAGACTCATAAACATAAGAAAAGGGTTTCCTGCTCCAAACTCCTGTGGAGGGGGCAGCTTTGAGAGGTCTCTGACTGGGGGCTTTGTAGTAGAACTGAGGTTACTTGAAGAGTTTTCAAATGTTTCACTGGACTCTTGGAAATCAGAAATGTGTGAGTCAGACCAGTTCCTTGTGACTCCCTCAGTTTTTTCTACGCCTGTAGAAAATACTGTAGCTGAGGAAACATGCCTGTTGGCTATTAATGAAGACTTCTTAGGTGAAGACAGTGGTGAAGAAACCGTATCTTGCCAAGTTGTGGTAAATGGACGACGTTTGGGTGAGGCCAGAAATCGTTTCATACTCTGAAAGAGACCTTGGTTAGTCTCCGTATTGGAAAAGTCATTGCTCTGGGATTCAGACTGTACAAACATAGTGCTATCTCTCTCAGCTTCCAATTCACCATTTGTGGTGTAGGTCATACATTTCTGGTCATTTACAGCATTTGAAACCTCAGATGAATTATTAGTGTTTGAGTCAAGAGACAGAGTAAACTGAACCTGCTGGTCACCTACTTCTGATGACTCTGAGACTGAATTCACACTAGAGCTTCTGTCAGCATCCAGATCAGAGCTTGAGTCTGTACTGTGGAATCTACAGTTTTCATCTGTGGGCGTACCATGATCAGAGTCTGTGAGGCTAAGATCATTGCTGTCTGCACACACAGCCTGGACAGTACAGCTATTTGTGTCACAGGAATTATTTGTATTTTTAAGAGTCTGAATGCTGTCACTTCTAAGACTATGATTATTATGATCATCAACTTGACCTGCATTGCTTTCCTTGTAGAACGTTTCTATACTGTCACCATTCGCATCATCTGCAGTTACTGGTCCTTCTTGAAGAACCTGGTCAATGCTGTTAGATTTCTGTTGCAGGGAGCGAGTCATTGGATTGTCCACCTCTGGAAAATCAGCTCCTCTGTCCTCCCCATCTCCTGGGGATGTATCAAAAGGTAAGACAGCATTCGGAATGGTGCTAATACCACCAAAGTGTGGTGATGGTTCGATGTTTAAAGTGCTGTTGGCAGAAGCTTGAGAAGCTGAACTGGTAATGGGAACAGCAGGCTGGATCACTCGTTGGCGGGTCCCAACACGGCGCATGGCAAGAAGTTTAGCATACATGGCGTGCTGAAATGAAAAAGTAGGAGAGCATGGAGAGCTGGAAAGTAGCCGGCTGGAATAATCTAGGTCTACCAGAGCTAGCTCACGCTCTGGGGGGTTCGGAGGCAAAGTGGCCCACATGACTTCTAGTACATACAGAGCATCTGTGAAGGGAAATTCTCTTTTGAATTCCAGCAGAAACCAACGGTAGCAAAAGAACAAGTCACTTGCAGAATTTTGAGCCAAGTATGCATGCAAAACTGGGTCATACATGTAAAGCAACTCGGACATATGACGGAACTTTGTCATTACGGCACTTCCTTCTGTGGTGAAATTCTCACGCAGTCTGTTCATGAGAGCACAAAAACAAATATAGGCCTGACCTTCGTCTTTCTGAGTGACAAGAAGAGGAGATGCCAGATCACTCATGCCTTGACAGTAGGAGACATCTGGGTGAGTCAAAGCATACGTCACTAGCATATGAAATAAAGACAATGTATTCTCATTCTCATCATTTCCAGCATAAAAGCCATGTGACCTGTCTGTACGCAGTACATCTTTTTTCACCATGCCTGCTATATATTTGACCTCTTCAGTAGCTGTATTGCTGCGGAACTTTTCACGCCATTCATCTCTCAATTTCCTATATTCTTCTTCTTTACGTTTCATGTAATCAAAACGGTCCTTGCCTGACATATCTGCAGGGTAAATGTTCAGCAGGTGTCGCCAAGCAACCCGACGCAGAGAGGGTTCGATACCCCCTTGATAAATGGCTAACCGAAACTCGTTGGGCTTGACCATGAAACCACCATTATCCAAGTAACTGTGAAATTCCATATCAGACATTGGGGCCTTTAGTATTTTTATCACTTCATTTTCTGGCTGCTTCAAGCCTAGGTGGAAATCATAAAATAAAATAAAAATGTCAGTACTGATTGTTTAATATTTTTAGTTGTAAACACAGTAATATGATTAGTTGTAAACACAGTAATACGATTAGTTGTAAACACAGTAATATGATTAGTTGTAAACACAGTAATATGATTAGTTGTAAACACAGTAATATGATTAGTTGTAAACACAGTAATATGATTAGTTGTAAACACAGTAATATTTTTAGTTGTAAACACAGTAATATATGATTAGAAATACAGGTCCTGTAACCCTTTATCCGAAATCCTTGGGGACAACTTAGCTTTCATTCATAACCCTCCACTCCCAAAGGAGCATAGGCCTTCAACAAACACATGCCAAGTCCTCCTGTCACGTGCCATCATCTCAAGTTCTTTCCATGTTCTCCTCATCATTTTCACCTCTGTTTCCAACTCTCTTCTCCATGTACTTCTTGGTCTTCCTCTGCCTCTCTTGCCCTGGGGGGTTCCAGAACAAGGACTGCCTTGTAATGCTATCAACAGGTTTCCTCAGTGTGTGTCCTATCCATCGCCATCGTCTTCTTCTCATCTCTTGTTCCACTGGCACTTGTCCAGTTCTTGTCATCAGTTCCACATTGGTAACCTTGTCATACCATTTTAATCCCTCTATTCTACGCAAGCACCCATTTATGAAAGTCTGTAGCTTTTTGGTTGTTGTCTTTGTTGTTCTCCATGTCTCCGAGCCATACAATAGGACTGACTTCACATTTGAGTTGAAGATTCTTATTTTCGTGTTGGATCCTATTTCTCTTGATCTCCATATATTTCCCAATGCAATGAAAGCTCCTCTTGCTTTTTGTATTCTTATTTTGATATCGCTGTCTGTCCCTCCAACTTTATCTATATTACTGCCAAGATATGTGTATGATTCTACATCTTGTATTGGCGTTTCTTCAAGTTCAACCCTGTTTTCATTACCTGCATTTATTCGCATTATTTTTGTCTTTTCCCTGTGTATTTTCAGACCCAATTGCTGTGACCTCTCATCGAGTGTTTCCAATTTGTCCTGCATCTGATTACGGTTATGGGACAGGAGAGCCAAATCATCAGCAAAATCCAGATCGTCCAACTGCTTAGTCAGAGTCCACTGGATTCCATTTCTGTTGTGTGTTGTCGATGATCTCATAACCCAATCTATTGCCAGCAAGAAAAGAAATGGAGACAAGAGGCATCCCTGTCGCACTCCTGTTCTTATCCCAAATGGTTCTGTAAGCTGTCCTTCATGAAGAACTCTGCACGTCATGTCTTCATAGGTTTTCTTTATTAAATTAATGATCTTCAGGGGAACTCCATAATGCCTCATCAATTTCCAAAGTGATTCTCTGTCCACACTGTCAAATGCTTTTTCGTAGTCCACAAATCCGATGTATAGTGGTGAATTCCATTCCAGACTTTGTTCAACTATTATTCTCAAAGTGGCTATCTGGTCTGTACATGATCTGTTTTGTCGAAAACCTGCTTGTTCATCTCTCAATTTCTTGTCTATGGACTCCTTTAATCTTTCAAGGATAATCCTGTTCAATACCTTTCCTGGCACTGATAGTAACATTATTCCTCTATAATTTGTGCACTCTTGTAGATTTCCCTTCTTAGGCAACTTAACCAGATATCCTTCCTTCCATTCTGCTGGTATCTCTTCTTTTTCCCAGACTTTACCAAGTAATTTATATAACATCTCTGTAGCCGTGTCGATATCTGCTTTGATGGCCTCTGCTGGAATGCCATCAGGTCCAGACGCTTTTCCATCTCTTAGAAGCTTTATGGCTTTCTTTATTTCTTCCTTCGTTGGTCTTTCACCGTTAATTTGTAGCTCTTCTTCTGCTGGCTGGATGTCCGGCGGGTTTTGTGGAGCTGGTCTATTGAGAAGGTCCCCAAAATATTCTGTCCACCTCTTCATTTGCTCTTGTATATTGCTGAGCAGTTTCCCATTCTTATCTTTTATGAGGCAACTTGTTTGCTTGTATTTCCCTGTTAGCTTCTTTGTGCTGCTATACAGTTCTCTCATATTTCCTTTGGCTGCAGCATCTTCTGCCTCTCTTGCCAACTCCTCAATATACTTCCTCTTGTCTCTTTTGATACTTCTTTTTACTTCTTTGTTTGCTTCTGTGTACACTTCTTGAGCCTTGGCTTTGGAACTTCTGGTTTTGCTTGTGTTTAACTCTGCTTTCTTGTTTTTTTCTATCTTTTATCTTATTGATGGTTTCTGTTGTTATCCATGCTTTTTGTTGTCTTTCCCTTTTCCCCAGTATTTCTTCACATGTCTCCTTCCATACCGTTTTGACCTGCTGCCAATAGTCTTCTGTATTATCTACATCTTCCAACTGTTGGAGCACTTGGAATTTGTTGGATACTGTGACCGCAAATTTGTCTCTTGTTTCTTGATTTCTTAGCTGTCCTACATTAAACTGTTGTCTATAATTTTGCATTGTTGCATATCTCTTGAGTTTCATTTTTACTTTGGCTATCAGAAGATGGTGATCTGATGCCACATCTGCTCCTCTATATACCTTTACATCCTGCAATGATGATCTAAACTTCTTCTTTATGCATATATGATCGATCTGATTTTCTGTTCTATGGTCTGGTGATATCCATGTTGCCTTGTGTATTCTCTTATGTGGAAACATGCTTCCTCCTATAGCCAGTTGATTTGAAGCACAGAAGTTTGCGAATAGTTCTCCATTTTCATTCATTACTCCTAGCCCATGTTTTCCCATGACTTCTTCAAATCCGGTATTGACTGTACCTATCTTTGCATTCATGTCACCCATCAAAATTGTGATGTCTCTTCTTTTTACTTTATCCATAATTTCCTGTAGTTTAGTATAAAATGCTTCTTTCACAGACTCTTCTTTGTCATTAGTTGGTGCATAACATTGGATGACATTGACATGAATTTTCTTTTTAGCTGTTTTGAAAGAAGCTGTTATTATTCTGGGTCCCACAGCTTCCCATTCAATGAGTGCTTTCTGTGCTTCTTTAGATAACATAAGAGCTACCCCTTCACTGTGGTGTGAACTTTCGTCTTCGTGTCCTGAGGACAGCACCAATTCACCTGTGATGAGTTTCTTCCTGTCTACCCCCTTCCACTTTGTTTCACACATTCCCAGAACCTCGATTTTGTATTCCCTCATTTCTGCTGCTACTTGTGCCACTTTCCCTTGTTCGTTCAATGTCCGAACATTCCAGGTGCCAAATCTGGAAGTTCTCCTAGAAGAAAGAAGGTTAGTCAGCAACACAGACTCCTTTCGGCTTTCTCTGTGTTGCATCATACGCCTCCCCGCGAGAGGACCTTCCCCTGTCTTGGATGGCCGTGTTTTATTTTCTTTATTTGACTTGTCCATATTTGTTGAAGTTTTTTGTGGTTTAAATTTTTTTTACAGGATGGGGTAACCGGCCCCATGCCCAACCCTCCTTAGTCGCCTTCTACGACATGCTTGGCAGGGGACAGTGTTACTATTCTTTGCTCCCCTTTCGGGCCCCGGTAACACACGGGTGAACTTAGCTTTGGAAACCAGATTTTTTTTCAGTTTTCAAATGTCACAAAAATCGTTCAAAAAGTAGCCGAAACTCGCCCAAAATTATTCAAGTGGCCAAATCTGCAGTCAAAAATAGACCAAAGTCACCCAAAAAATATACAAAAATTGTCCACACCGTGATAGAAAAATTTTAGACTTTCAGAATATTTCAGTTTTCGGGTGTTCGGATAAAAGGTTAGAGACCTGTATAACTTTATTTTCTTCATTTCAATATCCTGTGCAATAAATCCATGTTGAAAGAAGAAAGGAAAACAGTACTGAAGTGTTACGTAAAACTAATAATATAAGACAGAAGTGAATCATGGTCAATGAATCAAATCATTGGAGGTAACAGATGTTGTTTCTCAGAACAATGCTAGGAATCTCACAGATCTAAGATAATAACCAGTGCCTGAATTGAGGTAATGAACAAAGAAATATAATCACAACAACAAAATGAAGGCATTTAACCTTCATTGGGGCATTTATGAGAAGAGGAGCACTTGGAAATAGTGTTGACAGTGGGAAAAATAAAGACCACAAGTACTACAGGAATACAGAGAGAAAAGATAATGGGCAGGATGACGCTGGAATGGGAAGAAACAAAAACTGAACTGATGGAGAACACTACGGACCAAGGTCTACAGACAGACATGATCTATGCCAAGTGGTTCAGAACTTGATGATAATATAGCATATATATATTTTCTTCGACGCATGAAAAGGAGCACAATCTTCCACATATGAATAAAACACACCAGACTCAAAAAATTAAACCCCTCGCATGAGCCTAATTGCTGCTGTTGTACCCATCCATACAAGACAGTTTATTTGTGCTGCTCACATGCACAAGACTCTCCAAAGAAAGAAAGCTATAGCCAGACTCCTCAACAATCACAAAATCTCCATATGGCACCATCCAAAAGCTACAGAACAAGAATAAGTTCTTCAAATTGGCATTGGCTGCAAACAAGCAATGAGCTCAGCAGCCCTAGTTAAGCAACAAAAACATATCTGTTCTGCTGCACACCTTTCCTGCATATCTGTTCACCCTTTCCTGCATACAATTCTGAACGTGATGTGAGCACAAATCTTAAGTCCCTTTTGTGATGACTGAAACTGCTGGAGATATAACATCACCTGTAAACTAAAAAGTGGTACACTGTGAGTTATAAAGCTAAAATTCCAAAATACTCACCCATTGCTCTCTGCACTGAGTTGACTGTCCTTCCTAAATTGTGTGTGATGGTGCCAGTAATGGATCCAAGAATGGAATTCTTATCTAGCAAACTTGATATTCTGTGGTGAGGAATTTCAGCAGGAGCTATAACATCCCAGTCTTCCATTTCTGCAAACATGATGTAATAACAAGTACATTATTAGAGCGTACAGTTTTTTTTTACCCAATCAGCAAGCACAAACTGTGATGCATTCATTTTAACCATGACCTTATTTCCATGCCTTCTCCAAGACCTCTAGCAAACAAGAATGAAATTGTAGTCACAATTGTGGAAATAGTCCACTTAATTTGTTTTAAAGTACAAAGCAAAATAATATATAAGTGTAGGATAAATTCATCACAGTTAAATTTTTCATTAAAAGTTGGAAGTTGGAAAATAAAAGAAAAACGAGCAATGAACATTATTTATCAATTCAGAATAGTGGCCACATGTATATTTCATAGCTGACCTTCCTCAAAGGGCCGCAGATCAACCTTAAGCTTTAGACAAGGGTCAGCAGCACACTGAAAGGCTGCGTCCATGTCCCAGTCAGACAACATGGAAAGATAGACAGCCTGTCCCTCTGAATCACGAGCCAGATAGCTGATGGTAAAATCATTGGCTTACTAAGACTTTCATATGAAAAATATTCTTCCTAATAACATGGACTTAACATGAATGACAACCCATTGTTTATGCATTAAGGAATACGCAGCCACCACTGCAGGCAGCCTCCATGCAGGAAGGTGGCACTTCATGTTTTATTGTCCTGGTAGTTTCTGTAGCAATCTATTCTGCATAGTGAGATTGGTAACTGCAGGTACAACCTTACTTTCATCATCATCATAACCCTCCACTCCCAAAGGAGCATAGGCCTTCAACAAACACATGCCAAGTCCTCCTGTCTCATGCCATCATCTCAAGTTCTTTCCACGTTCTCCTCATCATTTTCACCTCTATTTCCAGCTCTCTTCTCCGTGTGCTTCTTGGTCTACCTCTGCCTCTCTTTTCCCTAGGGGTTCCAGAACAAGGACTGCCTTGTAATGCTATCAACAGGTTTCCTCTGTGTATGTCCTATCCATCGCCATCGTCTTCTTCTCATCTCTTGTTCTACTGGCAATTGTCTGGTTCTTGTCATCAGTTCCACGTTGGTAACCTTGTCATACCATTTTAATCCTTCTATTCAATGCAAGCACCCATTTATGAAAGTCTGTAGCTTTTTGGTTGTTGTCTTTGTTGTTCTCCATGTTTCAGAGCCATACAATAGTACTGACTTCACATTTGAGTTGAAGATTCTTATTTTCATGTTGAATCCGATTTCTCTTGATCTCCATATATTTCCCAATGCAATGAAAGCTCCTCTTGCTTTTTGTATTCTTATTTTGATATCACTGTCTGTCCCTCCAACTTTGTCTATATTACTGCCAAGATATGTGTACGATTCTACATCTTGTAGTGGTGTTTCTTCAAGTTCAACCCTGTTATCATTACCTACATTTATTCTCATTATGTTTGTCTTTTCCCTGTGTATTTTCAGACCCAATTGCTGTGACCTCTCATCGAGTGTTTTCAATTTGTCCTGCATCTGATTACGGTTATGGGACAGAAGAGCCAAGTCATCAGCAAATCCAGATCATCCAACTGCTTAGTCAGAGTCCACTGGATTCAATTTCTGTTGTGTGTTGTCGATGTTCTCATAACCCAGTCTATTGCAAGTAAGAAAAGAAATGGAGACAAGAGGCATCCCTGTCGCACTCCCGTTCTTATCCCAAACGATTCTGTAAGCTGTCCTATTCCAGACTTTCTTTAACTATTATTCTCAAAGTGGCTATCTGGTCTGTACAGGATCTGTTTTGTTGAAAACCTGCTTGTTCATCTCTCAGTTTCTTGTCTATGGACTCTTAATCTCTCGAGGATAATCCTGTTTAACATTATTCCTCTATAATTTGTGCACTCTTGTAAGTTTCCCTTCTTAAGCAGCTTAACCAGATATCCTTCCTTCCATTCTGCTGGTATCTTTTCCTTTTCCCAGACTTTACCAAGTAATTTATATAATATATCTATAGCCGTGTCGATATCTGCTTTGATGGCCTCTGCTGGAATGCCATCTGGTCCAGTTGCTTTTCCATCTCTTAGAAGCTTTATGGCTTTCTTTATTTCTTCCTTCGTTGGTCTTTTACAGTTAATTTGTAGTTCTTCTGCTGGCTGGATGTCTGGGTGGTTTTGTGGAGCTGGTCTGTTGAGAAGGTCCTCAAAATTTTCCGTCCACCTCTTCATTTGCTCTTGTATATTGCTGAGCAGTTTACCATTCTTGTCTTTTATGAGGCAACTTGTTTGCTTGTATTTCCCTGTTAGCTTCTTTGTGCTGTTATACAGTTCTCTCATATTTCCTTTGGCTGCAGCATCTTCTGCCTCTCTTGCCAACTCCTCAATATACTTCCTCTTGTTTCTTTTGATACTTCTTTGTTTACTTCTGTGTACACTTCTTGAGCCTTGGCTTTGGAACTACTAGTTTTGCTTGTGTTTAAATCTGCTTTCTTGTTTTTTCTGTCTTTTATCTTATTGATGGTTTCTGTTGTTATCCATGCTTTTTGTTGTCGTTCCCTTTTCCCCAGTATTTCTTCATGTCTCATTCCATACAGTTTTGATTTTCTGCCAATAGTCATCTGTATTCACTACATCTTCCAGCTGTTAGAGCACTTGGAATTTGTTGGATATTGTGACCACAAAATTGTCTCTTGTTTCTTGATTTCTTAAATGTCCTACATTAAATTGTTGTCTATAACTTTGCATTGTTGCATATCTCTTGAGTTTCATTTTTACTTTGGCTATCAGAAGGTGGTGATCTGATGCCACATCTGCTCCTCTTTATAACTTTACATCCTGCAATGATGATCTAAACTTCTTGTTAATGCATATATGATCAATTTGATTTTCTGTTCTATGGTCTGGTGATATCCATGTTGCCTTGTGTATTCTCTTATGTGGAAACATGCTTCCTCCTATAGCCAGTTGATTTGAAGAACAGAAGTTTGAGAATAGCTCCCCATTTCATTCATTATTCATAACCCATGTTTTCCCATGACTTCTTCAAAGCCAGTGTTGTCTGTACCTATCTTTGCATTCATGTCACCCATCAAAACTGTGTCAACCTTACTTTCTTCTTTTTCTTTGATCCTTAGCCGCGACTGTCAAAGCAGTCAGTGGCCATCACGCTTGGTGGCATCTTGTAGGGCAACAACAAATTGATTCCACTTTGCTCGGTCGGTGGCCATCCTTCATACAGTGCCAACTCTGGTTCATTCTTTGCATCTCAGCCTCCACAGTCCTCCGCCAAGTTGTTTTTGGTCGGCCTCTCTTTCGTTTTCCTTCAGGGGTCCATAGCACAGAAGTTCTTGTGATGGCATCGGGGTCTCTTCTGAGGACATGGCCAACCCAGCTCCAGCGTCTGCCAGCTATGATGGTGTGCATGTCCTCTTGCTTGCTCCGAGTAAGCAGATCTTGGTTGGTGATGGTATTCGGAGAATTTTTCTTAGGCATGTTGTGTGAAAAGAGGACAATTTAGACATTTCCTTCTTTGTAACTCTCCAGCATTCCACACTATAGAGAAGCACAGGAAGCACACAGCTCTGATATAATCCTAATTTTGTGCTTGTGCTGTACTGAGAGGATTTCCAGATGTTGTTTAGACTAAAAAAGGCTGTTCTTGCTTTGTTCATTCTGTTGTTGATGTCTTTGCTTGCTCCACCGTCTGGTGTTACTATGCATCCTAGGTATGTGAAGGTGTCTGTCTGTACCAGTTGCTGATTCCTTACTGATATGGGCTCAGGGTTGCTCACATTGAGCATCATGACCTCTGACTTCTTTAGATTGATGTTCAAGCCCACCTGCTGGCTATACTTATTAAGTCTATCAGTTTTTTCCTGGATGTGTTGATGTGAATGTGCTAGTAGTGCAATGACATCTGCATATTCCAGATCTTCCAATGTAGAAAATGTAGTCCATCTTATTCCTCTTGGACTGCCCTCTGTTGTCTGGAGCATCACCCAGTCTATGACTGTTAAAAATAGAGTGGTTGATAAGGGGCATCCCTGTCGTACTCCTGTCTTCACCTCAAAGGTTAGGTTGCTCTGCCCAACGCTACACGTAAAGTTGGCATAGAGGCTTTTTATGATTGACACTATGCAGCTTGGAATTCCATAAGCCCTCAGTATTTTCCATAAACTGTCCCTATGTATACTGTCAAAAGCCTTTTCAAAATCAACTAAATTAATGTACAGCTGTCTTTGCCATTCTGAGCACTGCTCTATAATGTTCCTGAGGGTAAATATATGATCTACACATCTTCTGTTATTTCTAAATCATGCTTGTTCTTTCCTCAGTTTGTGGTCTTCTGCTTTTGAAATTCTCTGTATAATTATCCTGCCTAGTATTTTTCTGGGAACTGAGAGAAGAGTTATTTCTCTCCAATTTTTGCAGTCTGCAAGATCTCCCTTCTTGGGCAATTTGACAATTATCAATTATTCCTTTGTTCCACTCCGTTGGTGTTGTCCCTGTTTTCCAGACTTATGCAAATAGTGGTTCTAATAGTTCTGCTGCTAGCTCAGGGTCTGTCTAAAATAGCTCTGCATTTAAGTTATCATGGCCAGGAGCTTTTCCATTCTTTAACCCTCTGATTGCTGTGATGATTTCTTCTTTTCGTGGAATGTCTGTATTTACATCTAGATCATTTTCAGCCTCAGGAACATTCAATTGTGTCTCTGGTGGTTCCTTGTTCAGAGTTTCTCTGAAATGCTCTGCCCATCTTGTTTCCTGTCCCTCTGCTGTTGTGATGAGATTTCCTTGCTCATCTCTTACTAATGTAATATTGTTTGCACCTCATTTTTCGCTGATGATTTTAGTTATTTTGTATACTGTGCTTGGGACCCAAAGATGCAGCAATAGAGAATGCAGTCAGCGACCCATAGCTTGACTGCTTGCATCAGGGTCAGCGAACCAGAGCTGACCAAGACCCTACTCCACCTCCATGGGGTAGTCCTGGAAACAGGCTGCATCACTGCAGTCTGGCTGAGCGAGTAGGGATCGCAGAGGGAAGACAAACCCGGTCCCAAAAAATGCCGTGCTGAAGTCGGATGTGTCGACCGAAAGGTGCAGATATCACAGCTCCGGCGTAAACAGACACAACGCAACCAACGTCCTTTTCAGGACGAACGAGGAAGAAGAAGAAGAAGTATACTGTGCTTTGTTCATTTCTCAGTGCTGCCTCTTCTGCCTGTCTTGCAAGATCATCTAGGAAATTCCTTTTGTTGGCTCGGGTTTGGTGTTTAACTTCCTTGTCCAGCTGACTGTACTGTTCGCTATATAGTTGCTTTAACCTGGGGGACTTTGCTTCTGTTTTCTTTCTTTTCATTTCCTTTCTCATCGTTATGGTGTTTAATGTTTCTGGTGTTATCCAGTCTTGCTTCTTCCTTTCCCGGAATCCCAAGCATGATTTGCTGCTTCCCTTATATATTGTTGAAATGGTGTTGAATTTCTGGTCTATATCATCAGTCAATGTCTTTTCCTGACTTTTGGCAAATTGATATTGCTTCTTTATATCAGCTGCAAAAGCTTTTCTGGTAAGGGGGTCCTTCAATTTGCTGATGTCAAACCTTTTCTGTTTAGTTACAGTTGGTCCAGCGATTCTTAGTTTCACTTTCAGTTTTGCTACTACTAAATGGTGATCACTTCCCACATCCGCAACTCTTCTTACCTTCACATCTTGTAATGCATGTCTCCATCTACCGTTAATCATGATGTGGTCTATCTGGTTTCTGTCCTGGCCATTTGGTGATTCCCATGTTAATTTATGAATTTCTTTGTGTGGGAAAAGTGTTCCTCCAATGACCAGGTTGTTAATGCTACAGAAACTTATTAATTTATCCCCATTTTCGTTTGCTGTTCCGCTGCCGCATTTCCCCATTACTCTTTCATTATGTGCATTGTGTGTTCCAACTTTCACATTGAGGTCTCCTATTACTATGATAAGATCATATCTAGGTGTGTCTTCCATTTCTTTCTGCAGTTGTTGATAGAATTCATCCTTGACCTCATCATCGCTGTCATTCGTTGGTGTGTAGCATTGTATTATTGTAGTGTTGGTGAACCTCCCTCTCAATCTTATTCTTATCAGTCTGTTGTTGATGGGTTTCCATTCCAGTAATGTCCTTTCTATTCCTTTCTGTAGAATAATAGCTATACCTTCATTGTGCTGTCCATCCTTTCTTCCAGAGTAAAGTACTGTTTCAACTTTTCCTGACCCTGTCCATCTGCTCTCGCCTATCCCTAGAATGTGTAATCTATAGTTTCTCATTTCTGCTGTCACCTGTTTTAGTTTACCCGTCTCATTCATTGTCCTGACAATCCAAAATCCTATTCTTGTTTCATGTTTTGCAGTCAGGATGTCCGTTTTCGTGTCAGTGGCTTCCTTTTGGCTTTCACCACTGACAGTCATACGAGCCTCAGACTCTGGATGTCCATCCCGCAGCAAAGTTTGTTCATTTGTTGTCATTTCCGTAACTTCATTTCTTTTTACATAGACAGGGGCGTCAGCCCTATGCTAAAACCCCCAAACTGGAGGACCAGGGTGTCTGCTTTAGTCTGACCCCTGCCCGCGCAAACCTGTCCAGCTTGGTAGAACCTTCCAGAAGTAAAACTCCAGCTGGCATAGCTCTGGGGGTAATCAGGGTACGCAAGCCACCATACCTCGGCAAGGTATTGACACCGGTGATGGCAGAACCTTACTTTAGTCACCTCTAATGACAAGCCACATGGGAGCAGGTTCAAATTTTTTTTTAGTCTCCTCAGAGATGCCAAAGAACCAAATGGGGTATATGTATTCAGTATTACAATAATAAAGCATAAAATATCTTCTTGTGTTATTAATGTTACTTTATGGCGGTATTTCTGGGCAGAAATAAGATAGCAGTTAACTTGATGTTTCACACAGGATCACTGTAATACACTGATAATTATACTCAGCAATTCATACTTTCAAAACTGATAAACAAAAGTGGCAATAACAGACAGTATAGCAAGTTTTAACGATCAGGTTAAACAGAGATGACCACAGGACTGCACCTATTGATATCAAACGCCCTGGCCAAGATGCCTTGTAGCATTTCAAATGATTAATTCATTATATTTGTCAGCATTATCTTGACAATCATCATTATCCCTTGTGACAGCAGCTGTGGTAGTGGAAGAGATAATAGCTGTTTATTTTACTCTCTGCATTAGTGCAGCATTAGAAAAAAACATTCTACAGGTTGAAATGAAGAATAGTAGGACAAGTGTCTGCATACTTGTCAACCTCCTGTGATGAAAACCTGTAAGCGGGACTAGTAAAAACCTGTACAAACACCCCAAAAAACCATACGCAAAAATATGTTAATATAGTATACGCAATATGGTTTTAAAACGACAAATGACATTTACTAATTAATTTAACATTTGAAATAGTACGATATAAAACATTACTTATAAAGTCTCATGCTGTTCTTTATGTGTATTAGAAATGCTGTGAGTGAAAATCATTTAAAATGTGTGTTATATCCCTTAAAGTTATCACAGCATTCATAACATGGAGATGTTTGTGTTAGTTATGTAAAATGCACAAGACAATCAATAACTTTGTAACAGAAGTCAGATTTTAACTATAACTATGGTGATGATATATATATGCGTAATAATGTAATAAAAATGAAGACAATGCACTACCATGTTTAAAAGCAAAAACATCCTAGTAGTTGTAAATTGATGTGCTCTGAGAATGCACTACCCAATGAAAAATCGGTCATTATTATGTTAGTTTTAAATTAAGGAATTCATCCAATGCATAAAATACTGGAACTACTACCACAGCCTCTGACCCAATCTATGAGCTTTTGTTTCTGAATTCTTTTTTTTTAAAGCCGTAAACAGATGACCCACTGTCATTTATTTCAACCAGATTTAGAGACGCAGTAAAACGGGGAGGTGTCAGGGGTGGGTTGGGGTAAAGGGTTTGAAATCCTTAACCCCCCTCCTTACTGACAGACATGGCCAATGTGAATTAATTTCTCCAGCAGATGAGAAATTCAAAATGATAAACTACACACAAAAGAAGACAACTAGAAATCATGCCAAAAGCTAACGACAACCAGCACACACACACACACACACACACATATTCCATGTCGTCCCCATGTCCCTCTTTGATTTCACCACCACTGTCTTTATGTCATCGCTTACATTTAGGATGCAAAGACCTGAAAGAGGTATTACCTCATGCTAACCATAATCGTACTTACAGCTTTTCATGCGTAATAACGTGCGCAAAACACCCTGATCATGCTAATATAATAATAAAAAATTAAGTAATTCATTAAAAAAAATAAAAACAAATGCAGTAATACCAGACAATAATCGCACACACGCCCCCGCATAATTGACTTTGCTGAGTAATTGAACCAAAGTTCTTTGTGTAACTGTATTTCACGATTTCATCTCTTGATGCCTATCCCTACGATGCACATCAAGAAACACATTATATATCACTAACCTTAACTCTAAACCTACCCTTGTTCCCAGCTTATACTGGGAAATAATATCGTGCAATAAACACTCATATCGGACTTTAAAAAAAAAAACAGAAAAAAACAAACACTCAAAACATTAACAACAGACAATTATGCACCCACCTGCAGAATCGATTTCGGTGCAATTACCATAGTAATCTACACATAGGCATACTGCACCGTATCATTGCCTGTTTTGTGTGCAGTTTTGTCATCAACAGTTAGAACACACATAAACAAAGAGGTTGTCTAACATTAATCCTAACCCTACCCCTTTCCCAACTTACTGATACATAATAAATAAAAAAAAGTAAAAAAAAAAAAAAACCACAAGACAACATTGTACATTAAAAAATAACAAACAATAAACTTCCACCTTCAATACCAGCAGAATGGAAGGATGGTTATCTGGTCAACTTCCACCTTACCCATTATAAATCCGTAATTGAATTCTTACTAAACAACAGACATTTGGGCTAAAGACGACCACATTGCCCATGGTGCTTCATTTCAACCATCAAATTATGAACCCAATATCAAATACTTAGCTTTTCTAAAAATGGCATCTAGGGGAAGTCGCAAGCGTGGTTGATGACAGCGATAAAAATGCTTCTTGTTGCAAAGTCGTAAGGTATAAAAGGATCTGATTATCGGCTGAGAGAGATCTCATTTGAAAAAATAGATGCAGAGAAATCCCGTGATTTAAAAAAAATGGATTTTAAAATAAACCTGGATTTATAGGCAACCTATGTGGTTGCAAGACCGACAGACATTTAAGCAAAATCAGACTCACATCCCACTGTTCATCATTTCCACCCCATGACAGTCATTTTTATCCCTACTTACTACAGCAGTGGTAGTAGAAGATACATCAGTTGTTCTCTATACTTTACTGTCTGCAAATATGTAGCATTAGAATACAAAACATTCTAAGTTACTCTTCTTCAAACACTCTCGGATATCAAAATGAATATATTATAAGAAAGCAGTGGTCAGCTACAGGTTGCTGACATCTCCAAAGATCCTGACAATACATAGCCTCATCACTGCAAACTGTCATAGGTCAAAATGAAGCACCGTGAGCCATGTGTCATCTTTACCCCATATGTTTATTTTTAAGTTAGAATTCGATTATGGATTTATAATGGGTAAGTTGGACGTTTATTGTTCATTATTTTTTAACACACGATGTTGTCTTGCAGTTTGTTTTTGTTTATTATGTATCATAAAGGTGGGGAAAGGGGTAGGGTTAGAGTTTATGTTAGCCAACATCTTTGTTTATGTACGTTCTAATCGTTGATGATGAAACCTGAGGCAAAACATGCAACACAGTGAAGTAGGCCTATGTGTAGATTACTACGATAATTGCAGCAAAATCGATTCTGTAGGTGGGTGCAGTAATCATCTGTTGTTATTGTTTTGTTTGTGTTTTTATTTAGCACGATATTATTTGTGTATAAGCTGGAAACAGTGGTAAGTTTAGGGTTAAGGTTAGCGTTATATAATATGTTTCAAGATGTGGGTGTAGGCGTCAAGAGATGAAATTGCAAAATACAGATACACGAGACACTTTGGTTAAATTAGTCAGCAAAATATATTACGTGGGGGGGGGGGGGGGGGGGGGGGGGGGGGGTGGGGGGGGGGGGGGGGGGGGGGGGGGGGGGGGGGGGGGGGGGGGGGGGGGTTGTGATTATTGTCTGTTATTATTGAGTGTCTTTGGTTTTTTTCAGCTAATTAAATTTTGTTTATTATTATATTAGCACGATCAGTGTGTTTTTTTTATACACGTTATTACGTGTGAAAAAGCTGTAAGTAAGATTACGGTTCATCATCATGTGACGTATTCTTTCCAGAACGTTGTCTCCATTACAGCTGCTCTGAACGCATCACGATTCTGGGCAAGTCGACCTGCATCAGCCAAAGACAAGTTCAGACTCTCTGTGATGTCCTGGGTCCACCGTCGTCTAGGTCGACCCCTTCCCCTTTTTCCAGGGACCATGCCTTCCATCCCTGTTTTTTCCAGACTATTATGTCTTTTTATATGACCGAAAAATTTCAGCTTCCTTATTGCGATGGTATTTAGGAGCCAATGTTCCTGTACGTTTAGTGAGTGCAGTACTTCTCTGTTGGTCTTTTTTTTCTGTCCAGGGTATTCTCAACATCCTTCTGTAGCATTTCATTTCGAATGATGTAATCTTTTTTGCAACTGTTTTATTGAGTGTCCAAGTCTCGCAGCCGTATGTTGCTACTGGGAATATACATGCTCTGATCAGTTGTAACTTTGTTTCTTTGCTTGTGCCTTGCCATAGGTTTTTCATCTGTATTAAGATTACGGTTAGCATTAGGTAATACCTCTCTGTCTTTGCATCTGTAAGACGATGGAATCATCATGTGCTGCAACATAATGGCAAAGGTGGTGAAATCGGACAGAAATGGGGACGCCATCGACTATGTTCCTGCGTGGTGGCTGTCGTCTGCTGTTAGTTTTTGTCAGAATTTCAAGTCAAGTTTTCTTTCGTGCATGATTTATTATTTTAATGGAAATGAAGAACAGTGTGGCGAGTTCTTCAATGTCACCGAAATATGTCGCCATCAGCGTTCCGGTCAGAATTACGGTTAGGAGTATAGGGTTACGTTTAGGATTCCTAAACCTAACCCTTCCTCCCCCCCCCCCCCCCCCCGCCCCCTGCAATTTTTACTGCATCTCTTAATTTTTTTTTTAAAGGCTGAATCAAGTCGATGTCTCACTGTTGTTCATTTCAACCGGAGAAATGAGCTTCTTGGCAAAAGCACTGAAAGTGTATTTACAGCTTTCTTGGAGGGTTTAAAAAAAAAAAAGTGTACACACCATTAACTAAGGATGATGGGGGGGAGGAGAGGAAGTCAGTAGAACCACTCTGTGAGTTTATGTGGTCATTATGTATACTGTCAGGCGTGGTTGTTTTATTGCGCATCATTATTTGTGACAGAATAATGTGTATGTATTCGTGTGGCAGGAATGAGCATAATTGTTAATGTTGACGGTGGTGTTGACATTGTATTTGTAATGGTGTAATTTGGAGTGAGTTATTGTTGCAGACAGAGATGACAGCGCATGCATAAAACGTTGAAGCTGAGAGTCATGTGCTTATGGTAACGATGTATGTTGAGTTATGGCTGCAGACAAAAAAAGAGATGACATGCAAAAAATCTATAGGCCTAGTTATCTATTCGGCGCCTAATTAAATCAGCCATGTTGTTACGGATTAGGATAGAGTTGGGTTTAGATTTAGAAATGCTAAACCTCACAGAAACTCTAATTCTAACTGTCAAGACACAGCCCACTTAATTGGCCGCCTCGCAGATATCGACGCGGGCGAAATTGAAAAAACAGACCATGGTGCTTCATTTCAACGCTATCATTAGGTCTTTTACTGATCAAAAGATGCTCAACAGGTTTCGTTTTGACTGAAATTAAATAAAATGTTCAGCAAAGTAAATATTTCTCGAAGTAGTGAAATCCACAGCGGCCTTTAATAGATTCCATGGCCTATTATGTGCAAAGAGCTTGTGGGTCTATCCGCACACAAGTACGTCTGTGTACGCCGTCGCCGACCTACCGAAATACGGTATTGTGTTACAATGTATTATTGTTATAATGCTAAATTATAAAAATTCTCCTATTACATTATTACAAAATCAATAACAAAACTTGCTGTTAGAGATTGGTTCAGAATGCTGAAATGTCACTCACTTTCACTTTTACACGGATGACTTCCTTGTGGTCCAAATTATAAAATCCTGCCATGGTTTTTGTTGATCAGCCGTCGACAGCTAGAATGCTTTTTATGTTATAAGCTCAAATGATTAATTGTCTTGACCGTTTTAGACGGCTGCCAATTGTCCAGTGATCAACTCATTAGGCCCTACTCATCTTCATAGAACTGATGCAAATAGATCAATGATTATTTGACGCCAATAATAGCTCTTCAGCAAATGAGAATGACGTTTGCTGGAGTAGCCTCGTTTCCGAAATGAAAGGTAACTCTTGATTTATGAAATAGAACAATTATGAAACAAGATTTAAATACCCAGGCACGTTAATAACATAAGATTACTCCGTCAGTATTGTGTCACCATATATCAGAGATTTTTTTTTTTTTTTTTTTTTTTTTTTTTTTTTAACCAGCGGCACTTAGGCTTTCAGCCCTTCGGCCCAATGACATGTCATTGCGAGGCTGGGGAACCTGAGGACTTTCCTTCCAACCCGGTCAGGAGCTTCGCTCCTTCCCATCCACAGAGGGTTTATCACAGGAGCCGTTCAGGTTATTCAGTCAAATTTCCGGCCGTAAACATTTCTTCAAACGCCGACTCCCGGGTTTGAACCATGAACACCTGGTCGCCAGTACAACGCCGAAGCCATTACACCAGCGCGGCTCCCATATCAGAGATTAAACAGGACATACTTTTCATCATTAAAAAAATCAGAACTTAAAAGGAC
Source organism: Oreohelix idahoensis (assembly GCA_024509875.1). Classification (NCBI taxonomy): domain Eukaryota; kingdom Metazoa; phylum Mollusca; class Gastropoda; order Stylommatophora; family Oreohelicidae; genus Oreohelix; species Oreohelix idahoensis. The sequence continues at coordinate 304,585 of JAMPIV010005117.1, read as the reverse complement.
ATACTTTTCATCATTAAAAAAATCAGAACTTAAAAAAAAGTATTTTATACAACAACTTGTTGTCAACTAAAGAGTTCTTCATTGTATACACTGTCCGCCGCATGGAAGATAGTCGGAACCCGAAGGATATCTTCTGCGGACGGCTGGCAGATGGCAAAAGAACAGCTGGGCAACCGCAGCTGAGATTCAAAGATGTGCGCAAGAGAGACATGAGGGCACTGGACATAATTTCAGCAGCCTGGGAGGATGAAGCTGCCGAGCGCTCCAAAAGGGGATGCTATCTAAGGCGCCATCTCAGATTGGGAGAAAAGAAGCTCCCACAGCAAGCAGAAGAGAAGAAAAGACCAGGAAAATATGCAGCTGAGGGCTGTCACCTCAGGGGCACATTCCCATAGTCAGTTATGACTGAAGGGCTGTCACCTCAGGGGCACATTCCCATAGTCAGTTATGACTGAAGGGCTGTCACCTCAGGGGCACATTCCCATAATCAGTTATGACTGAAGGGCTGTCACCTCAGGGGCACATTCCTATAGTCAGTTATAACTGAAGTTCTGTCACCTCAGGGGCACATTCCCATAGTCAGTTATGACTGAAGGGGCTATTATTGTTATTGTTGAACAAAATCGACATCATTGCACTCCAGGCAAACCCATAGGTGCTCGGTCTCCCTCAGTATATGTCGAAGAGTGTGAATGATAACTGTTCCTGTAGCTCGCTGGTTATAAACACGACCAATGCATCCTCTCATACGTCTATGTCTGCTAGCATGATGTTTGATGCCAAATTCCAACAGTCTTAACCTTGATGATTCATCCATTGCAGTGTCATTCTCTAACAGGAGATCAATTATCGTTCTCAGTAGATCTCCATATCCAGTGTCTCCACTGTTGGTGCTCTTGATGCTAGTCTGTCAGCTCTCTCATTACCTCGTACCCCTGCATGGCTAGGACAGTCACCACACCAGCTCCTGCAGATTCGAAGCTTCTATTGGGGTTTTCCATTCATGCTTTAGCCAACCATTTTGATCCTTTCGAAGCATGGACTTAAGAGTCTGACACAATGACTGACTTTGTTACTGAAGTTTCAGGTAGCCACCTTAAGGCTGCAGCAGTTGCCTCTACCTCCATTCTCATGCTGGAAATTGTTATCTTGTACTCCCCGCTATGTTCAGCGACGATTCTGCTCTTTAACGGAGCAGAGAAGCCCCAACCTGATTTCTCACCACGGATCACAGACCCATCAGTAAACGCAATGGCATCATTATCCCCGGCATGATCAAAACAAGCTGACATGTGCTGTGACAGGGATGGTTTCTGCAGCAATTCGTTTTAAATTATGATGATACGCAGCCATGCCCAACCTCACGTTAGTTATCCCTGAAAACATGCTTACGGTAGCAATGGACGTATGCTTGTCAGCATATTGGATCAGATCAAGTGTCGACTTCGCAGTGGAAGGTTGGCTGTGATGGGTCATCAACGGTGTTTGTCCTTTCCCGTGTAGGTACATTCTAAGAGACTATTTCCTGTCAGCTGTTTTTAAAAAAATAAAGTTTTGGCGAGGCGCGTCCCGTTCAACCTAGTCGGTTATATTAGGGCGCATGTCTAAATATAAAAGACCCTTAGGCCTGAGATTACAATAATTGCATCTGATTACGATTATGTACAGAAGAGCCACTTCGTTGGCAACATTGTTAACTATGCGTTAAATAATGCAGACTAAATAATCTTTTAAGTAAACCAGTGTTCGATTAATCCGGATTTTACAAAGATCTACCATTTCTTGTGCTGCGTCCCAGCACGAGACAGGGCCCAGCCTTTGCAGTACTCTACTAAAAGTATTTGCATTTTATCCCCCCCCCCCCCACACACACACACACACGCTCACACACACAGTTAATTCAGCTAGCTAAACGTTTGTATCTTTATCTAATCAGACTGTTGACGCGGCGGTTATAACTTGTTACTGTTTTTTTCCTAAATCTAATTTTAAACGATACAGTCTATTTAGTCTGCTTTCTGTTTTTTTTTTTAAGGTGTGTATTACATTACTTGAAAAGTAAATACATAATTAAAAATAATTTAAACCAGTTAAATGAAGTCGGATGTGCCGGCCGAAAGGGCAGATATCGCAGCTTCGCTGTAAACAGACACAATGCAACCAACGTCCTTTTCAGGACGAACGAGGAAGAAGAAGAAGAATAAGTAACAATTAACCGATATATTGATATAAATCGTCAACGAGGGAATTGTTAAATGTTGTAGATGAACGTTAACTATTGCGGATAAAAGTTAACGTATGCGGATAAAAGATAACGTATGCGGATAAAAGATAACTATTGTGGAGAAAGGTAGGAACATTATTTATGAAAAAAGCGAGTGTGACGCCACATTATCCCAAACGCCTTCTCCCCGTCGTCACAAAACTGGGATCCCCTCCCTCTCACTGCGTGACGTCATATGTGGACGACTACTTTGACTTATTTTGTGGGGGTTGGGCATTCGAGGATTGAGCTTCTAAATAGGCGTCTTCCATCCAAATAGCTAATCCCGAAAGAAATCTCTGGCAGGAATCAAACTATGATGCGGAAGAACAAATACAGCCCTTAATAAGTTATATGACTACTGTATATCATATACTGGTCTTAATGACATGATATCTGAAAAACAATTCTCTTAAATGGCTTTTTACTACTTAGTCGTTCCCCTTCTACCGTGAGGTGTAGAGGTTTAAATGGCACAGAAACATAATAAACAAATGAGAATTCCTTTGGAGACCACAGCACAGTATTTTAGCCCTGCATATTTGGAGAGCCCAATTGGATGGCGGGGAACGCACAGTAATTCGACTCCTCTTCACCCCTGACCTGAAACCGAATGTGAGGATTCATTGAACGCTTGCTTGCCAAGTTGGGATAGAATATCCGAGAAAGAAACTGTATCTCATTATTTCAACTCAACAAGTTTCGGAATGGTAGAAGAGCCACAGGAAAAGCATAGAACTACAGCGTATATAATGCTAAGGATTCTTCAACTTGTTGGCTGCAAAAGAGTGACAAGTTCAACAGCACTAACTGAAGAAAGCTGTAATATATCGTGACAACAGGAAAGGTTGAAGGAACAAGAAATACAGGACGACAAAGAGAGAAGATGCTGGGCAGTTTGACATCATGACATGGAAAGACGTAAACTTACTTAGTACTTACTTACTTACTTAGTCGTTCCCCTTCTAGCGTGAGGTGTAGAGGTTTGGAAGAGAGAGCGCCAGACTATCATATCGGCTGTCTTCCTCCTGGCCTGGTTCCATTCTAGTCCTCTGTGATGCTACACTGTAATTCTGACTTTCAACCGGCCCGATTCTGTCGTCTATTTTGGTATTTTCACCTTTTTTTCCTTCTCATTTGAATATATATATCGTGTTTGGTAATTTTTGAGTAGATAAATTAAATGGGGTCGTTTTATGATGGTAGGTTTATTTTACTTTCGGCCAGTTTTTCTCTTATAGATTTTTTCACGATCACGGAGATTTCGTTGTTTACGAAATAATCGCCATTTCCGGCACGCGGTATGAAGAATCCGGAAGCACGCGGCCGTCAGGTAACGTGACGCAATTTTAAGCCACGCGGGTTTCGCGATGATGCGTAGGCGATACGCGGGAGTGGTTCCCGGTGTGTATAAATAGCCAGTGAAACGGCGGCCTAGTTCTCTATCGTAAGAAATATTGTCAGCCGTCAGACTTCGCATTATCGTTCTCCACTGTAAGAAAAACCAGCGATAATTGGTATGTAGAATTTTATTAATCGTTTTACTCATTAGAGGGTTCTTTGAGAATTTCGTCCGTAGTTAATTTCTTCGGGGGACATTGACTTTTCAGTTTTAAAATAAACGATAGTGCCATCCATTATCATTTTTTGAAGAACGACGTAAATGCAACAGTGTGCTAATTCTTTCTGGGATTTTGGCAGTAGATAGGAGTGTGGGAAGTTGTGAGAAACACGTGTGCCCATATTTGTAGAATGTTATGTAAAACCACCATTTATTTATGTGTATTTACTAATATAATTTTATGGGGAAATCCCTGGTGTGTTCGTTAATTTTACTGAGCCTTAAATGTGAGAAATATTGTCGGAGGGTTCAGATTTACGTTGTAAGTGAATTATACTGCTTAGAGGAGTAAACTATTCCTATAGCGAGATTTCATTTAAATTGGGGCTTAAGTAGGAAACCTCAATGGGTAATGTTAAAAAGGGAGACCTCGGAATTTCGGACAAAAGAAGTTCCCGAGTTGAAAATGTTGACACGTGGGTAGCCATGTGTGACGGCCAAGTGGCCCGTCAGACAGGTTTTGTTTATTTGGCTGGCGGATTTTAGTTGAGAGAGAGAGAGAGAGGAGGAGGGAGATTTAAGTGCCACGTGGGTAGGAATATTTTATGTATCGTTTTTTTCAGAAGGGGAGAAGGAGGAGAGAGATTTAAGTGCCACGTGGGTAATATTAATTTTTGTATTGTTGTACATGACGAGTGAGCCACGTGGGCAATATTATTTTATGTATTGTTGTAAATGACGAGTGAAGGGGAGTTAGGTTAGAGATGCGTTAGGTTGGAATTGTTATACAATAGACGCATCTTCTTTTAATTTCAGCGAGTCGCGGCAAGAATAGTGGGGGGAGCGTAAATTTGCCCATGTGCAAAATTACCCACGGCAACAGGACCTATCTTAAGGGTCAGACCTATGGTCTCTGGCAGTGAAGTCCCTATGCTTCAGCTGGACCGTGGTTTATTTATCATACAGCCGAGAGCATCGCTATTATAGTCTTTAGCAACGGCAGGTGGCCGTGAGACTGGTTTCAATTGCGTACAGCCGGAAATCAAGGCTGTGTTTTTTTCCTCTAACTCCGGAGCGGGTTAAAAGAGGGAAGCTATTCAGCAGCAGAGAAGTTTTGTCGACAGTTCATCAAGTACCTCATGCTTGACGCCAGAACTTCATCATCATCATCGCAGAATTCAGGAACAGGTGACAGGGTTACCATACCTAGGTCCTGAAAGTAACGAGAGAAGAGTGTAACGGAGACGCCGCATCATCAGTCGTCGAGTGTTAGAGAGACACTGAGACCAAGAGAGAGAGAGAGAGAGAGAGAGAGAGAGAGAGGAGGAAATAGACAGGACCAGTAGGGTCTGTTCAGTATGCACTTGACGGATAGATACTGAGCCATTGTGTTACTCCAAGTCTATTATTTGTAGCATTTCCAGTGGTGTTAGTTAGCGGCGCATATCGCCTAACAAGAGGAAAGCGGTGTAGACGGTTCGTTGAGGAAGAGTCAACAGGACTGAGACAGTAGCAATCTTAGTGGTGTCTATCTAATCTAATTGGTACGTTGTTTTCAGGCCGTGCAAGTGCACGCTATCGACTGACTTGATGACGTATGATGCCATTTTATGTTTTTCTTGTATGTAAATAAATATATACATATATTATTTACTGGATCAGCTTCTATTCTATACTATACCTACATGTGGTCTGTATAGTGGTGTCTGTGGTCGTGTTATACACCTTATCACCTTGTATTTAAAGGAAGTCAGAGGAGGGTGAGATTATAGCCAGTTTGAAGTCACGAAGCGGCAAGGGCGAGTCAAAATCTGGTTCTATCCCTTGAGCAAATAGTCTCATCTGTCCACAGGCATGTCATTTTCCATCTAAATTCTATCTTCTTCGTCCGGGATCATTCTGGTGAGATCAATTCTGTGATCTATATTCATAGATTGTCTCTAGGAAGTTTTCTGAGAATAGAGTTTCTTTAAATATCCCCTAGACTTGAGCTATTAGAACTGATCCAGTTATAGGTTTTTCCACAGGTTGCAGTCTAGTAGATTTTTGTGGTATTTTGATGTATATGACGTAGAGGTAATTGATGGCATACCGACATATTTTTCTTTAACAGGAAGGTAATTTAGTTTTGGTAGCTTCTTAACTAAATTTTTTTTCAAGTTATTATTCAGACTTAGTGCTAGTCTGAGGTCGGGTTTTTGGAACAGCGGTTAAAGAGGGAGTATTTTATATTACGTAACAGGTTGTTCCTTCTCGTTTCCTTTTCTGTCATTTCTCTGTATTTGGGAACTTACAGCAGTTTACAGGTAAGATGGCGGATATGGCCAAGTTACGAGCTGCCTGGCGAGAAGCTGCTCAGGATATGGGAATGGATAAGGAGGAGACTAAGGCCTACCTGATAAGGGAAACTGATAGGCATAATCAGCGAGAGAAAGAGAAGGAGGAAAGGATAGCCGCCGCAGAAGCAGCAAAAGAGGAAAGGATAGCCGCCGTGGAAGCAGCGGAGAGGCAGGCTGAGATAGAACTTCGGAAATTTGAAGCACAGGAGAGGGAGAAGGCAGCAGAGAGACAGCATGAACTTGCCATGCGTTCTCTGGAACTGCAGTACCGAGCTTCGGAAGGCAGTTCAGCTAATGGAGATTCACCCGGAGCAGGACCGAGAGACACCTCAGGAAACGGAGGACCCCGGATGGCAGCCATGAGCTTCCCATTTGACTCGTTCCCTAACGGGAATGAAAAGATTGACGTGTTCTTGGAGAAATTTCAAAGAATGGCAAAGGCATACGGGTTGGATGAGAGTCTTTGGTGTCTAAAATTATCACAATCGCTCAAAGGTCATGCGTATGAAGTTTACAACAAGCTACTCATAGATGATCAGAACAACTTTGAGGCACTGCGAAACGCTTTGTTGCAAAGGTTTCAGTGGACACCCCGCAAATGCCAAACCATGTTCAGTGAGAGCAGGCCAGAGAAGGGAGAGAGTTTTGCTCAGTTTGCAGAGCGGGTGAGAAATTACTTAACCCGGTGGAGGGAACTGTCAGGACTGGCGAAAACTTTCGAAGGATTGGAGGAGTTAGTTCTGTGTGAACAGGTAAAAGCAAACATGTCCCCCGACTTGAGGCGGTATCTGGCAGAGCAGGGTGCCAAACAACTCGATCAGATTATCGTGTTCGCGGAAAGGTACCAGACAGCACAGGCCGAAGTACTGGGACAGAAACGGAAAAACCCGACCTGCCAGCCCCAGACAAAGGAGCTTCATCATCGCAGTCGGCTACTTCACCAGCTCATCAGCAACCAGGGCCTTCTCGCAATGAGCCTCATTCAGGTTATCACTTGCGCCCCCAGCCGCATAACAGAGCACAGCCAACACCATCTCAGGAATCCGCTAGGAACAGGGGAGATAATGAGAGGTATTGTCAGAATTGTAGAACCACCTCCCACTGGACATCACGGTGCATGAACAAACCCCCAGCTCACCATGCAGCTTGTTTAAGGCCGGTGAGAGTGACCAAAGGGAATAAGTGGGAACCGGTCAAGGCATAGAATTTGTTCTCTAACAGTGGACCAGCTGTAGTGAACGGAACGACAACTACTTGTTTGTTTGACAGCGGGCTCACCTACCCCAGTATCGTCGCTCGTCATTTGGTGAAACCAGGGCAGTGGACAGGAGAACTAGTTGAGATTGGTGGAATTTTGAGAAGAGGTATTTCACAGCGTCTGCCTGTAGCCAATATTGAGGTGAAATGCAAGTTTGTGTCTGGCACAATCAAGGCAGCTGTAATGGCACAGCCAGCACATGATTTCATCCTGGGAAGCCCGTACTTAGTTTTGGGAAACCCAACCACACGATCCTTGCTAATGCAAGGGTCCTACTGCAGGCCAGAGAATTGAAAGGGGAGAGCCCCAAATTCACGGAGCCCCACGGGAGCTCAAACATCCTTGTCTTGCGATGAGGAGGAGAGACGCCTCTAAAGACAGTGGAATGTTATTTACAGAGGCGTATTCGCCTGTCAGCCCTGTTCAGCCTAAAGGTCAAACAGTGGTGACGCCTCTAATTTCGGAAGTATCTTCTTTTTCGTCGGGAATTAGGCCCCCGATGGTATTACATCTCTCAAGGGAGGGAAATACTGACAAGAAGGAACACGCGCACGTTTCTTCAAGAAACTGTAAACAGTTACGCCCTGTTACGGCGATGTCTGGCCAAGCCAGTCAGACTGTTTCCAAACACTGGGAGGCCGCACCATTTGGTAATCATTATTTACCACGCGCCGCCAGGAAAATTCGTGGGCGAAGGAAACACTAAGAGGGAGGAGGAAGGGCGACCAGTCAAGTTGCAGTCGCCAGGAGGAAATCACCAGGCGTGACCATCACAATCCAGTGCTGGCACCGATTTTCAAGGATATGGAAATGGGCCTGTATGACAATCCTAATTATGACAGTGATTAGATCGAGATGTAGATCTAGATACGGGCCAGCATGAAACCCAGAGATTTCAGTGATTTAGCACGGTTCCCGTACTTGAAAGGGGGGACTTATGTGATGCTACACTGTAATTCTGACTTTCAACCGGCCCGATTCTGTCGTCTATTTTGGTATTTTCACCTTTTTTTCCTTCTCATTTGAATTTATATATCGTGTTTGGTAATTTTTGAGTAGATAAATTAAATGGGGTCGTTTTATGATGGTAGGTTTATTTTACTTTCGGCCAGTTTTTCTCTTATAGATTTTTTCACGATCACGGAGATTTCGTTGTTTACGAAATAATCGCCATTTCCGGCACGCGGTATGAAGAATCCGGAAGCACGCGGCCGTCAGGTAACGTGACGCAATTTTAAGCCACGCGGTTTTCGCGATGATGCGTAGGCGATACGCGGGAGTGGTTCCCGGTGTGTATAAAACCACCATTTATTTCTGTGTATTTACTAATGTAATTTTATGGGGAAATCCCTGGTGTGTTCGTTAATTTTACTGAGCCTTAAATGTGAGAAATATTGTCGGAGGGTTCAGATTTACGTTGTAAGTGAATTATACTGCTTAGAGGAGTAAACTATTCCTATAGCGAGATTTCATTTAAATTGGGGCTTAAGTAGGAAACCTCAATGGGTAATGTTAAAAAGGGAGACCTCGGAATTTCGGACAAAAGAAGTTGAATCGACAATGTGGAAACCATAGAGGCATATCCCTTCTCAGTGTCCCTGGTAAAATCTACTCTAGAATCCTAGAGCAGAGACTCCGACGCCTAGCTGAGCCACAATTGGATGAGGTCCAGTGCGGATTCCGAGCAAACCGAAGTACTCAAGACCTAATCTTCACACTCAGACAGCTGAGTGAAAAGGCCCTTGAGTATAAGAGTGAGATCCATCTTTGTTTCATAGATCTGGAAAAGGCGTTTGACAGGATCCCCTGGAGCAAACTTTGGGACTGTTTGGCAAGGAAGAATATTCCAGCACCTCTGATTCATGCTATACAGAGCTTCTACAAGTCTTGCAGAAATTATGTGAGGACAGCAAACCATAAGTCAGAAGAGTTCAGGACCACCACTGGTGTAAGACAAGGTGATATCCTATCACCTTACCTCTTCATACTCCTTATGGACGATGTCATAAAGGCCTGTAAGGGGAGAACAAGAATGTATTCAGTGGGGTACTGGAAGATGAGACAGGTCTGTATTTCAGAGCTGGCATTTGCTGATGTTTTTGCCCTGATTGCTAAATCAGAGGCACATCGCCAATCCAGCAAGCAAGTCTGGAAGGAAGAGCTGGAAAAGAGAGGGATGGTCATAAGCAGCTCTAAAAACAAAATCCATGGTGACATCACGAGAAGAAAGAAGACATCAGATTAAGTTGGGAGAACAGGTCCTGGAGCAGGTCGACTACTTTAAATATCTCGGAGCTATTATAGACCGAAAGGGAGGCATCAAAGAAGAGTTGGCCACTCGAAAAGCAGCGGCTGGGAGACTTTTTCAGGCCATAAATCGTGGATTCCTCAGCAAGAAAGAGGTTGGTAAGAAAACGAAGATGGCTGTATACCGCTCCACCTATGTCCCAGTCTTGACATATGGATGCGAGTCGTGGGCAATGACTACAACCCACAAAAGCCAGATCCAAACCTCAGAAATGAGGTATCTGAGGAAAGTGGTTGAAGTAACAAGAAGAGACATGGTCCGCAACCAGACGATCCGTCAAGGCCTAAAATCCCATCCGCTGCAGACCCAAATAGAACAGTCCCAACTAAGATGGTTTGGCCATGTCTGCAGAATGGGAGAAGATCGGCTACCACGACAAGCATGGGAAACAAAGAGCCAGGGATCCAGACCTCCAGGACGACCCAGAGTCCGCTGGGAGGACAACATTAGACAATCTTTGAAGGACCGAGGACTAGAATGGAACCAGGCCAGGAAGAAGACAGCTGATAGAATGGTCTGGCGCTCTCTCTTCCAAACCTCTACACCTCACGGTAGAAGGGGAACGACTAAGTAAGTAGGATTTTAGTTGAGAGAGAGAGAGAGAGAGAGAGAGAGAGAGAGAGAGAGAGGAGGAGGGAGATTTAAGTGCCACGTGGGTAGGACTATTTTATGTATCGTTTTTTTCAGAAGGGGAGAAGGAGGAGAGAGATTTAAGTGCCACGTGGGTAATATTAATTTTTGTATTGTTGTACATGACGAGTGAGCCACGTGGGCAATATCATTTTATGTATTGTTGTAAATGACGAGTGAAGGGGAGTTAGGTTAGAGATGCGTTAGGTTGGAATTGTTATACAATAGACGCATCTTCTTTTAATTTCAGCGAGTCGCGGCAAGAATAGTGGGGGAGCGTAAATTTGCCCATGTGCAAAATTACCCACGGCAACAGGACCTATCTTAAGGGTCAGACCTATGGTCTCTGGCAGTGAAGTCCCTATGCTTCAGCTGGACCGTGGTTTATTTATCATACAGCCGAGAGCATCGCTATTATAGTCTCTAGCAACGGCAGGTGGCCGTGAGACTGGTTTCAATTGCGTACAGCCGGAAATCAAGGCTGTGTTTTTTTCCTCTAACTCCGGAGCGGGTTAAAAGAGGGAAGCTATTCAGCAGCAGAGAAGTTTTGTCGACAGTTCATCAAGTACCTCATGCTTGACGCCAGAACTTCATCATCATCATCGCAGAATTCAGGAACAGGTGACAGGGTTACCATACCTAGGTCCTGAAAGTAACGAGAGAAGAGTGTAACGGAGACGCCGCATCATCAGTCGTCGAGTGTTAGAGAGACACTGAGACCAAGAGAGAGAGAGAGAGAGAAGGAGGGAGAAAATAGACAGGACCAGTAGGGTCTGTTCAGTATCCAATTTCCGGATAGATACTGAGCCATTGTGTAACTCCAAGTCTATTATTTGTAGCATTTCCAGTGGTGTTAGTTAGCGGCGCATATCGCCTAACAAGAGGAAAGCGGTGTAGACGGTTCGTTGAGGAAGAGTCAACAGGACTGAGACAGTAGCAATCTTAGTGGTATTAGAGAGTGGAGGCTTAAGTTGACAGCCCCACCAAATTAGATTGTGTAAATCACTAACCAATTTTATTGTTCCTCAGCAGGGTGACAGAAAGAGTGAATGTGAGTTGAGGTTTTTTTTTCCCTAGTGTCTATCTAATCTAATTGGTACGTTGTTTTCAGGCCGTGCAACAGTGCACGCTATCGACTGACTTGATGACGTATGATGCCATTTTATGTTTTTCTTGTATGTAAATAAATATATACATATATTATTTACTGGATCAGCTTCTATTCTATACTATACCTACATGTGGTATGTATAGTGGTATCTGTGGTCGTGTTATACACCTTATCGCCTTGTATTTAAAGGAAGTCAGAGGAGAGTGAGATTATAGCCAGTCTGAAGTCACGAAGCGGCAAGGGCGAGTCAAAATCTGGTTCTATCCCTTGAGCAAATAGTCTCATCTGTCCACAGGCATGTCATTTTCCATCTAAATTCTTTCTTCTCAGACTTTCTCATACTAGGGTCTTGCTTTCATTCAGGCAAACTCTATAAACTTAAATCCACTTCGTGACATCCTCGGTCCTTCAAAGATTGTCTAATGTTTTCCTCCCAGCGGACTCTGGGTCGTCCTGGGGGTTTGGATCCATGGCTCTTTGTTTCCCATGCTTGTCGTGGTAGCCGATCTTCTCCCATTCTGCAGACATGGCCAAACCATCTTAGTTGGGACATGGAAAGACGTAAACAACAGAATTAATAAACAATACTAGCGACTGAAAGTTGTGGAGAGACATAAGCCACCATGCATGGTACTTGAAGAAGAAGGTGTGTCAAGAACTATCCAAGGAACAGATTATAACTGTCCGTACCAAAGTTTAACATACAGTTTTTTTTCCCTCCACAAACAAGAAAATCATTCAGCTGTACTTAAAAACAGTACTTGAGATATTTATTAGTACTTTCAGGTGTTGTCTTTAATTTTCGTCGTGTTAAATATTAGCACCGACACCCCCAAGCTTTCACATACATCCAGAGCGTACCGTACAAATATGGCCCTCAGGACGAAACCTTTCTTTGGCGCACACCCCTCCCCCCATAATAATGGACAAATATACTACGCTTGCAAGCAGATTTGTAAACAGTAAAATAATGTCATAACAGTTTCAGATGGCACCCCCCTCTTGGTCTGCACCCGAGGTGGACCGCCTCTCCCACCCACCTTAGTACGCCACGGCATACATTCACTATTTTGCGGCATAACAAGTATGAAGACTGGCTCGACCACTCTAGGACAAAGTTAGAAAGAAAGAAAGACAGAAAAAAAAATCACACACTGACAATTTGGACGTTTTCATTTACTCTATTTACAAAACTGGACAGGAGGGATGATGCCATGAGCTGGTATCGGAAATTGAACATATTATCTGTAATTACAGACACTATATATCCTAGTTATAAACCATCAGAGATGGAGCGGGGTATTTGTCTTCATTAAAAAAGAAAGAAGGAAAGAAAACACAGAGAGATATCCCGCGGCATGTCTTATCAAAGCTATAGCCAAGTTTCTCTCCACACCTAAGCCTACCTTGCCGTTGGTTGGAGAGCTTGAGTGCCTCAATGATCCCGGGAGCTATGCCGGCGGGAGTTTTACTCCTGGCAGGGTCACCCAAGCCGGACAGGTCCTTGGTGAGGGGCCAGACAAAAGGGCTGTGGAGTTGGTGGAACCCTATAGGTGTAGATGCAGAACCCACCGGCGAGTGGTACAAGCTCTGGTCTGCACCAATCCACCCCCACTTCATGGGTTAAATGCTTTCTTGCCTCATTCTTCACTGTTTGTCTCCTATCCAATAATCCCCATGGATGACGAAGAGATGCAGGCCAGCGGACATTGCACCTTTGTCCCTCTGTGACAGCCTCCTAGGTGGCGGGGAACGCCAGATATACCATCACTGCAGAAGGGTTGGCAAAGCTGACTGAAGAATGATGAATTAGCTGACCCAGATGTATATGCTATTTTTCTGGCAGGACGTGACGATCCTGGGATACTGATACACTGGACTGCCTCCCTTCTGGGATACTGAAAAATGCATCCATACCCCCCCCCCTGAAATCATGAACATGCCTCTAAGACAACAGACTCTATACGAGCTCGGGTGTCGCCTCGGTTATCAAGGCCCGCGCTGCCCTTCGGTACCTGGGGAGGGTAGTGAAAAGTATACTACCAGTAATAATAATATATATAACACAGACTCACTACGCATCCTCCAACTCAACATATCAGGAATCCGAAACAAAATACTTGAACTAACCAAGCTTCTACTGGACCTAAAAATCCATGTTGCAGTTATCCAAGAAGCAATGCTACCAAAAGACACCTCCTTCCATATCACAGGCTATACAGTGTACCAGTGCAAGTGTATAAAATGTCAAGGATTAGTGACACTTATCCGGAATGATACACAGGCTGAGGTTTCCGCTCTTGAAACCAATGACGAAACAGATCTACAGGAAGTGATAGTCTGGAGTGGTGGAAAGCCATTGAAAATCATTAACATTTACAACCCGCCAAAAACACACCTTGCTCTGAAGCCTTTCCAGACCACGGACTTGAGGAGAATGATCATTGCTGGTGACATGAATGGTCATTCACCTCTGTGGGGCTACACAGACAGGAACCCAACAGGAGTAGCTATAGAAGAACTCACTAACACTACCACACTCATCCTACTGCAGAATGCTCACACCCCCCCGGCGTCGCTCCCCCGCGACAGTGGAACAAAAAGAAGACCAGGTCTCACCCTAGTTACAGCAGATATCCGCCCTCATTGCTCAGTTAGAGCGCTCGTCGACATCGGAAGTGACCACAGACCCATTCCTCCTTGAGATCACAAACACCAGGGAAATAAAAAGAAATTGCTTAACATCACCCCCATGGAACTACAAAAAGGCAGACTGGCATTTCTTCAGGAGACAAGTACGACAACGATTCGAGGCCATCGACATGACGCTAGACATAGACAAGGTATATAGTAAAATCACTACAGCACTACTGCAGTCTGCTAAAGAAGCCATTCCACGAGGATGTAGGAGAAAGTTTAAACCTTACTGGAGTACAGAACTGGAGGCTGCTGTAAACGAGAGGAAAAAAAGCAAGACGGCAAGCTGAGAAACACCCAACCCCCGCCAACAAAGCAAATTATAACCGCCTAACTGCAAAAGTTAAACGTCTGAGCAAAAAAGCAAAAAGAGAAACATGGGTTAAGAAATGTGGAGAGTTAAACTTGCGGAAAGACGGAAAGAAAGCATGGTGCCTCATATCAAATCTCTCAGGAATTAAAAGAAAGAAAAACCTGAACCCATCATTACAAGCACTGAACCACCACTAACAAGGGATGCACAGAAAGCAGAAGCCTTCAATAAGCACTTTGCTAACGTAAACAAAAAAAAACAACCACGCAAGAGACTTGACAGTGCTATCAGATCACTCACCAAAATGATGGAGAAACAACCAACAGCTAGTTGTGAGGTCTTTGAAAAGAACTTCACTCTTTCAGAACTCAAGATGGCCCTAAAGAAATGCAAGAAAGGAAAAGCTGCTGGACCTGATCGGCTCACTAACGAGATGATCTCAAACCTCTCAAATTATGAACTCTCCACCATCCTTGACCTCATTAACAAGACCTGGAGAGAAGGCAAGTTACCAACAGACTGGAGAAAAGCCAATATCATCCCAGTCCTTAAGAAGGACAAACCATCCAATGAAGTAACAAGCTATCGACCGATCTCCCTGACATCAAACCTAGGCAAGATCACTGAAAGGATGATAAATGAAAGGCTATATTGGTGGCTAGAAAGCAATAAGATCTTAAACACCAATCAGTCAGGTTTTAGAAGAAACAAACAGACAATGGATCAGTTGATACGATTCACCCAAGAGATAGGTGATGCCTTCCAAGAAAAAAAGAAATGTGCTTGCAACATTTATTGATCTTAGACAAGCCTATGATCGAGTCTGGAGGATAGGCCTCCTCTTCAAAATGCGAAGAATGGGAATATCAGGGCGAATGTACAACTGGTTAAAAGGTTTCTTCCACAACAGAACAATCCAAACAACATTCAGTGGAACAACATCAAAACAAAGAACCCTGGAGGAAGGACTGCCTCAGGGATCGGCACTAAGTTGTACACTGTTTGTTATATTTTAAATGACCTCCCAGATGTCATCACCTGCCAAAAAGCACTATTTGCTGATGACCTAGTCATCTGGACAAAAGGAAAATACCTCCAAACCATCACCAAAAATATGAACAAAAACCTGACAACCATCTCTGCATACTGCCAGTTCTGGAAACTTGAAATCAATGTAGAGAAAACTGTGTATGGCCTGTTCAGTCTAAACAAGAGAGTTAATGAGAACAACATCGAGGTCTGGATGAATGGAGAGAAATTAGCATATGAAGAATGCCCGAGATATCTTGGAGTCGAGCTCGACCGTAGACTTACCATGAGACCCCACATAGACAAGCTGATTGAGAAAGCATCCACAAGACTCAGGCTTATTAAGCACCTTTCTTCCTGTGGGTGGGGAGCAGACCAGCACTCATTACGCCAACTCTATACTGGATATGTGCGCCCAGTAATTGACTACTCACTCCCCCTCCAAACTATTGCAAGTAAAAGCCTCTTACAAAAGCTAGACAAAGTCCAAAATCACGCTCTACGGTTTATAAGTGGTGCCATGAAGACAACGCCGACAGATGCATGCGAAATCAACACCAATATTGAACCCTTAAATCTAAGAAGAGAACGTTCAGCAGTGGAAACATACGAAAGGTATCTGAGAATGGACACAAAGGAGGAGAATAGGAAAATGATAGAGCTGTGGCACCAAAAACACAGAATACAAAAGACATCTTTTCTTAAAAATGCAAAAGAAGCTAGCATCAAACACCACCTACCAGCAGTTAGAAAGCCGATGGTAACTGTCAATAATGAACCACCTTGTTGGCAGGCAACTACTCCCATAGTAAGAACTGAACTCTCTGACCCCTCAGCAGAGAAGAACACTCTAGGACCACTACTGAAAAACCATCGCCTTAGAAACTATAGATTCATATCCACAAGACATCATCCATGTCTACACAGATGGATCTGCATTTAAAGCTACCATCAATGCTGGATATGGCGCAGTGATAAAATACCCCAACCAGCACCCAGAAGACCACCCTTGCATCTTTGGCCCTTGCGGAGAAAGAAATTTTGAAATTTGTTCCAGCTATGATGCTGAAATAACAGCACTAGAAAAAGCATTGTGCCGGATAATCTCAGACTTTGAAAGTGGCATCACTCCACCTGAGGATATTGTTATATTCTCAGACTCAAAATCAGCACTCCAAGCCCTAGAAAGCAAAATGTCCCCTAATATTAATAACATCTGTAGATTTATTGACCAACTGTTCACTTCCTATTGCGTCGAAGTTACACTCCAGTGGATCCCAGGGCATGTCGGAGTCCCAGGAAATGAAAAAAGCCGACAAACTATCCAAAAGAGGAGCAGCACTGCCCCAGTTCCCATCAAGTACCACACTGCAAACCTGCCAACAGATCCTGAGAAACAATTATAGGGAAGAATGGCTAAACCAATGGGCTTCCTCCCAGACAGGGCGGCCATTCTTCAAACATCAAACTAAACCAAACCCTCAAGATCCAGTTAAACAACTGAAAAGAAGAGATCAGAGTCTAATTTTCCAGCTGAGAACAGGCCATGCCCCTGTCAATAAACATTTAAATAGAATAGACCCACTACGTGAACCAAACTGTAGGCACTGCCACCACCATGAGGAATCAGTTGAACACCTGCTGTTACAGTGCCCAAGACTAACAGACCTGCGACGCCAACTACTTCCATCGAACCCAACCATCCACAATACACTCTACACATCATCACAGCAACTGAGGAAGACTTGCACCTTTGTCAGAGAGGCAATGGGCTGTCAAGAGCTACCTGCTCACAGCTAAAGGGATTATATCATCATACCTGTCAACCTGTACGAATTTTTCGTACATTGTACGGATTTTTGATACTTTTAGCAGTGTACGGCCGTACAGACTCGTTGTACGGATTTTTCTCCACCTCCCAAAAAAAAAAAAAAAAAAAAAATTTTTTTTTTTTAAAATTCTAAAAATATTTTCCAACCCAAGTTTTTTTAAAATTTTAAATCAGAAAATATTTTCTAGCTGATAATGAGTGAATATGCCACCACTGATAATACATGTGTCCACCACGGATAACATCTGGATGCGGGTGTTATGTTTTAGAGTCGTGTACTGGTCATCGCTGAAGCAGGTCTTCTTTAGATTACTTCTGCACCATTAAATCAACCTGTCATGTTGACATTGAGTGGGAGTGTCAAGTAACGCGAATGGTGTGATAGTTCGTTGTAATAGACCACTTGATAATATTCCTCACACACTCTCATGCAAGGCAATGATGACTTGAACTGCAGTGGGCATTTCACACCGTTTAATAGGGACGCACACATCAGGACAGCACGGAACATAGTCATGGGAACACGTTGACATATATATCATTAGGCATTTGAACAATAGATCATATTTCATGCAGCATTCAAATATGATGGAAGATATAAGGAATCATTCAATGTTTTGGCAGACTATTGCCACATCCCCTAACTGACCGAACGCATTAGTGGGTGTGGGTGTGTAAACATATAACGAGTTCACTGGCCGAACCTTTTCCTTGGCTAAGTTCTCCAGCGACATATAGCAAATATTTATGTAATAAAGTTAAACCACGATAGGGGTTTTCATATTAGTGAGATCTCTATATCACTGTCCGATAATAAGTTTGGTATACTGTTCTCAGGACAGCGATCCATAATGATGACAAGAAAACAAGATGGCTGCCTTCCTGAGTTTCGCTCACTCACCCAGCAGAAGGATAATGATAAGCCAAAGTTAATTCACAATTTGAATATCAATAATTTCCTAGAGTTTCCCTACAGTTCCACATTACTAAGGTTGTTACATGTAGACATCAGCTCTGTTGGGAAACCTGTCATCTTCAATGGTATATCAACGACCAACGATGTTCGAAAATACGACTCCATCTAGGCCTAACCACGTAGAGATCATCAAAAGAAAGGGTCTGGCATTACCTGGAGTCCGAATTAATAACAAAGTGCATGAGGAGAATCTCTGACAAATAGACTCTTGCAGAGACACTAACTTCTCCTGGAAAAACATGCACAAATCACTTTTCAACCTTGAACAGGACCAGCCCAAGAAAAACACACTCAGCCATATCAGGCGGCATTACCGAGACTCCCTACGCATGCCTCGAAAAACAAATACCTGCCCCAGTGTTCGGCACAAAGAATATAGTCCGACCTAAACATACAAAAATATACAATATAAGACTGAATCTTCTTGTACTAGACAAGTAGTACATATAAATTCAGGCCATAAACATATTGAACAAGATCAATCTATTTTCTGGCCCTAACAAATGAGAAATTACATAAATTCGGTATTCATCCGCGAAATCAATATTCAAGGGGAGATCATCCACATAATCAAAAGTATAAATCAAATCATGGATGATATAACTTTGACTGTAACAAAAGTAATCTCTTTTTCATATTAATTAGTTATGTCGCAATCTGTGCGTCAAAAATATGTGCGCAACACTAGCCCAGGTTTTTTTTTACCAATTTTTTTATATTTTTAATTCCGGGAATCTCGGCGTCCGTTTTTAAACTGAGGTCTCTCCCAGCAACCATTCAAATCCTTTTATACCCAACAATTCGGCAAAAACTTTGAATTCGGCCTCAAACGCTTTCGGTTTTCAGCGTGACATGACGTATTTTTAAAGTTACCTGTTATCAACGATCATGCTTGCTTGCCACCATACTTCGACGCCATTTTGTTTAAAAAAGCTAAGTGCTTATAACTTGCTTAATATTGCTGTTGTTTTGCTTTGTTGCAATTTAATCGGTCTTAATCTTTCCAATTATATCTTGCCCTTCAATATATTTCCGATAAATTGTCATAATATTTTGTTTAGGCCCTACATAACTACAAGAAAAAAAGTTTGTTTGCGTTGAGTAGGCCTGCTTTATTCCAGCGCTCAAGATTCACTGCTTTATTTTTTAATAAAGTGGCAATCTGTTATCAACTGTGTACATATTTTGGGTGGTTACCGTTTCTTACTTCATATGTTATTTTTGTATATCTTGCCCTTTCAATATATCTAATATTCTGTGTAGTTGTAGGGCCCTACATAAGCTACAAAAAAAAAGTTTTGTGTTTGCGTTGAGGCTACCAACTCTTAAATAATAATTTTGTACATATTTGGTGGTACGTTTTTTCTTCCTAGATTTGATATCTTGCCCTTCAATATATATTTACGATAAATTGTCATAATATTCTGTGTAGGCCCTACATAACTACAAAAAAAAAGTTTGTGTGCGTTGAGTAGGTCTACTTTATACCAGCGCTCGAGATTTGCTGCTTTATTTTTTAATAAAGTGGCAATCTGTTATCACTGGTCTAGGCTACCAACTCTTAAATAATAATTTTGTACATTTTTGGGTTTACGTTTTTTCTTCCTAGATTTGATATTCTGTTCATAATTTTGTTTATTATTATTTTTTTTTTTGCTGTTAGCCGTTTGCTTTGTTCGTTGTATTTTTAAATCATTCTCTACTGTATGTTGTCTGATGTGTGTGTGCCTCTACTGACAGATAATGGTCAGAACAAGAGCTTGCTATTGGGTGGGTTTAGTATGCCCGGCACGCTGTTAAGAAGAACAGATGATGCGCCCCGAAGTCACAGAGTACAATAGGGTTTGAGTCCTAAAGTTTTTCTTTGTTTTTAAGTTGTTGACCAGAAAACTAGTACTGGTGCCATCCGCTTCCCTAATTTGAAAGTCATCATTCAGCGACTGCTGATACTCCCTCACAGCAATGCTGACTGCGAAAGATCATTTTCAATGATGACAAAAATCCACACAGACTGCAGGAGGTCCATGAGTGCGGACACACTCACTTCTATTTTACAGTGTAAGATTAACATTGATACATGATGTGCAGACTTTAAGCCCAAAATTGCAATTCTGCAAAGTGATACAAAATCATGTGTTGATTATAATACAAAAACCTGTACATCAAAAAAATAGTGTACGTCATGATAACTAAGTTTGTTTATATGTAAAGAACAGCATCAGACTATTAGCATGTTTTATATCACAATATTTCAAATGCTAATAGATTTGTATATGCATTTCTCATTTTTTGCTTAAAATAGAAAACTGTAAAATGTGAAAATATTTCTGGAAGTCTAGAAGTTCGGGACACAATTGCCGAAACAAAACCTGAGATCTTCGCTAACAGCTTGCGTATAATTTATTAATATATTTTTTGCGTAAGGATTTTTGGGTGTTTGTAAGGATTTTTTGGGTCCGGCGTACAGATTTTTGTCTCAGGAGGTTGACAGGTATGTATCATCATCATCATCATAGCCAAGTTTCCACGATGCTCTTGTTTTTCTACGTTACGTTCCCTGAGAGTTATCATTCACGACTTTCCATCCATTCCGAAAACATATACCGGTACGCAGTTTCTGTCTGTTTTAAAACTCGTTGAATGTTACAGAAGGCCGGTTTCAACACCGCGATAAATATCGTTGAAGGTCTATACATAGCAATAATCACTAGGATGACCTTTTCTAGTGTGTGTGTGTGTTTTTTTTTAAAGACAAAGTATTCCGTTCAACTCTTAATTAGGATATATAGTGGAGCAAATACAAGAAAATAAGATCTGTCTTCTCCCTCCACTCAGTCCAAATATAGTGGATAAAAACTGTATGCTCTTTTGAATTCGAAAATTACATTTAAACCTCTACCCAGTGAAACGGAAATGCTATGTACATCTAATTTACTATATATTGTATATAATATCGATATCATCATCATCATCAGTTGCCATCTCCACAACGAAGGTTGGCTGTAATGGATCTCCAACGTCTTCTGTCTCTTGTCTTGGTGGTACACTCTGATAGACTCTTTCCCGTCCATCTCTTGATGTTATCTTCCCACTTATAGCGCTGTCTTCCGCTTGCACGTTTGCCTTCAACTCTCCCTTCTGTTATGGTCTTCTGCAAGGTGTTATGCCTTTTTATGTGGCCAAAGTATTTTAGCTGCCGAACTTTGACCTCTCTCATTAGTTCTCTTTTCATACCTAGATTTTCTAGGACCTCCTTATTTGTTTTCATCTCTTTCCATGAGATACGCCCCATTCTTCTATATATCCACATTTCAAGAGCCTCAATTCTTTCTTCCAAATGTTTATTCATCGTCAATGTTTCTGCACCATACAGAAATGCAGAATAGGCCTATATATAACACTTTATGATTCTCAGTTTTAATTTGTGAGATAACTGTTTGGATGTCAGTATATGTTTCATGTTGTTGAATGTAGCTTTGGCCATTCCTATTCTCTTCTTGATTTCTGTTTCACATCTG
The DNA here is from genome assembly GCA_024509875.1 of Oreohelix idahoensis. Lineage (NCBI taxonomy): Eukaryota > Metazoa > Mollusca > Gastropoda > Stylommatophora > Oreohelicidae > Oreohelix > Oreohelix idahoensis. Next base: position 282,751 of record JAMPIV010005117.1, on the reverse strand, counting down.
CCATCTTCTGTTATTATATGACCAAGATATAGCCTACGTAGCTCTTGACTTGTTCCAGGATTTTCCCATTTACGCTTATCTTTAATGTGGGTTTATCGTCTGTTTTGCTAATTATCATAGTTTTTGTTTCTCAATATTAATGTCGAGTCCATATTCATGACTTATACTGTTCACTTGCTTCACTAGTTCTTGTAACTCCTGTTCGCTTTCAGCTAACAACACGGTACCATCTGCATATCTAAGGTTGTTTATTGACCTTCCACTGATGTTCAGTCCTGGTATTTCCTGTATCTGTTTGAAAAATTTTTCGGTGTATAAATTAAATAGGCAGGGGGACAGCACACAACCTTGTCTGACACCTCTTTTTATGTCTATGTATGGTGAATAATTCCTTCCCGATCTTACTGTGGCAGTTTGCTCCCAATAAAGGTTACTGAGTATTCTTATATCTTTTCCATCAATACCTATGTCTTTGAGGCATTCAATTATTTTCTCATGATGGATTCTTTCAAAAGCCTTCTTATAGTCAATATACATACTTTTTTGGACCTCTGTATATTTTTCTGCTAATCTTCTTAGGCAAAATATTGCCTCTCTTGTTCCACTGTTCCGTCTGAAACCAAACTGTTCTTCTTGGATTTCGCTGTCTACTTTACTTTTTATTCTTTCTTGTATGATTTTGAGCAGTATCTTAATTGCATGACTCATCAGGCTGATTGTTCTGAAGTCTGAACATTCTGTTGCATTTGGTTTTTTGGGCAATGTTATAAAAACTGATGTCTTCATGTCGTGTGGTAAATATCCTGTATTGTATATATCGTTGCATATTTCTGTGATTGTATCTATACCAAGCTCTCCAGAGCTTCTATCATTACAATTTTTATGTTATCCATGCCTGCTGATCTTCCTTTTTGTATCATATGAATGGCATTCTCTACTTCTGATCTGAGAATGTTTGGGCCTTCATTAGAATCTGGTGATGGTTTTTTTACCCCTGTTGTCCTCGAATAGTTCTTTTACGTATTCTGCCCATCTGTTTGATATGTCTTTCTCATCAAGTAATATTACACCATGTTTGTTCTTGATACAGCTTCCTCCTTGTGCAAACCACGACCGATTTGATAATTTCTTTATTTCTTCATGCATATCTCTTGACATGTGCTTCGATATACACATTGCGAAAAAAAGAGGAGGGGGGGGGGGGGGAAGAGGGAAAACTGTAGCCTTTGCTTCTTTAGAAATAACTTACAGTATTTAAATTCTATTATGAGTTTTTCATTCAATTATGGTTTTTTTTATATTAATGATGAAAATATCCCGTTCAACCTCTGATGGGTTATCATTAGGATATATATTGTTTTCAATTCCAAAAAAAAATATGAACAACTGCTGATTTTGGAAAGTGGCATCACACGTGTTAAATCATTGCAAATAGGGCAAATCACAATTACCAACTATGCTTGTATGTTAAAAAAAAAAAAACCCCCAACAAATAAAAACGAGATAAAACCGAACAAAATCAAGCAGAAACTCCAAACAAGAATAATATTATGGGGGAGGGATGTAAAGGCCTGATGGTTCCAGTTATATAACTGACTTTAACAGATATTTAATTGTCTTTCACCTGTCAAAAGTCAAATGCATTTTAATAACAGCATCAGACCTTCACATTCCCAATTACTATATATTAACCTTTGTTCTCTAAATATTGTTTGACTATATTATGCAGTTCTCTAGGTCTGTCTATTCTTAACACTTCTTTATTTATAGGTAAATTTGATGCCTACAAATAATCTAATATTGGTATTCTCATTTGTTCATACGTCTTACATTTTAACATTCATACCCTTCGGCACTTGCTGCGGGAGATTGTACGTTTAATCTTTAGTAATTTTTGTCTCCTTGTTTCTGAGGCGCGTTCGATGGATGTATTGTATCTTGAATATTTCGGAAATTAGACGGATCAAATCATTACTTCTAGTGAGGTTCGGTCGTGCTGGAATGCGCATACAGTTCTCAAAGTAGAAAGTTAGCGTCTACTTAGGTACTCCAACACAGCGATATTGATATTGCCTTGGCCGCAAAAGTAAAGGTAAGAATTAATGTATGTATTGAATGCGTAACATGATAATATGAGTGGTAATTCAGTTATCATTCGTGTCACTTTAGATTTTTGCGTAGGGTCAAATTAGGCCTACTGTCGTTATATTATTCTGGTTTTCACATTATCTGGACAAAAATGTCGGCAGCTTTGCATGATGTTACTGAACTTAATTTATCCCTGTTATCTGTGGGCCTTCATGCCCGTGAGGGATAATTTAAGTGCTCAAACCCTTCTAAAATAGCCATATCTGTTGCAGTGAAAAATAGCGGGACGTGAGTCCGACTTCGCTCAAATGTATAACGCAGCTAATTAAGTCGCCTACGTCGTTAGAGGTAGGTTAAGGGGTAGGCCTAACCCTTAGGCCTTACCCCTCATTACTGTGTCGCTGAATTCTTTTTTTTTAAGGCCGTACCGATGTGGTTGACTAAATTGGCCGCCAGATTGATAGTTATTCGGGTGAAATCTGACATACGTTCTGCTTTTCTTCATTTCTACCGCCACAACATTTATTGTGGTAATAGGTTGACATAATCTTATTACAAAGGCATTCAGCACTTCGTGAGTCAATTAAAAAATGGATTGAATCACAGTTCAGGGTACATATGCTGCCTTGTAGCCCAATTCGCGATTGATAAGTTGCCAATTGGTCTGCACATGTGTGAGCCCAACTTGCAATTCATTACTAACCCCACTGTTTTTTTGGTGTCGATTATTATTTTTGAAAAAATTAGACTCAGGGTAAAGGTTAGGGTTAGATTAGCGTTAGTGGCTATTGTTCTGAGACACTAATACTAACCATAACCCTAAAACTGTTTGAAGCTTTCTAAAAAATAATGGCTGACAAATTATCAGTAGGCCTATTGCAAGAATGCAACATATGAGAAAAAATAATTGCAGACGAACAATCGTATACTGTTTTCAATGACTTATCGATTGCAAGTTTGGCAACATGATAGCATGTGTACCGTAAACTTTAATTCAGTCTAAAGTGTTTGTTCACTTACAATGTATATTATTGAAGTTCTAGTAGGTGCTGTAAGTATTTTGCCATATAGATGGCAGATGTGAAACAGAAATCAAGGACATAGGAATGGCCAAAGCTATTTTCAACAACTTGAGACAGATACTAACATCTAAACAACTAACTCTGAATTTGTGAGAATCATCAAATGCTATACATATTCTTCATTACAATATGGTGTAGAAACATAGACAATGAACAAGCAATTAGAAGAAAGAATTTAGGCCCTTGAGATGTGGATATATAGAAGAAAGGGGCACATCTTATGGAAACAGAAGAAAACAAATAAAGAGGACCTAGAAAACATATAAGACGCCACCAGGCGTAATGGCCACTGACTGCTTTGACGGTCGGCGGCTAAGGATCAAAGAAGAAGAAAACCTAGGAATGAAAAGAGAATTAATAAAGATAAAAATTAGACAGTTAAAATATTTTGGCCATGTAAAAAGACACCTTACTGAAGACCATAATAGAAAGCAGAGTTGAAGGCAAACGTGCAAGAGAAAGACGGCACTATAAGTGGGAAGATAACATCAAGAGATAGACAGGAATGAGTCTATCAGAGTGCACCATCAAGACAAGAGACAGAAAACGTTGACGTAGCAACTGACCTTCATTGCGGAGATGGCAGATGATGATGAAGTATTTTACAAAATAGGTATCGATTTGAGGGACATCGTAGTAATTAATAATCTTTACTCTGAAAATTTACAGATTACTTCATTATATGTGGGGGGTTAAAAAGGATTTAACAATTTAAAGGCAGATATGCCTACAGTAACTAGTTCCCTGTAAAGTCAACTATCGTTGCCCTAACTGTTCATAGATCTCTTTAAAATCAGTTTTTATGGGCAGCTTTGGCTTTATAATGTCTTGACATTATTTTTAAATTTCTAGTATGTTTTAAAGCAAATCTTTACATAAATTCATCATTTCCCATTTCTCTCCCAATGGAGCATCTAGCCACCACTGCAGTTAATTCCCTTGCACCAATCATTGACACGTTGTTACAGCTGTGGTTTCTGTAGCAGCTTTACGTGGTGTAGTTGAAAGACACATTCATAACCTCATATTAGTTGTCTCGTATATGCTTATTCATAACCTCATATTAGTCACCTTGTATGACTCTGAGGGTACAGTAGTACTATTCTTTATTGGTCTTTTATACAAAATACAAAAATTGTTCTCTCTCATTATGCAGTCGTCTACTGAAAATATTATATTTCATAAAATTAAATCTTAAACTTTATTTCCTTTGTATCCTCTGAAATCATGTAACCACATTTAACATTTCATTTTTGATTATGACTACCACTTGCAATACTTCCAGCTAATGGCTTCAGATGTCAAAAGTATGACTGATGGTGAGAAAAGTGTGGTTGAGGAGAATGCACCTCTTGCACTGGAATCAGTGTGGATTCAGCAGCCCTCTTTTGAGGATGCTGAAAAAAAATTTGTGAAATTATCTCTACATGAAGAGTCTGATGGATCTGAAATCTCCAGGTCTACTGTAAGTATAGTAATTGTAGATTGAAATCCAATTAGTCTGAAAAGCTCTAGATCATCTTACAGCAGGAACTTAACTTTGACATCATTGGGTGAGATAACTGTTGTAAAAAGTCATTAGTAAAGTTTGTTGTTAGCATTACAAGGCAGTCATTGTTCTGGAATCCCCAGGATAAGAGAGGTAGAGGACGACTAAGGAACACCTGGAGACGACAACTAGAGACAGACATGAAGGAGACATGGACAGACCTTGAGCTGATGGCACAGGACAGGAAGATTTGGCACAGGACAGGAAGACTTGGCACAGGACAGGAAGATTTGGTACAGGACAGGAAGACTTGGTACAGGACAGGAAGATTTGGTACAGGACAGGAAGATTTGGCACAGGACAGGAAGATTTGGTACAGGACAGGAAGACTTGGCACAGGACAGGAAGACTTGGTACAGGACAGGAAGACTTGGCACAGGACAGGAAGACTTGGTACAGGACAGGAAGACTTGGACAACATGAATTAAATACTGAATCTTAGTCACATTTTGTAAATAACATTTTCCCAAAACATTCTTGTATCTCTTTTTCTGATTTTTTGCATATTTTGTGAGTTAGAAGATACTGCTGTGCGAAGCTTCCTAAGATGATGTAATGCCTTCTTAAGATTCTTTAAAGGGGTGTGAGGCTGTTTTAGATGCTATAAAGGGGTGTGAGGCATTTTTAGATGCTGTAAAGGAGTGTGAGGCATTTTTAGATGCTATAAAGAGGTGTGAGGCATTTTTAGATGCTGTAAAGGGGTGCAGGGCCTCTAAAAGGTTAAGAAATACTGATGTAGAGATATGCCTTTAATCAGCTGACACCAAGTTCTACCTTTCCATGTTTTAAAAAATCCTTTTTAATTGTTCTCCAACTGCCTTCTCCACAATTGTTTAAGTCTTCTGTTATCCTGTGGATTCTAGAACAAGAAATGAATTGTAAACTGTAATGCTGTCTTTCTTAGTTTTTTTTTTAACTGTTCGCCAACATCTGGTCTGGACAGGATCTGTTTTGTCACAGGCCAGACTGTTTCATCCTCAATTATCTGTCTACGGCCTATTAATCTCTCTAGTGTGATCCTGTTTAATGTTTTCTCTGGCACTGATATTGACAGGATTCCTCATTGTACACTCGTGCAAATTTCTCTCCTTTGGCAACTTAACTGGATATCCTTCCTTCCAGTCTGCTGGCATTTATTCCTTCTCCCAGACTTCACCAAATAATTTGCATAGTATCTGTAGAGTTGTCTGTGTCTGCTCTTATGGCTTCTGCTGGAAATAACATCTGCACCTGTAGCTTTCTAAAGTTCTAGAAGTTTTATGGCATTCTTTTTTTCTTCCCTATCTTTGTTTTTCACAGATAATTTGTAAGTCTTTTTGTGTGACAGTTGGATATTGGGGGTGTCTTATGGAGCTGATCTACTTAAAATGTCATTCTTGTAAGCAGTTTTCTTGGCCTTGATAAGGCCATTTGATTGCTGATATTTACCTGATAGCTTCATTGCACTGGAAGCCACGGTAGCAAAGTGGTTAGTGCACTGGCTTCCTAGCTCGTTGGTCCATGGTTCGACCCCCAGTTGAGGTGGGATTTTTTAGACCGCAAACGGCTCCGGGGTCGACCTAGCCTCATAAATTGAGTATCAGAGGAACTCTGGGAAGGTTAAGGCAGCCGGCGTGATGCTCACCGCATCACCCCTAGTGTACCGATGGTCGAGAAAATAGGGCCTAACACCATATTCCCAATATGCCTCAACAGGATCCTTTACGCTTCATTGGACTGACATATTTATTCCATACCCTTCAGGTTTCTGTAAAGCATAGGCCCTCAACAATGCATACCAAAGTAGATGTCTTTCTGTATTTAATGTTATACTTTGATGTCTTTGTTTGTTTTTATTGGCATGTGTATTCAGTGGTTTTGGAAGAAGAAGGATTGAAAAACACTATTTTAGAAGTATACGCTGGTACTATTGACTGATACACTTGCTGTATGTTCAAATCGCAGGATGTTTCATCTCTCGCACAAGAAACCGTGTGGTTCAAGCAGCAGCAGTTTGAAAGTGCTGAAACACTGTACCACATGTTTCTGGCGGCCTCTGGTGATTCGAATGTGACACCAGGGACTCCAGGAAAGGTATATTTTGGTTAGAGTATTTCATATCTATATAGTTCTTTTATAACTTGTTTAGGGAAATGAAATTGTAAAATGATACCAGAAATCAGTAATTAGTCATTGTTATGAGATACAGAAATTTCTGTATCGTAAAAAAAATTATTAACACGTTTGGCATGAGGGACATGTTTATATAACTGCCTGCAGGCGGGAGGAATAAACACTTAGATCCATCTGTTTGTATCTTCTGATGGTTAGTCAGCACCCTGCTTGACCTCACAGAAGCGCAGTAGATGGTTGTCATCACCAGTATATGAATACCGTAAAATTTTGAACCTGTTTTGACCTTTGTCCTCACAGTGGGGTCTTGCGAGTATCAGATGGTTTTCTACTGCTTAAGTGGTTGTAGAAATCTTAAATTATGATTCTGTTTGTTTTATACCAAGAACATTAATAAATTCAGAGACAGTAATTATAATGTTTTTATAATAATAATATATGCATGGAGGCATATTTGGAGTCATCCGTATATGACCAACAGCTATGCACAGTGCTACAATATACGTACGTGGAAGTGAAGCTATGTCTGTCAGGCTTATTACAAACCCCTTTGACTCTTGAAATCATCCACACACATCCTGGGATTCCCCTGTGGTGAAACTTGTGAGAACCCACCGTTGCACACTAAGCTTGGAGAAGTCACTTGAGCTCCAAGCGTAATTCTTTGACTTTGACTTGGTTGACTGCATGCAGGAGGATCTCACTGTGGACCCAGTGATAGACAGTGGAAGCTGAGAAGTGGCTCTGTGACAATTCCTTGGGAGAGCCCAGAACCAGAGTATAGTATTTTAGCTCTGCATAGTTGGAGAGCCCCCTTGGATGGTGGGGAATGTACAGTATGCCATGCACTTCTTACTCCTTGCTTGGGACTAGATGTGATGATCCTTTAAATGCAAGCCAAGCTGGAGAAACTGGAGCTCATGACTTCAACTCAACACGTTTCGGAATGGCAGAAAAGCCACAGGAAAAGCCTAGATCTGCAGTGTAGATAATACCAAGGAGTCTTCAACTTAGTGTTGGCTGCTAAGGAGCGAGAAGCTCAGCAGCCTTAGTTAAACAACAACATAATAATAATATGAAGATTTAGGCACCAGCAATTGTGAAACTGCAATTGAATCTCCAGCTGCTCAAGATTATTGACTTCTCAGACTATATCATAGATTACAAACAGGGCCTAGCTTGTTGAGTATTGAAAAACAGTGTTAATAAAAAATTATGCATGTAAAGTCCCCTTGTGGTGAGACAATTAAAAAAAAAAAAAACTACTGTTTCAGAAGTAATAGGCATCTAATATAATAGTAGTTCATGGAGCAGGGCTCCTCATAATGAAAAACCAATAGCTACAGATGTTAAGTTCGTCAATTTGAAATTTATGAAAAGAACTTGACAGGTGCCAGTGGAACAAGAGATAAGAAGAAGATGATGATGGATACAACACACACTGGGGAAACTGTTGATAGGCAATCTTTGTTCTGAATCCCCAGGGTGAGAGAAATAGAGGAAGACTGAAAAAGACACTGAAGCAGAATTAAAGGGAAGATTGGAGTGGCATTCCTGTGTTTGGTAGGGGTAGTCTGGTGGCCCCGTGCTTCTTAAGGAGAGTAAAAGAATGATGCTCTTCCAAATATAAATATTGTCCAAAATTTTAAATGCTTAAAATATGAGAATCTTAAGATGTCTTTATCTAATATGTAATATGTTGCATCAGCGGCATCATGTCCAGGACAACAGGCCTCAGTCAAAGAAACAAAAGTCTGATCGAGCTACCTCAGATTTGTGGAACAAAAAGTTTAAGTCCGAAGGGGCCTCCTTGTTGAAGACTGCCAAAACTGCTCAAGGACGACTTGAAGAGTTAGAAAAGGTAAAAGTGTTTCAGAAAAGTTTTCTTGACTTATATATTGAAGGTTCTTACCTTGTGGTTGTGCTGTTTAACCTTTTCCTATCCTGTGACCTTGAAAATCAACCAAAATAAATGTAAGAGATGCGATCCTGTGGCCCTGAAAACTGGGGCATGCATTTCGAAATGTTTCACCTTACCCTAATTTCCAGCTCCTAGGCCATGACTCATCCAAATAAGTTGCTTTATGAGATATCTTTAATGCCGGTTTCTGTCAAGAATGTTTACAAAATGCTCTAACAGCTATTTTCTCTCATTATTTATTGTGTGTATCGTTTGGCTAATAAAAATAGTTTTTGATGGCTAAACTGGTAAATGATGCAGCTTGTTCTAGATTTAGTTTTCACAATGGCTTTCACAAGTGTCTCTTAGTTGTTAGGAATGTTCACAGATTTTAGAGGCAAATGTCTAGATATATGATGTATTATAGGTGAGGAGCAGAACTACATTGTCAGATGAGCCCAGGAAAACTGCAAGAAATGAAAATAATATTGACTCCTAAATAGGGTTCCTATTTAGGGCAGGCAGATCTTACAAGTTAATAATTCTCTGAGTTTCAGAAATGATAATACTGGCACCTGAAACATTAGGCCTGTTATTATTGACTGTCTATTGTGTACTGAGTTGGGAGGTTCCTAGTGCCTGTCCATCTCTATGTATATTCTTATATCACGTTTCTTGTCCTGCCATATAAGATAAGTACAGTTGTTCCTGCTGTAACACCGTTTTCCTGAAAATGCAGCTTTGTGGGATTTTGCTCAATAAACATAACAGGGCTTAAGGCAAAAATAGGGTTAGGGACAGAACACTCAAAACCTGTACAGTCTCAAAAGTAATGCACTAAAAAAAAAAACCAATGCAATTGCTGTGTTTGAAGCCACTTACCCATACATTGCTAGCTCTAAAAGGAGGCACTTCTGCAGGATTTGGAGTTTTCTTTACAGTCTTCATATATATAGCTAATAATAATAATAAATTCTTTAAGCACCAAACACGGCGCATAAGGCAGAAATCAGTGCTCTCCAGATTGTTCGTTGTGACGCCACTCCTCTTAACTCTTGCACATTATTTAATCCCAACGTTCTTCCTTCTCTTATTATTGTTCTTCTAAGTGTTTCTTTTGGTCTTCCTTTTTTCCTCTTACCCTCAGGAACCCAAGTGAGCACCTGCAGTGGTATTCTGTTGTTTTGCATTCGTAGGACATGACTGATATATGACCATCGTCTTTTCCTTATATAGTCGGCGACATGTTTCTGCCTAGAGTCTTCTCTTATTTGTCGATTAGTCTTGAATTCTTTCCAACTGATGTTCATGAGTTTTGTAAGACATTTGTTCTCGAATGTATTCAGCTTGTTCTCCAATGATTTTCTTATTTTCCAACTTTCACAACCATATGTTAACACTGAGATAACATTTGAATTAAACAGACGAAGCTTGGTATATATATTCAGTGATCGTAATTTCCAAATGTTAGATAATCTATTGAAGGCGCTGGCTGCCAAAGCAATTCTAGTATGAATTTCTCTTGTTGTGTCACCATCCTGAGTCATTTTACTGCCTAAATAATTGAAGCTTTCAACTGTTTCGATAACAATCGCTTGTTTTACGATAGTGACTTGTTAATTCTCTGATCAACCCTCCTATCCGACCGACCGATTCGGGGGTTTCGAGGTCGGTTATCGGAGAATATCTACACCACTAGATACTCTGATGTATCTTTTATTCTATAATTTAACATATCATGGTACTATCCATCGAAATATACACATTCCTGATGTTTTTCTTCTGGCGTCTAAGGTGAGAAAAGAATTTCATCTCCATTTTGGAAGGGTAGATAGCTAATGCTTTCTCTTTAATAGTGATAACGCTTGCTCCCGATCGCTTTTTTGTTTGGTCTTCTATCGGCACATTGAACAGTCTTTTCATTTTTATATTTTTTAGGTCTTGTTCTAAAAGACTTTGCAGGACTGCTAACCAATTTTCTTTTATTTTTGCAGCGTTGTCTCTGGTGTGTACACAGTGTGGATTTATTATAGGCCTGGTGCTCCCAGAATATCAAAAGTTCTCGTTTCTTTCATAATGTGTTATTATTTTAAGCTTCTCCTAAATACTTACAGCTTTCCTTTTTCATTCACTACTTGGATTCTTATAACCAGGATGCTTACTCATGTTTGGGTACTGTATTATATACTTTTGTCAAGAAAAGTTTGCAAACTCATGAGAACAACGTGATACACACTCATAAGGCATGAGATGTATGTGTTTAGTGTATTCCTCCATGGGTCACTACATTCAGCTGGGTAGGATTTTTAGCGTTCACCTGGTGTTACTCGGTAGCGCAAAGCAGAGTCACCTCACTTATGAGCTGAGTTCACATGTTAATGATTTTTTCCTCTATTTATCTACTGCAAATAAAAAAATTCTGTTTTTTAATAGTTCCTGTGTTTCTTTACATTTCTGTTTCGGACATCAAACACCTTAAAGGGTGTTCTGAACATTCTGATATTATTTTCCATGACCTTTCTGTGAAACCAGTCAGTTTTGCGCCCCCCCCCCCCCAAACCACCACCACACACTGGTATCCTTCAGATATAAACTTACTGCTTCATTAAATAATTTTATCAAAATATCTTAAGTAATACATGTTTGAACTCCTATTAAATCACAAATTTCAGCTGGAGTATGCCTTGTTGACCAGCCTCCTTCGTTTGATCTATCAGCAATACCATTTCTTCTGTCACTGGATTCAGTTTTGTCAGTGTCACTGTCAGAGGCTTAATTTGGCTTTTATTCAATATCCATATCTCATTTGGCCGCACGGTTGGCATCCTGATCAAATAACAAGTCACTTCTCAAATCCCAAAGCAAATATTCGACCGCCCGGAAAGCCTTAGATTCAACAAAATCAAAAAAAATCATATAGATCACTTCTTAAAAAAATGTATGAAAAATGGAAGCATTTTAATGTAACGAAAAACAATTTTAACTCAGGTCTAGCAAAATACCGAGATCACATTGCTACTTAGCAATGACCGACAATAGTAATCAGACTTTCTCTGTGAACGTACAAACTTTTATTTTCAAAGGGTTGAGAATTGGGCAAACAGGTCCGTCTGACATTCTGCCTTTCCTTTCTCTCATTTTTTATACTGAATTCATTTATTTTCACATGCATTTCATGGGGCGATTTCAAACGTTTTAAACGGGGAATGGTTAAGTTGAAAGGGAAAGCAATTGTTTTATTTTGGAAGGTTTTTAAGTCCTAAAGTCTAGGGGTCAACTTATGGTCGCATCGACTTATACTTGGGTATATGTGGTACTTTGTGGTCCAAGCATGTGTTGCTGTCTTCCTAAGTCCCTGTTTAGTCCTACGTGTCTTATTCATGAGGCATATGTCATTGCCTAAGTTTGTTAATGTATTTACTTTATTTATTGGAGTTCCCCAACATTAAATTATGCTATTTTTTATGTCATTTTCTGTTTTTTCTATTGGTCTGCTGTGTTTTTTTTTTTTGGTTAAATACTTTGTGACAGCAGTGAAAGTCATCGGTAGTGTCCAGATTTTACAGTTGTGTATCTTCTTCTTCTTCTTTGATCCATAACCGCCAACCGTCAAAGCAGTCAGCGGCCATCACGCCTGGTGGCGTCTTGTAGGGCAGCAACAAATTGATTCCACTTTGCTCGGTCGGCGGCCATCCTTCGTACAGTGCCCCAACTGTGGTTCATTCTTTGCATCTCAGCTTCCACAGTTCTCCGCCAAGTTGTTTTTGGTCGGCCTCTCTTTCGCTTTCCCTCGGGGGTCCATAGCATAGCTGTTCTTGCGATGGTATCAGGGTCCCTTCTGAGGACATGGCCAACCCAACTCCAGCGTCTGCCAGCTATGATGGTGTGCATGTCCTCCTGGTTACTCCGAATAAGTAGTTCTTGGTTGCTGATGGTGTTTGGCCAAAAGATTCGGAGAATTTTCCTTAGGCAGATTGTGTGGAAGGAGGACAGTTTCGACATTTCCTTCTCTGTTACTCTCCAACATTCCGCACCATAGAGAAGCATCACCCCGCCCCGACATGGTGCCCCCCCCCCGTACCCCGAGGAGCCCCCCACACCCCCCACCCCCCCCCCACCCCCCCCCCCCGCTTTGACATACGCCCCCCCCCCCCCCACTCGTGGGGCCCCCCCCCCCCCCCCCCCGCCCCCCACCCCCCACGAAGGATAGATTCGGGGGTTTCCACTCCCCCATTTGGTCTGCGAGAAATGGAGGGGGCCCCCCACCGGGTGGCGACAAAACCCCCGCCGCCCCCCACGAACAGGGGGTGAAGGCTCCCGCTCCAGAGGTGTAGGGGGGTGGGACCCCCCCATGCCCCGGGAGCAGAAAGTACGCAGCTCTCATACAGTCTTAATTTGGTGTTTGTGCTGTACTGGGAAGACTTCCAAATGTTGTTGAGAATAGCAAAGGCTGTTCTCGCTTTATTCATTCTGTTGTTAATGTCCTTGCTTGTTCCGCCGTCAGGTGTTACTATGCTTCCTAGGTAAGTAAATGTGTCTGTCTGTTCTAACTTCTGGTTCCTTACTGTTATTGGCTCAGGATTGCCCACATTTAGTGTCATGACCTCTGTCTTCTTCAGATTGATGTTCAGGCCAACCTGCTGCCATACTTATTCAGTCTATCAGTTTTGTCTTGAATGTGTTGGTGTGAATGCGCGAGCAGTGCAATGTCATCTGCATATTCCAAATCTTCCAGTGTAGAAAACGTTGTCCATCTAATTCCTCTTGGACTGCCCTCTGTTGTCTGGCGCATCACCCAATCTATGACTGTCAAAAATAATGTTGTTGATAAGGGGCATCCCTGTCGTACTCCTGTTTTCACTTCGAAAGTTACATTACTCGATCCAACACTGCACGTAAAGTTAGAATAGAGGCTTTTTATAATGGAAACAATGCGGCTGGGAATTCCATAAGCCTTCAGAATTTTCCATAGGCTGTCCCTGTGTATGCTGTCGAAAGCCTTTTCAAAATCAACAAAGTTAATGTACAGCTGTCTCTGCCATTCTGAGCACTGTTCTATAATGTTCCTGAGGGCAAATATATGATCTGCACATCTTCTGTTCTTTCTGAAGCCCGCTTGTTCTTTCCTCAGTTTATGGTCAACTGCTTTTGAAATTCTCTGGATGATTATCCTGCCTAGTATTTTGCTGGGAACTGAGAGGAGGGTAATTCCTCTCCAGTTGTTGCAGTCTGCAAGGTCGCCCTTCTTGGGCAATTTGACAATTGTTCCTTTACTCCACTCTGTTGGTGTTGTCTCAGTTTCCCAGACTTGTGCAAATAGTGGTTCTAATAGTTCTGCTGCTAGTTCAGGGTCTGTCTTGAATAGCTCAGCATTCAGATTGTCGTGACCAGACGCTTTTCCATTTTTTAGCCCTTTGATAGCTGTGATAATTTCTTCTTTTCGTGGAATGTCTGTATTTACGTCTAAGTCACTTTCAGCCTCAGGAACATTCAGCTGAGTCTCTGGTGGTTCCTTATTCAGTGTTTCTCTGAAGTGCTCTGCCCACCTTGTTTCCTGCCCCTGTGCTGTGGTGATGAGATTTCCTTGCTTGTCTCTTACTAACGTTATGTTGTTTGCACCTCGTTTTCCACTGATAGCACAGTTGTGTATGTTCCTACTTTATGCATCTTTTGAGGGTTTTCTCTTGATCTAATCAGGAATCAACTTATGTAGGATTGGTGAAAGAATGCATCCTTAAATCATGATGCATAGAAATTCACATTGCTGGTGCATGAATTCCAGGGCTATATAACTACCCAAGACCCTGAAGCATCTCCATGCATTGTATTCTGGAAACAAACAGCCTTTGAATCCTCAAGTTGTCTGGACAATGCTAAGGGATCAGCCACACCAGAGCAATTCAGCATCACAATTCTCCCTGCGTTGCAACATATTGTTAACCCATCATTGCACGCTAAGCTCGGGTTAATTACTTGAGCCCCAGATTTAACTCCAGCTTGCACCTGGTTGACTGAATGAAGGATGATCCAGCAATGGATAGATGGGGACTGGAAAGTGGCTCTGTCCATGATGTGATGATTCCTTAGGGCAGCAGAGAACCAGAGCTCAGTATTTTAGCCCTGTATATTTGGAGGACCTCCTGGATGGCGAGGAATGCACAGTAAGCTGCTCCTAGCCCTTTGCCCCCAGTAGCTTAATACCAGATGAGAGGATTCTTTAATTCAATCCAAATGAGGATTGAATACCTGGTAAAGAAGCTGGAACTCACAACTCCTGACTCAGCAAGTTGAGAAAAAGCAGTGGAATAATACCAGATCAACACTAGATAATGCCAAGGAAAACAGCTTGGCATTGGTTGCAAAAGAGCAACAAGCTGAGCAGCCCTAGTTAAACAATAACAATATCCTTAAATCACTCCTCTCTCTACTATTAAGTGGTTATTTTTCTCTTCCTTCACCCCCTCCATACATATATCCTGTCAGATGGCATGGATGGGAAGAATGAATGTATTACATATCCCACATTTAGTTAATGTATACAAGGTCTGTGTGTCAGTAACTTCTTTGAATCAGACGCATAGTTTCTTTGCTCAGAGCATTTACATTTCCTATGTGCGTGTATATATGTGCCCACATTTTTACTGCAGATAATATCCTCAGATCATTTTCTGAGTACATTATGTTTAATTTTTATATTCTATGATTTGTCCAGATTCAACAGCGAAAGTCGCAGATTATTAAAGATGCAGCATCCAGATTAGCAGCAGCTCTTGAGGAATGCCAGACTAGACTGACTGATGAGCTTGCTCAGAGTGCTGGACAGATAAATGTGTTCAGATCACTTCTTACGGAGATTGAACCTGTCATTGACAAAGCCACTAACAGTCTTGCTGAGAAGAAATGGGGCCATTTCAGAACACAAGAGAAATATTCTGAGAAGATGGCAGACCGTTTCTTGAAGCTGGGCAAAGACTTAAATTCTTGCATTGACTTGTGTAACTGCTTTCAAGCTGACATTTCAAAATCAGATATCAATCGCATTGTAGGGGAAATTGGCAAACTTTCCCTCATAAAAAAACATTGGGATGGTGACCAATTTATGAGGAAAAAAACCGTCATCGCCAATAATATAAAATCATTGGTAGATTCTGTGGATGGCACAGCTGCGACTCCTCTCAGTGATTCTGAGTCTAGCTTAGAGGGAAGCTGTACAGATCCCTCAGATGACTCAGAAACTGGTCCTGTTGGAACTGAGAAAAATTTGAAACCACACTTGGGGAGGGCTGATAAGTCAAAGAAAGCTTTTCAGAATACGAAAAAGTCCAATAGAAACAATGCTAATGCTAACAAAGATGGACGAAACAAAGCCAAGACTGATTCACTCACAGGTAGACCAAACTCAGGCCAGAATGTACCAGCAGCTGTTAAGAGAAATGCTCAAGGAATTCAGAGCGCGGTTGACAAAAGGCCAGATCTTTTCCAGTTTAAAGGAGTCTCTCGTCCTTCATCTGTTCCTTTTGTTAGCCAACCAGGACTGCTAGGACCCAGGCCAAATGTCTTTTCCTTGCAAGGAGGCAATACACAGATTCCATTTAGATTTTCACAGTTTGGTACAGCAGGAAGGAAGCAACAACCCCTTCCTAACTTTGGAACTGTCCACAATCCTCTGTCTGCAGTAAACCAGCCTGGGTTTGGCAACATGAACTTTAATTTTCCTGGTGCTCAGCCACGTCCGTCATCATTAGATTTTGTCCCGAACTCTGTGTTCAATTCTATGAATCAACAGGCAAGAAGCCAAATGAAGCAGTATCAGATTCAGGACCAAACCAAGGGAGCAAAGAAATCTGACTACTTTATGGGAGCTAAAGCTGGTTTTTCCTATCCACGTCAGCAGGGAACTGGTCGTCCTGGCTTCTTGCAAAACCCTCAGACAGGTCTAATGGGCTATCACCCTAGCCGTGGTAGTCTCGAACAGCAGCTGAATGAGATGGCACAGAAGATCCAACAGATGCAGCTTGCAACCAGTCAGAACCATCAACTTCAGCAGCTAATGCAGGAAACACAGAGGCTTAAGCAACTTGTTGCTCAGAAACAGCACCAGGAGCATGATCGATTCCAGCATCAGTTCCAGCTGCTGATAAATGCTTTCATGCAGCAACAACGGCAGCAGCAGTTTCAGGGCCCACAATCCAAAATGGCAAGGGCTGTCCAATTTCAGAATGATCAGAAACAGCAGCAGCTCAATCGACATCAGCAACTGCAGCAGCAGAAGAAACGGAAACAGCAACAAAACAAAGTCCAGCAGGTAAAAATGGAACCACAGAAAGAACTTCCAAAAGAAGATGCTGAAACAGAGAAAGCTAAACGTGAGAGCTTGTTTGAGAAATCCCCTGAAACAGTGCTGCAGAATGGAGCAGATAGCTTCACTAAGGAGGGAGACAAAAAGATTATCAGCAAGAACTCTAAGGTGACAAAAATAGGCACATTTAGTCCTCAGGCTCAGGGAGATAAGCACAAGGCAGGTGTGAGTTCACTTGTGGTGATGGAAGACATTGATAGTGTGGTAGTTGTTGACATCATCAACAGTTGTCTGAAGCTGTACACTGTTACCAAGACTAACGGTGCCTCCGCTGGGCTGTCCCACCAACTGGTCACTCGTCTGGAGTTGTCAAGACCATACTACTTGAGCAGGCTGAACAAAGATACAATTGTAATGAGTAAGGAAGGAAAGCTGTTAAGTTTAGTTAAGGTGTCAAAGAAGAGGCTGGAATTTCTGCAGGACATCAAGACAGAGTCCCAGTACTATGGGCTTAACTATGTCAGAGATGATGTGATTGTGTGTGCTGCTTTTGCTGACAATAGAATTGATCTTGTGAGCATCCAGGATGGTGTTGCTCAAACAGCCGTGCTTCTGACACAGTGCAATGGTCCAGAGTTGGTTGCTGCTGTACCCAGCACTGGCTGCATCTTATACCTGGAACGTGTTCTCAACAAGACAGTTAATCTTGTGGGTATCTCACAGCTGGGTGTTGTGGAATTCAGTATTGATTTAGAGTCAAGTCCTACAGATGTATGGAGTGTGGCCTCCTTCTCTAACAGGATTGTCTGCTGCAACAAGCAAAGTGGAAAGGTTAAGCTGTTCACTGACAGTGGCATATTTTTGGCTGACATCATCTTCCCTCCTGGAACTGTGAACCAGCCCTTTGCAATAGCTTTCTGTGATTCTGGACGCATGTACATTGCAAATGATGGTGCCTGGGACAATGAATATGAACATTACATTACCACAGACATTATTGTTTACTCATTTTCATAAGTTCTTTTTTCAGAAGACCTTGTTTGATATTGTTGACTTATTAATTGTGCATCCCATTAATTGCAGGGTGACCAGCCCTTAGAATTTAGCTTGCTTGTGTATGATGCCTCTTAAGTCTCTTTCTATCTGGTATTTTGTCTATATATAATTTTTTTTTACAAAATTAAGACAGTATTTGGACGAAAATTACTGAAAATTATATTTTAGTTTGGTTTGCTGGTGCAGGCGATTACAGTGAGAAGATTTCTGAATGGAGTTGTTTCATTTTTTCCTTAAATCTTGATAACTTTTAGTTTGGCACTTTCATATTTTAAGAAGAAGCAACAGAATGCATTTGTAGGTTTGAATTATTTTTTTTTTTAACTCATATTTTTCTAATGTCTCCTGTTAAAATTAAATCGGTTTTATTGCTTTAGAATTGGAAGATTGAAACATGGATAATTCAGAGAAAGTATAACCACAAATGAGAGTGGAGGAGAATATATATTATAAACATATTGGGTTAAAATGCTTTAAAATCATAGTTTTTAGTATCTGTTTTTGGGCATTGCTTATGTTACACTATTCAGCAACATGCCTAACTTGAAAATAAAAATTCTTGAGCTGTAGATAAATTTTAGTTTTAAAGTCATCGGAAACGTGTTCTTGAAAGCATAGTCCACATCAGCCAATGGATGGACTAAGTTGGATTAAATGGAAAGAATTCTCATATGTGTTTCTTTCTATAGTCTGCTTAAGTGATTCTAAATAAAATAATACCTAGCATTTAGTTATGTTATAGTGCAGTCAGAAACTAGGAACTGTATATTATTAGTATTTTCTGTACATGGTTGTATGCACCTTGTGTGTTTTTAGTTGTGCCCAATTTTTAAATAAATGCGGAGTGAACTTTTATAAGAAGCACATAGTGAGGAAGGAAAGAAGATAATTGTTCCCTAAACTGTCTTCTTTTCATTTCAGCCCAGTCTTGCTGTTTGTGACAGGCCTTCTTCATTCATTATCTTGAACCACATCTATTTCTCTCATCAAGTGGGCAGTCCATCTCAGCTTGTTCTTTTTGTTTCTAAAACTAAATAACTGATGTCAGTTTTCTTTAATTTTATCCACTCTTGAAGCTAAGACATATGTCATTTGTTTTTATATTTGCTGTTTTTGTTTGGCTGTCAGGTTTACAGTGAAAGCTATACATTGTAAAATTGTTGATAAGTATGTGAGATAATTTGTTACATTGATTTGAGATTGTATTGTTTAAATCCACATGGAGTCTAAAAATTAAATATGTAAAACATTGGATGAATGCATGCTTGGATGTTAGTTGTGTGTCATTATTCCCCATATTATGTCATTTGTCAGTGGACACTGAACTAAGACATTAAAAAAAAAAAAAAATAGAACAAAATACCAATATTGGTATTTCTGGTACACTTAAAACTGTTTGTTGCTGTGACATAATTTCGCTTAGCTCACTGATACCATTCATGTTTAAAATGCTGAATTTTTTTTTTTTTTTTAAACAGTGGACAGCCATCATACATTTTTTCCGAACCAGAACATTCAGGACACATATTTGCAAGATGGGTTAAAAAAAACATAAACGCACAATTTAATTGTGCCAGTATCTTTGATACTTTAAAAACCTCTGGCTATTAAAAGTGTCTTGTTGTATCTCTACTTCTGACTGTATATTAATTTTTTATTCTCCTCTCTTCCCCCCCCCCAATAAAGTTTAAAGTCGTTGCACAGCAGATTTCTTGTCCCTTAGCTCTTCTCTGGAGGTGTTGCTTTGTAGAGTACTGCATTACCAGTGCCTTGCACGAAGATACCATTTGTCTTGTTAAACTGTCTGTGTATGAATTTAAAATGTGTTTACTATTTCTTTAATATTACTGGCCTGTTACCAGTTTTCCTTTGTTGTATTACCCTGCTGTTTTATTTTTTTGGTCTTTTTTTTTAATCTGCTAAATTATCTTGTAAAATGTATTTTAGTTTTTATTATGAAGATATTGCCTTGACATGTTCAGTTTTGTAAGCATTCATAGCATAAAACCATTGCCTTTTGAATAAAGAATTTCTGTAATGTGTCTACTGATGTGGTCTTACTGATGTATCTGCGTAATAAGCCAGAGTCAATTTCCATTGAATGTTTTTGTAGAGTTAAACTATGAGCTATGTCTTAAGCAGACGTAATCTGTAGCTATGCTGTTTTACTCTTCCATAAGCAGAACATGTAATGTCAAAGTTCACATATGTTTTTATTGAAACTATGATTGTAATTGTCTTCTAGGTTAGGTCCTGTAATTGTCAGCTAGGTTGGGTCCTGCCTGTGTAAATCTGTGCTTATCAGTCAGTGATTCACATATGACTGGTGGCACATGGAGGGGCTCCTGTGGAAATGTAAAAATTTTGCACATGTAGTTTTTAAATCATATTTAATGATGGAGCTTCTCGGCTAGAGTTAAGGGCATGATCATCGCTGAACATGGGCCTGCATGACAACAACCTCCAGCATGAGAATGGAGATAGAGGCAGCTACTGCTGCTTTAAGGTGGTTGTCTGAAAATTCATTGACAAGAGCAGTTAATGTGTCAGAATCTCAGTCCATGCTTCGGAAGATCCAAAATGGATGGCTACAGCATGAATAAGAAAACCTCCATATCAGCCTCAAATCTTCAGGAACTGGTGTGGATCTACTGTCCTGGTCATGCAGGGGTATGCAGCAATGACAGAGCTGATAGACTAGCCTCAAGAGCACCTATAGTGGGTGCGTTGGATATGGACAAGGGAGAGATACTGAAGAGAATTAATGATCGCCTGTTAGAGAATGACACTGCAATCGATGAATCATCATGGCTGAGATTGCTGGAGTTTGGCATTAAGCGTGGGACTGGCAGGAATGAACGTATGAGAGGATGCATCTGGCGTATGTACAATCAGTGCGCAACAGGAACTGTTAGCATACATACCCTTTGACATTTGCTGAGGGAGACTGAGTACCTATGGGTTTGCCTGGAGTGCAATGATGTCGATTCTGAACAACAATAACAACATATTTTCAGAAAATTGTTATTTGAAACATGTTTACACATATCAGCATATTGAAATGACGAACCAGCCTCACATGTTATTGATCAAAAGGTTCTTTTTTGTCATTATAAAATGTCTATCATTCTCTTTAAGGAGCATTAAACCACCACTGCAATGGGTCCCCTTGCAGGAAACCTGCACCAAAGCACTTTATGTGCTTTTGTAGTGGTGTTTTCTATAGCAATCTGTCTTACATGATGAAGACACAGTGATTCTGTTGTTTCTGTGTCTCCAGACTATAACAGGGTGTTTTGTCAGACAGAGTAAAAGACCTCTCTTTCTGTTTGCGAGTGACTCCATCCTTTGTCCATTAAAATATTTTTAAAAACTACGGTCCTTTGTCTCTTATAATAATAATAATAATAATAGCCCCTTCAGTCATAACTGACTATGGGAATGCGCCCCTGAGGTGACAGCCCTCAGCTGCTTGTTTTCCTGGTGCTCCTTTCGACGTTTTCTCCTCACCTCTGCTTCTTGTGTGAGCCTCTCTTCGCCCAATCTGAGGTGGCGCCGTAAATAGCATCGCCACTTAGTGCGATCGGCAGCTTCATCCTCCCATGTTGCTGGATCCATGTCCAGTGCCCTCATATCTCTCTTGCACACATCTTTGAACCTCAGCTGTGGTCGCCCAACTGTTCTCTTGCCATCTGCTAATTGTCCGTA
Source organism: Oreohelix idahoensis (assembly GCA_024509875.1). Classification (NCBI taxonomy): domain Eukaryota; kingdom Metazoa; phylum Mollusca; class Gastropoda; order Stylommatophora; family Oreohelicidae; genus Oreohelix; species Oreohelix idahoensis. The sequence continues at coordinate 260,957 of JAMPIV010005117.1, read as the reverse complement.
GAAGATATCTTTTGGGATGCGACCATCATCCATGCGGCGAACATGGCTAAGCCAGCGAAGTCTGCGTTGTCTAAGAAGCGTATACATACTTTGAAGGCCAGCACGTGACAACACCTCGACATTTGTCACTTTATCTTTCCACGAGATGCCGAGGATGCGGCGTAGACACCGCAAATGGAAGGTATTGAGCCTTCTTTCTTGCATAGCATAGGTCGTCCAGGTCTCGCTGCCATATAGGAGTGTGCTGGTGACGCAGGCATTATGTACCGCAGCTTTGGTCTTCATTGTGAGTTTAGAGTTTCCCCAAACACGCAATGTGAGGCGGGCAAAGGTAGCTGCAGCTTTGCCAATGCGGCTGTCGATTTCTGTATCCAGTGAGAGTTTGTCATTGATGGTAGACCCTAGGTATGTGAAGTGGTGCACCACTGCCAATTCATAGTTATCGATAGTGATAACTGGTGCAGCACCCACATCCTGACTCAGCACATTCGTTTTCTTTAGACTTATTGTGAGGCCAAAGTCCTTGCATGCTTTAGTGAAGCAATTCATCAAGCTCTGAAGCTCCTGTTGGCTTTGAGTGATGACTGCAGCATCATCAGCGAACAACAAGTCTCTTATAGTGACCCTTCTGATTTTTGTTTTTGCCTTCAGCCTTGAAAGATTAAACAGACGGCCATCTGACCTAGTGTGAAGGCATATTCCTTCAGTTGCATCTCTGAATGCATGTTTCAAGAGTAAGGCAAAGAAGATTCCGAAGAGGGTTGGAGCCAGAACACAGCCTTGTTTAACGCCACTCGTATATCAAAGGGCTGTGACGTGCTTCCAGCATATTGGACTGTTCCCTTCATGCCGTCATGGAATGACTTTATCATTTCCAGCATTTTAGAAGGGCAGCCTATTTTCAGGAGGATTTTAAAGAGTCCATCCCTACTAACCAGGTCGAATGCTTTTGTGAGGTCTATAAAGGCGATATATAATGGTCTTTTCTGCTCTCTTGATTTTTCCTGAAGCTGGCGGAGAGAGAAGATCATGTCTGTTGTTGATCTGCCAGCTCGGAATCCACACTGTGACTCTGGATATATGCGCTCAGCTAACTTGTGTAGTCGCATTAAGATGACTTTGGCAAAAAACCTTACCAACAATACTAAGAAGAGAGATGCCTCTGTAGTTATTGCAATCACTTCTGTCTCCTTTATTTTTATACAGTGTTACAATCTTGGCATCTCGCATGTCTTGAGGAATAGTTGTCTCTTCCCAGCACTGGCACAGCATCCTATGCTATTACATTAATATATGATACTAAAATGGTATAAAAGTTTGGTAACAAAAATAGAAACTGCCTACTGTTAGTATTTTCTTGAAGGTGTCTTGTTTATATTTAGTTATACACAATAAAATGCACTGGTCAAGTTTGTCCAAGACTATTACATTCATAAATTGTCACTTGTCTTAATTAAGCTTATCACATATTCAGTTGATATGACTTTTGCATGGCTGTCATGTGGGGTAACACTTTACATTTTTTAATATTTTCCATTGTTTATATTTTCTCTTTGTAAAGGCCATGATGATTTCCAGCTAAACTGATTTGTGTGTAAATGAAACTAATTATTTCACTATTGTAACTCCTAGTACTATCAGCTAACCCCTTAACTCTTCAGTCATTACATTTCTATTTTTAAATATTCTTGCTGTGGCTAGGTCATATCTGTGATGAATGGTCTCTGCGAGTTATGTAGCATGCCTAGCATGACACATTTTAACTCTTTCTACCCCATGAACTATGAGGCATGTCACATTATGGTTAATTACCCTCACATGGACTGCCTAGTATGCTCATTTGGTTATACTCTGATGTCTCATGTATGCACATGATATAAAACAAAACTTCTTGTATGTAATACTTGTATCACCACAGTTTATGATGATTTTTATATCTATTATATTTTCCCATAAATGTTTCTTTGTATTGAAAAAAAGCACCTGTGGCATGGGGAACTGGCATCCATTTGTAGCTGGGTAAAACCAAACAACTGCTTGGGACAGAAAGAGTTAATGACTTCTGTAAAATTACAATGATGTTGTTTCTAACATGTAAGAGTTCTTCATAAAAACTTTGTTTCTAACATATAAGAGTTCTTCATCAACTCTTTCTTTTTTACATGTATCATAAACACTTGTTATTCATTTGGTGAGCCATTTGTTTGATTTCGCTGAATTTTTGTTGTGAGATTAAACATGAGTTGAGTTTCTTACACTTAGCTTTGCAGTCAACCTTTTCTTGTCTGTTGATATGCATTGTTTATCTGATTAGTTATCACTAATTTCAACAGTATGTGGATAATTAAGACTATATCTCTTGCTAGATATGTTGATTATATTTCATTTCTGCTTTTTTCTTCCATATCAGTTATTTGTTGCATGCTAGCTTGGGTTCTGTCCACTTTTCATTGCGGATTATTTGTGTTAGATAATCTGTGTATCTGTCTTGTTCTCTTGCTGCTGCATTAGTTGGCACATCCTTGTTTTTTGCTGAGTGCATTTCTGTTTCTTTAAGTTTGCTCAGAATTGTAACCATTGTATTAAAGCAGTTGGGGGGGGGGGGGGGGGGGGGGGAGATAAATGTAATTACTAGGGCTAGAATTTTAATGACCTATTAAAATGCATTTGTGACCCTAAAAAAAACCCCCAAAAATACCTTATAACAATTTTAAAAAATGACCTAAAAACACTTTTTTTTTTTTAAAGTTTTGGCGAGGCGCGTCCCGTTCAACCTAGCCGGTTATATTAGGGCGCATGTCCAAACATAAAAGACCCTAAGGTCTGGTGTTATATGGATTACTTTCTTTTTTAGTCTCCAAGCTAAACTAAAATTATTTTGTATTAATAATTAAAAAAAAGAGAATAAATAATGGCTCTTAAATCTGCTTAGTTTTTAAAGAAACACATTTATATTCAACTGAGCAACGTTTCAGTTATGCCCCCCCAAAAAAGATGCAAAATCATCAAAATCCTGGCATTAGTAATTACATTTGTAAATCATGGGAACTAGAATACATGTCTTCAGACTCAGGTAACTCTGTACTTATGTACCTGCAATTTGATCACACTTCACATTAGCTTATAAATGCAGCAGTTTTCTCACCTCATTCATATTGCAGTTTTTTTTTCCATCCAATTTCTTTCAACTAAAAGCAGAATTTACCAGAATCAACAAGAACTTAACACATTAACTACCGCGAGCCGGTGGGACCGGCTTTGAAATCCTATCATTTGGACCGCGAGCCGCTCAGAGCGTCGATCTAATTTTAGTAATAAAACGAATGAAAAAGTACTGAAACACTTTCTGATCTGGTTCGAGATTTTAAGTTGCCACCGGAAAACAAATTCCCACAGCATGGTTGTTGTACAACACTGGAAAGTTGATATTATGTTCATATTTTTCAGCATTTTGGGTTAGTTACCAAATCGTGTAAAACTGTTTACCGTGGCAACTAGTGATAGGACCACAAAAAATGCTTGTACATCTTGTCTAACGGCTGAATAGGCTAGAAACGTGTTTCAACAATTGACTGATAGATCTAGCAACGAGGACAAGAGTGAAAACAGTGTGCACATTGATTGAAATAGTGATTTTGATAGAGATGGGGCACAAGCAGTTATAATTGTGAAAATATTGCAAGTCCTCGGCCATCGGATAGCCGTTAAATAGCAACAACCTCTATTAGAGTTACAAAAGGTGCTTATTGTAATAGTACTTTTATTTATCTTTAAAATGACGTGTAATTCATAAAAATCTGTAAACAATTACGAAAACTACAGCTTACTTTGTGCAAACACCTACAGGATGAAAATGGGAAAAAAAATGTTATTCGGCCACAGTGTGTTTTTCAATTCGGTAGTTAATGTGTTAAATTAAACCCCACACATGAGCATAATTGCAGCAGCTGTACACATTCATACAAGAGAGTTCAGCATGCCTTGCCCATTTGCCTAGGACTCGCCACAGAAAGAAGGCTATTGCCAGGCTCCCCAACAATCACAGACACTATATGACACTGCTCAACAGCTACAGAATATAAGTAAATTCTTCAGCTTGGCATTGGCTGCAAAAGAGCGGCTAGCTCAGCAGTCCAAGTTAAGCAACAGCAACATCCAAATAATTTAGTTCAGTAGTCAACGTGTTTTCACAGTGTTTTTATTCTTCTTTTATAAATATTGCGTTTTCTCTTACTTTAATAACATTTTCCATTGTTTGTTTTTTACTTTTTGTATGTTATCAGAGTACACAGCGTCAGTGGAATCTTCCCTGACAGATGTTAGCTTATACTGTGTGAGGTTAATTTGTTTGTTGTCCTTTAAATAATTACCTATTATGTTAACCCACATTTATTTTTAAAAAGTATTTTCATTTTAAATTCATGGTGTAGTAGTTTTTAAAAAAAAAACATTGTTAGATGTTACAAAGCTTCCCCCCCTACTCACTAACACAGGGTGGTACAAATGTGTGGAACTATGGTTCAGTTTTGAGTGTGGATGTTCTTTGTGCTATTACAGTTTAGTGTCAGTAACATTGGCTTGTTATGAGTTATACTTGTACATTAATTGCCCAAGAACTTCCTTCCATATTGTCATGCACATTGACAGATATGACTATATTCAGGCCGGTGCAAATATATAACGTGTTTCATTTGTGATGGATTGAGTTTGTTTTTTTTTTTTTTTTAGGCCTCTGTGGGTTTTGTCCATGCTCTATGGGATATAGAACTTCACCATTTATTAGTTTGAATTATTTCACTCCAATGCAATCTGTATCATTTTTGTGTGGGCTGATTTACTGTCATGTATCTATTTTCTGTCTGTGTTGGCCAGAGTAGGCTATGTAGTTTAAGATATATTGTAAATGGTTTGTAATAAAACTATCTTTCATTGAATAGTTCTTTGATGATTTGACTTCCTAAGAATAGACGTTTTGGGTGTTCCATGTGTTCGATGTCAGTTGTAAATCTGATGGTGATTTTCACTGAATGTGAATATGTTTTTGAGGACATTAAGATTGTCTTTTTCCTGTCACCAGTTAATATAAAGATTTAAAAAAAAAGCAGTGGTTATTCCTGGGAAATCATAGAACCTAGCAACCACTTGTGGCAAGTTCATTAGTTGCACCATTGGAACTCTACTGTTTTAATTGCTTATGTTTTGTTAGTTGTAGAATGTCAGTTTGGTATACATGTATAATTTTATGTCATGTAAATCCTGTATGATTTTTTTTTCACTTCTGTTGTAACATATACTTCTATGAACACATGAAGGAAAAGTGCATGTGAGGTGGTGATGCTTCATGAGACAAATCTGATAATCAGAAATATGCTCTCCTTTCATTGAAGTATTATTGGCTCAAAGGCTACCATGGCAGTGCACACAGGAGAGGGCCTTCTTGTACTGTGACTTTAATGTGCTGTTTTTTTCTTTAGTTTTGTTTTTGAGGTGCCTGATTGATTCGAATATAGATCACATGACAGTTTTAACATGGCCATGTCCAGAGCCTGATTTTGATGTCTTCATTGTGTGTGAATGATAGCAAAACTAGATCAATATTAAATGTGAATTTGCTGTCGGGCACGGGCACTCTTGCTGCAGGAATTTTGGTACATTTTGAATATGAGCATGTCATGCACTTAAGATGTACTTATAAGGGTAACATCATTGCCTTGTTCTTTTCTTTATGACTTCTTAATATGTATACTCAAGCTGCCAGCTTGTACAGTTATATTTTTCATGCAGTATTTTCAGAAACAGCTGTCCTGCATATTCCGAGCTGTTAACCTTCATATCTGGAGATTATCCCCCAAAAGCCATATCAGATGTAGTTTTTGTGCTTGTTTATGCTGTCGTCTTGAAGGTGACAGTGCCTAGATTGCAGAAATGATAAACAACAGAAGGCAGGAGCTATTCTACATTGAGAAATTTCTTGTATTAAAACAATATTTTATCACATTTCTGTGGTTTGCTTCAGTTATACTCTCTCTTTATAGCTGGTCATTACACATTTTATCTACTTGTCACCAAGACGAAAATCTGGATTCTTGACTTTCTTATAACAAATAAGCAGTGGGCAGGATTGTGAGTCTATAGTTTCTCAACATTGGGTTAAGCGTTGAGCCAAATTCTGTAGTGAATATTGATCATTATATGGCTACAGAATAATTGCTTTTTGGTCTTGTGTTTAATTTTTGTTTGTTTGTTGCTATTTTTAATCAGATTTTTGTGTTTTCTTTATAAATTCTGAGAATGTTTATTATATCCACTGACCAGAGATTGTGGCTGTCAATGGAAACCTTCACTAACTGCTTTATGTGTGCCTAATTAAGCTAACAGCTTTTTGTATGTGGTTAAGACCAACTACTTTATAAAACAAGAGGTGTTCATACAGGCAGTGAATGTGTTCTGTTATTTCACTTTATTCTGAATGTGGATTTCTTCTTAATAAATACAAGTTGTCTGTCTGTTTCGTTATGTAAGCAACTGTCAAGAGTTAATTTGAAAAGTCTGAACATCATTGTTGATTGTGTATTTCCCTGTGCCACTCTTTAATGAGCATAGGACCACCGCTGTATTTGGCCACCATGCAGAAGTTTTTTCAGTGCATTTCACATGGACAAGTGGTTTCTTCATAAATTTGTTAGTCTCATGCACTACCTCACTGTAGCCACCTTCTACAATCTGCCTGGGGGTAACGTAAACTCATGTTGTGACAGTTTGATAGTCATACTGAGTCAGCACTGAGATTTGGTCCAGGTTGTGTGTAGACAGCTGTAGCAGGGATGACACAATTATAGTTTGTCTCCCCATACAGGAAGTATGTACCAGAGCACTTGATGTGTGGTAAGGGAGACAGTTGATAGCCCCATGCACAATCTCACTTTATTTATCTCATGACTGGAATAGTACAGTACTTCTATTCTTTCTGTGTAGCTGGAGCTGAAGATTATATCAGATTAACTTTTTGTTATGCTTCTCTATTATTGTCTGTGTTTGTTCTGGCTTGTATCCAGTTATGTAGCTTTTATCTAGTGAGTCCTCTGTATGACCAGTTAAGAAAGATATACTGGCCCAATGACTCAACACTAAACTCAAAGCTATATGGAGCTAAAGAGGAACTTCAAACAAGTCGAATTCATCATGAGAACTCGTCTGACGGTGAAAACATCAAAGATGTGATCGCAAGAAGAAGATCTAGTGAGTTGTATATTGATGGCTCAGCTCATTATCTGTTAATGTCTTCTTATTTTAGACAATTCATTTTTTTGTTACCACTTTTTTTGTGTGTGTGCTGTGTTGTCCCTGTGCATAGTCTAGTTATGTTCTACTTTTTTTTTTGGACTTAGTAATAAATTTTGTTAATGACTTGTCTTTATAAACACATTAAATCACTGTTATGAGTATCCATCACTAAGTTGCAAGCGACTTGAACACATTTTCCCAGCATTAGATCAAATGTTTGTGGGTTCACTGAAACAAAATATGTAGCAAATTCAGTTTATTATATTCATAGTCACCTTCAGACTGATGTTTATTGACACATTGAAATGACAGTGATAATGCTGTGGTGAGGGCTTACTTTTATTTATATTGACATTATATTTTTTTTAGGTTGTATTTTTGTCTGTTCTTATTTAGGACATCCATACTGTGCAGATGCCTGTGTGGAATAATGTAAGGAACTATTGTTTTTAATATTTATCTTAAAAAGTTTATAACAAACATAATTTTTGAGGTTTAGATTCCCTTAAGCATGCACTGAGAAGTTGACAGTATGATAAAACACTATATGTAGTTCTGAACATTCAAAACAGGATTTCATTATGTAAAGCACATTTAAAGAAAGTCATGTTTAAAAGCAAATATTTCCAGACCACATACTTTTCATATATTGAACATTTTGACTGCCAGATTTGGTTTCCAAGATTGTTTTTTTTTTAAAAAATGTACTTTAGGCAATGAAGTCCTTGTCTGATCACTCACTACTTTACCATGTGATGAATACAAAGTGTTACCACGATTTGAGGGAATGTTATTTCTACTTTTTAGTGCATTTTAAAGTAAATCTAAACATCAAAAACTCTTGTTTTACGTTAAATTATTAGTTGTTCTGGTACATCTCATAGTCCTTTTCTTATGTTTATTATATATTTTCTTTAACTTTGTGTAATCATGAAATTTATGTGGCTTCTTTACTCCATTTTTGTTCCCTAAAAAGCTTACGGCCACCGCTGTTGTTTACTTCTGGGCAGACATTTTGCAGCAAAGTAAATCATGTGATTTTTTGGTGGTGGTTTTTGTAGCAAATTGTCTTATATGATGATGTTGTCAGCCCCTTGCACAACCTCACAAAAATTCCCCTCTTGTGACTTGTCTAAGGAAACAGTGTTCTTTTATTTTCTTCTCAGAGACCCACAGGAACCATCTGGGGTAAACATTTATGGCTAACTAGTACATTTAACTAACATTATATACTGCACTTTTGCAGGACTTTAGACTGTCTGGTAGTTTTTGAAAGACTGTAATCTTGAAATTTAAAAAAACAGTCAGCAGCATTTTGTTCAAGTTATTTTTGTACTGTAACTATCTTTTCTTTTGCTTCTTAGAGTTGTCATATTTATGTCCAGATCAGTTCACGCTTAGCAGAAATTATTTCTTTTCCTTCAAACAGTCAACAGCCAGTGTCTTGTTTGATCTAAAAGTTCAGATAACAATGTCCGTGTACAGAGATATCTAACTAGAAATACCTGACATTTTCACTCAGCTTCAGGTATCCTGTTGTGACAAGGTTACATCTTAATTTGTGTTCTGGGGGAAGAAAATCTGCCAACCTGTGTTATGAGTTGTGATCCCTCACCTTTTTGTAACGTAATGGGAAGCATACTTGAAGATTGCCGACTGCTGGAGATTATAGACATTTGTTGAAATGATAAACATCACACACACCCGTATTTTGTTTAGAAATACAATCGTTACGTCATGTTTAAGTTTTATGTATGAGCTTGTTATGTGGTTTTCCTGTATGATGGCTGCTGTTGGTTACTCACCTACAAAACGTTTTGAGGAAGAGTACTAATTTCACTTTTCACTTCATTTAATAGCATACATTGTGTGTGATTTAAAAAAAAATGTACAATGGGAAGTCACTACATGATAGTGTGTTGTGTTGTCATTTTTGTGAAATATCGGTGTTCCTAAACCGCTATCATCTGGACAAAGAAATACAACTACTGACAATCTGAAAATAGCCGCTCTGTAGGAATATAAGGGCAAAAATGTTCATGTTGCTGTCACATATGCCTTCATCAGGGGAAAAAAGCACATGAAATTGGCACAAATAGGTAACAAATACATGTAAAACATCATTAACAAAATAACAGAGATTACTCAACATCTTAAATCCTGCAGAGAATCACTGGCACTATCTCTGTATGATCTCATAAAGACTAGATAACATGTTTGTATTATGTAAACTGTTGTTACACAGTTTACTTCAGTTAGCCTCTTCATTCTGAACTTCTAAAATCTCAGGTCTTTTGAGGAATTCATCGGTGCTTTGTGGGCATTAGTAGTTCAGCTTGTAGTGCAGCAATTGTCAGAGTTATAAAACCTGTGGCCCTTTATTGTGAAATTCCACAAAACTAAGTAATACGTTATTAGATAAGGTAGATTTCAGGATGTATTTTCCAAGTTCACATGAGCTGCTACTCATAACAGGCTAACTATAGTTTCTTATGCTTGTATGTGTGTGTGTGAGAACATTAAAATAAAGAAAACTTGTTTCATTTGTATCTGGTCTGTGTATTGTTTCTGTGTGTGGACTGGCTGTCTGAAGATGAGGTGTTATTGATGTAACTGCAGTTTTGTTTGGAGTGACGGGATACTGTTGATCACGGTTGATTAAGATATAGTTGATTTGAAATAGATAAAGTTGTAATGATGGTGAAGTATAGTTGTGTAAAACTGATGCGAGTATTTCTTTAATGCAATGGGCGACCAGACTGGAGTATGACAGGGATGCCTCTTGTCACAATTTCTCTTCTTACTGATGATAGATTCATCATTTCTTTTCATTCTTTGTGGAACATGGGGCAGAAACAGTTGCTCTCCATCGATTTCTATTCTGGGCTGTCTTTTTCATCTGTGCCCAAGTCATTCCAATTTCCCTAGCCTCCTCTTCAACAATTCTTCTCCAATTTTCTTTTCCCTTGTGGGTTCTTCTTCTTTGTTCATCCTAAAAAGGACGTTGGTTGCAATGTATCCGTTTACAGCGAAGCTGCAATATTTGCGCCTTTTGGCCGACACATCCGACTTCAGCACAGCATTTTTGGGACCGGGTTAGCCTTCCCTCTTCGATCCCTACTCACTCAGCCAGACTGCAGTGATGCAGCCTGTTTCCAGGACCACCACTTGGAGGTGGAGTAGGGTCTTGGTCAGCTCTGGTTCGCTGACCCTGATGCAAGCAGTCTAGCTATGGGTCGCTAACTGCATTCCTCACTGTTGACGCGTCTTAGGTCCCCCCGTGGGTTCCAGTCAAGGGCAACTCTGGCTATGCTTGATTATTCTCTTCTGAGTGTATATCCTATCCATCCCCACTTTCTTACCTTAATTTCTGCTTGTATTGGCTGTTGTCCGCATCTTTTCTTTAGCTCTATATTTGTTATTGCATCTGGCCATCTTATACGGAGGATCCTTCTGAGCTATACAGCAAGACTGACTTCACATTTGAGTTAAAGATTCTAATTTCGTTCTCTCTGGATATAGCTGAGGAGTTCCATACTGGTCGAAGGGCATTAAAAGCACATCTGGCTTTATTTATCTTCGAGCAGATATCACCAGCTGTTCCCCCTCCTTTGCCAATGTTACTCCCCAAATATGTAAAGCTTTCTACTTCTTCAATGACTTGATCATTGATCTTCATCGAGTCCGTCTGCCTATTATTTATTCTCATTTCTTTTGTTTTATTTACATTTATGTGTAGTCCCATCTTTGCTGCTTCTGTTACTAATCTATTTGTTTTCTCCTGCATATCTTGCTGTCTATGTGACAGAAGGCACAAATCATCTGCAAAGTCTAGATCCTCCAGTTGTTTGTTAAATGTCCACTGTATTCCAGTTTTCTCTCCCTCTGTTGTCTGTCTCATAACCCAGTCTATGACCATGAGAAAAATTGTTGGTGATAGCAGACATCCCTGTCTGACTCCACTTTGTACTGTGAAGGGCTCTGATAGTTTTCCTTTGTGTACTACGAGTACTTTACATGAGGCCTCCTAGTAGAAATCTTGGATGATTTTAATGAATTTCTCTGGGATTCCATAATGTCTCATGATTTTCCATATCACAGTACGGTCTATACTGTCGAAAGCCTTTTCGAAGTCCACAAAATTTACATACAAGGGGGTCTGCCACTCATTTGATTGTTCTATGAATATTCTGAGTGTTGCTATCTGGTCTGTGCATGATCTTCCTGCACGGAATCCTGCCCGTTCTTCTCTAAGTTTGTCATCCATACGGTCCAACAAAACTGGTCAACATTTTTCCAGCCACTGCTAATAGTGTTATACTTACTTACTTAGTCGTTCGCCTTCTACCGTAAGGTGTAGAGGTTTGGAAGAGAGAGCGCCATACTATCCTATCGGCTGTCTTCCTCCTGGCCTGGTTCCATTCTAGTCCTCGGTCCTTCAAAGATTGTCTAATGTTGTCCTCCCAGCGGACTCTGGGGGTCTGGATCCCTGGCTCTTTGTTTCCCATGCTTGTCGTGGGAGCCAATCTTCTCCCATTCTGCAGACATGGCCAAACCATCTTAGTTGGGACTGTTCTTCTTGGGTCTGCAGGGGGTGGGATTTTAGGCCTTGACGTATCATCTGGTTGCGGACCATGTCTCTTCTTGTTACTTCAACCACCTTCCTCAGATACCTCATTTCTGAGGTTTGGATCTGGCTTTTGTGGGTTGTAGTCATTGCCCATGACTTGCATCCATATGTCAAGACTGGGACATAGGTGGAGCAGTATTCAGCCATCTTCGTTTTCTTAACAACCTCTCTCTTGCTGAGGAATCCTCGATTTATGGCCTGAAAAAGTCTCCCAGCTGCTGCTTTTCGAGTGGCCAACTCTTCTTTGATGCCTCTCTTTCGGTCTATAATAGCTCCGAGGTATTTAAAGTGGTCGACCTGCTCCAGGACCTGTTCTCCCAGCTTAATCTGATGTCTTCTTTCTTCTCGTTATATCACCATGGATTTTATTTTAGAGCTGCTTATGACCACCCCTCTCTTCTCCAGCTCTTCCTTCCAGACTTGCAGGTTGGATTGGAGATGTGCCTCTGATTTAGCAATCAGGGCAACATCATCAGCAAATGCCAGCTCTGAAATACAGACCTGTCTCATCTTCCAGTACCCCACTGAATACTTTCTTGTTCCATCCTTACATGCCTTAATGACATCGTCCATGAACAGTTTGAAAAGATAAGGTGACAGGATATCACCTTGTCTTACACCAGTGGTGGTCCTGAACTCTTCTGACTTATGGTTTGCTGTCCTCACATAATTTCTGCAAGACTTGTAGAAGCTCTGTATAGCGTGAATCAGAGGTGCTGGAATGTTCTTCCTTGCCAAACAGTCCCAAAGTTTGCTCCAGAGGACCCTGTCAAACGCCTTTTCCAGATCTATGAAACAAAGATGGATCTCACTTATACTCAAGGGGCTAATAGTGTTATACCCACTGCTAATAGTGTTATACCCCTCCAGTTGCTACATACAGTCAGATTTCTTTTCATTTGGCAGCTTGATAATGTAGCCTTCCTTCCAGCTTTTTGAGATGGCCTCTTTTTCCCAGATTTTCTTGAAGAGCTGGTGTAGCAACTCTGTAGTGTATGGTATATCTGCCTTCAGGGCTTCTGGTGGTATTCCATCTGGTCCTGCGGCCTTCTCATTTTTTAGCTGTTTTATTGCCCGAGAGATCTCTTGTTTAGTGGGTGGGTTTATGTTGCACTGTAGTGGCTCTTCTGCTGGTTCTATGATGGATTGCTGTATTGGTTGATTTCAGTTTAGGATTTCCTTAAAATATTCAGTCCATCTGGCCCTTTGTTTCTCTTCATTGCTAATGCTTTGACCTTCTCAGCTCTTCACTGTTGTATTGTGGTTTAGCAGTTTCTTAGATAAAGTTCTAGTAATATTATATAATGTTTTCGAGTCTCCTTTTTTTGTCGCAGTCTCGGCTTCATCTGTTAGTTTTTCAATAAATTCTCTTTTATCTTGCCTGGTACTCTTTTTCACTTTCCTGTTTAGCTCCCAATATATTGTGAGCAGTTGTGTTTTCTCTTCTGCCTCTTTACAGTTGTTTACTTGCTGTTTAATGTCTCTCTTTTCTCTTATGAGGTTCCATGTGTTTTCTGTGAGCCATTCCTTCGGTTGTTTATTTCTTTTGCCAAGAACTTCTTCACATGTATTCCTGTATGCTTCCTGAATTGTGCCCCTATGGTTATCTATACTTTCCTCTTCAAGGTTCTCCAGTGCTTCATATCTATTTCTCAACTTAGGTTGAACTGAACTCTTGTGTTTTTGTTCATAAGGTTCTGGGTATTATACTTTGGGCTTGGTCTTTCTGCTCTGTCTTTGCGCACCCTCAATTTTATCCTCAGTGATGCCAGGAAAAGGTGGTGGTCTGACGCAATGTCAGCTCCTCTCTTTACTAACATCTTGTTGGCAGCGTCTCCATTTTTTTCTATGGTGAAGTGGTCTATCTGATTTTGCGTGTGCCCATCTGGGGAATTCCATGTAGTCTTGTGTCTGTCTTTGTATGGGAAGATAGTCCCTCCCGTGACCAGATCATTCAAATCCCAGAAGTTTACAAAAAGTTCTCCATTCTCATTTTTGTTTCCTATGCTATTCTTTCCCATAATTAGTTCCCAGTTTTTGTTGTCTACTCCTACTTTTGCATTTAAATCTCCCATTACTATCTTAATGTCTCTCCTGTGTTTTGTCCAATGTTCCTTGGAGTTTATCATAGAAATCTTGCTTCTTATCATCATCTGCATTGTTAGTAGGGGCATAACATTGAATAATGGTGATTTTTCTTCCTTTTCCCTGGAATCTTGCCGTTATTGTCCTGGGTGAAATTGGTTCCCATTCTATTAATGCATTTCTGGCTTCCTGGGACATCACAATAGCAACCCCTTCTCTGCGTATGTGGTCTTCATCCTCGTGCCCTATATATGATATTTTCTTTGTATTCGTCATGAATTTACCAGTTCCATTTATTCTCGTTTCTGCTAGTCCTAAGAGTTTTATTCCATATCGTCTCATCTCTCCAGCTATCTGTGCTGTCCTTCCGGCTTCCTGCATTGTCCGTATGTTCCAGGTGCCAATTCTGGTTTTTTCCTTCGTCGTTAGAAGAGGTGTCGGCAGCCTGACTTCCATTGACTGGCTTTCATCAGTTGTCTGCGTCATACGTCTCTCTTGCGAGGATTCTTCCTGACTGTGGCTTTTGTTTCTTTCTTCAACTGTTTCTGTGACAATTTGTTTTTTTTTCCGGCAGGGTTGTCAGCCCTGTTCTCCAACCTCCTTTAACCCGGAGATGAAGATCGGGTTATGAAAACATCGACTTCAGCCAACAGAAATATAATTCAAGTGGATTAACTAAACAGCTTGATGATCTTGCTCTTCTGCCCCATATCTATAACCAGATGCAAGACAACACAAAAATACTTGATGAGATGTCACAGCAAGTGGGTCAGAAAATGCACAGAGAAACTACTCTTGAAAAAACACCCTTACAGGATGTAGAATGATGCATTTATTTTGGCGGCAATACATACAAAGTCTGACTCCAGACAGACAATGGTGTCAAAATAAGAATATAAAAGGCAAAATTTCATTGCGTTGAGAAATATATGGGGATCAAAAGACAGTGAATATGTATAGTTAGGTGTTGTTTCGTAGCGCTTAGGGTTAGGATTAGGGTTTGTGTTAGGGTTAGTGTTAACCATAATACTAACCCTAACTGCTACGAAACAACACCTAACTACATATATTGACTGCGGACCAAAAACATACGAAAGATAGGAAATTACCTCAGAAAAAATACCTTCTCTAACTGAGATAAAGATTAACATACCGTACGCCAAGCAAAAACGGCAATATATAAAATGAGATCGCCCTATGCAGCAGGTCCTTATCACAGCCAGAACGATTGGAATGAATGACACAGGACAGGGAGTCTTGGCGTGAATTTTGTAACGGTGGATGATCCACAGAGAGCTAACGGGTAATGATAATTGTGTACAAGAACAAGATTTCTAAAGTGTTACATTGAACAAAAATGTGGCTTCAGTTTGCCCAGCTGTAGATGGGTATATGTCGCTGCTATTGAGTTAGGGAAGACAAAGACAGGAAACTACTGGTCAACCCCAACTAAAAAATCTGGACCTAGTATGATGAAGTCTTCTATACTTCACTCCCTTGCTGCAATAGCAGCTATGGGACTACCATTTATGGAGGTGAGCCTAGCGCGAGCACGTGCAAAAATCACCGAGACAGCTTGAGCAGGGCCTTAGAACTTAATTAATAGGGGGGTGGTTATAACAAAATTTCGGTACAAAACATGTTTGGTACCGGTACAGTATAATTTCCCTACAACCGTTTTTCACCAAACCCTGGGGGGGGGGGGGGGGTATACCCCCCGTAACTACGGTCCTGGGCTTGAGAATAGCTAATGACCAAAGAAATATAAAAACAAAGATAAGGAGGAGATAATCAACCTTCACTGGACAGGTGATGAGAAGAGGAGCGCTCGAAAACACCGCATCCATGGAAAACATTAAGGAAAGAGAAGCAGAGGAAGACAGAAAAGATAATGGATAACTTGAAACCAGTGCTGAAGCTCAAACTTCATGAGCTTAAATAGTAAATCCGTCTCTTCTTCTTCTTCTTCCGTCCTTAGCCAAAGACCGACCAAGCAGTCAGTGGCCATTACGCCTTTCGGCGTCTTAGGGCAACAAGAAATTATCCGTTGTTCCGTTACTCCTAAAGGCGTTTATTGGTACAACAGAATATTAATTGTTGTTTCCGTAATCAATGTGACAAGCAAGCGGTTGATCAGTCCGCTGTGAAATCCGTCTCTGCTTGAGACTAATTCATGGGAAGAGATGAACAACAGAATTGATGAAGAGTATGAAAAATCTAGATCTGTGGATTAACATGGTCACTTATGCCTTGAGGCAAGCCACCTGACTTAACGCCCAATATTTAAAAAAAATTATAACAGTAGTAATGACTTCTGAAGAAGCGATGAATAAATCAAAAGGAAATTAAATTGCATGCTGATTCAAGCCTTCTTTATGCTAGCGCCAGGTTATAGATGCAAGATGTCTAAAGAAGAGATAGTTTAGGATGTCATTAAATAATGGCAGAAATAAAAAATGGATGACCTTCCTCGAAGTGGTCCGAATTATTCAACCCCGAAGGCCACATAAACCAACAATTTCAAGTTCGCGGTTTATTCACGATAACAAATTATTTAAAATAAAGCTCAGTGAAAAATGGACGAAAATCGAATAGTGCATAATGAAAAAAAAAATAATAATAAATAATGACAAAGATCAGTAAATTTGTATGGAAATAATTGTAGTTTTATTCTTACGTCCTAATATGAAATTTGGTGTGTGAATTTTCTGTAACCAGAGTCTGTATCATTGTCAATCCAACGGCTTCGGGTGTTGACTGCAGGCAGCAAAACATTGCTTTCCACCGGACGTTTTGAGTCTAATCTCAAAAGCATTAATTTTATATAATTTTTTTTTGTATGAGCGCGGGCCACAAAAACAATGTTACGCAGGCCACATTTGGCCCGCGGGACTGCAGTTGGACCACGCTGGTCTAAACATTGGATTATAAAAAGGGTCACAACTTCCAGAAGTGAGTGTCTACTTTACTTTTTTGTCGGCACATGTCAGTGCCAGACTTTTCCCAAAGACTTGACATATCAAATGAGCTGGGGGAATTTTAGAGTACACATAAAGTAGCATATCACTGATATACATCATAATCACTATTTTCCGTAGCGATCCATTCAGCGCATGGAGCCATTACCACAGCTTGCATCCTTGCAGGAATCTTTTCTAAAAATTCTAAAAAGTTTAGAAATAATCGAAGATAACCCACCATAAGCTGTTACGATATTTACAGACTCACTATCGTCACTACAAGCACTAGAACACCCAGGTAAATGTAACCGGCCAGACGTAAAGGAAGAAATACTTAAGAAAACAAATAATATAGAAAATATTAAAAACACAGCCAGTAAATATATACAACAAATATCAAAAGACAGTATTACTGTGTACACAGATGGATCCAAGGGAGAGGATGGCAAATTGGGGATAGGAATATATATTCCAATATGGAAAATGGCAAAAGAATATAGCATCACGGAAAATACATCCATTTTCACTGCAGAGATGGTGGCAATACTAAAGGCACTAGAAATATTCTCTAATAACCCTCCCAAAAAATTAACAGTTTTAACTGACTCTCTTTCAACAATTAAAGCACTTAGGAAATTACGAGAATGTAGTAGACCTGATATAGCAGAGGAGATATTTCTGGCTACTACATACTTATATTCCAGAGGATGTTCAGTCTTAATTGCTTGGATACCTTCACATGTTGGCATAGAAGGAAATGAAAAGGCAGATAAAGAAGCCAAGAAAGGTAGATCTGATAAAAATCTAATAAATGTAGGGACGAGTAAATCAGAGATTAAGAGCTTAATTAAAGATTTAATAACAGATTAATGGATAGCAGAGTGGGATAAAAATCTGAAAGGAAGACATGCATATAAGTTGTTCAAGGCTCCAACAAGAAAATGTCAGATATCTAGGGAATTGAAATTTCCCAGTAATAAGAAACTTCTCAGACTACAGCTGGGAAAAGGCTATTTCAGAATAGAAGAACCTAACTGTGCAGGATGTCTTCAAGACAATAATATAGAACATTTCTTGTTAAAATGTAAGAGGTATGAACACATGAGAATACCAATATTAGATTATTTGCAAGCATCCAACTTACCTATAAATATAGAAGATGTGTTAAGAATAGACAGACCTAGGGAACTGCATAATATAGTCAAACAATATTTAACACGAACAAATGTTAATAGATAGTGGCTGGGAATGTGAAGGTCTGATGCAGTTCTTACAATGCATATGACGTTTAACAGATGAAAGTCAATTAAATATCTGTTAAAGTCAGTTATATAACTGGAACAATAGGCCTTTACACCCCTCCACTTTAATATTATTCTTGTTCAGAGTTTCTTCTTGATTTTTTATTTATTTATTTTTTTATTTAACGTATAAGCACAATTGTGATTGTCCCTATTTACAATGATTTGACAAATGTGATGCCACTTTCTCATATCGGCAGTTGTTCATATTATTTGGAATTGAAAACAATATACTGTATATCCTAATTAAAACCCATCAGAAGTTGAACGGGATATTTTTCTTCATTAATTTAAAAAAAAAAAAATAGTAAACTTACTAACTACTCATAGGACAAGGAAAGACAACGAGGTTTAAAAAAAAAAACAACTCAAAAAGAACAAATACTAATACAAATTAAAACCAAGTGTAAAGGACAATATTTATCTATAAACAATACAAACGAGAAAATAAAATGACAAATACTAATATAATTTAAAACCAGCAACTGCAAAAGACAATAGTTATTTAAATTTAATACAAAATTAGTAAATAAAATGACACTAAATACCCCAATTATAACCAATTTTCATGTTGAACAGGGTAGACCAAGATGGAACGAGAAGAGGCAATAACGGGCAGCTGTTAAGTGCCCGCTCTCCACCCATCACCGCTTCAAAACAACAACAACAAACAACGCAGGGCAGCACTGATAATCACTGGACACAAATTTCCACATAATTTAAGTTGAATACTTTATTCAAGGGACCTCGCGGAACCCCTTACGACACCTCATGGAGCCCCCGGGGGACCACGAACCGATGTCACTGACCTAACATGTGGTCTGCAGTGACTACTGTTAGATCTATAAATTTATCACTTGACTCAATATTCTCCAGACCTAAAAGTCTTTTATATGTGGACATGCGCCCTAATATAACCGGCTAGGTTGAACGGGAAGCGCCTCGCCAAAACGAGGCAACATTTTATTTTAAAAAAAATAACTTGACTCAAGTAGTTATGCTTCTCTCCCTCGAGAATGAGTGGATTGGGGCTTTCATTATCATGCTGTACTAATGCACATTAAAATTAATTTTAAAAATTTAAAACGATTTATTTGTTCATTTAAACCCGTTAAATAAAAAAATATAAAAAAAAAAATTCGTACAATGAAAAACGTTCATTTTGCGCGCGAGAAGAAAGAACAAGAATAAATCGCGCTTTGTGCGCGAGATTTCGAGAGCTGTGTCCACTTTTTGTTTGATCGGCGGCCACCTTATCAATCGCGCGCTCTTTTAGTCGCTAGCGGAGGCAACAGTCAGGAAGCTTTTTACCGGTGTTTGATAAGTAGGTATTCTTAGCTAAATTTTTAGTTAACAAGAGTCAGAAATTCTGCATTAAGTTAAAGAATATTATGAGACCACTCTGTATGATGCCTAACGATAGCAAGTTTTTTTTTTTGCAAGCATTAACGCAGATGGCTTCCATTCGCGTCCTTCGCCATCATCTCACGCACGGCGGCTCGTATCCCTCCAGCCTAACCTCCATCTTTCACTGTTAGAGGCGCATAGTATACTCTGATAATTTTTGGTGCAGATAGTATGTAGTGCAAATAATTAATAGTTAGATTGAATGTATTGTTCAAGTTAAATTTGAAGGCTTCTTAATTAAGCTTTTGTAGAATATCGTAACTACATTGTGATACCGCCATTTTTCAGGTGCGCTGGAAAGAACCGCCAAAACTATAGGCCTAGGCCTATTGCACAATTTTATCTTTCAGAAAGAAAAAAGGCAGTGTCTTGGGCCTGCAAAATAACAGCTCATAAAAATTTTCAACGTACGTACAGGGCCTACTCGTAAATAAGAGAAAATTTTGAATCATACTAGGCTATTTGAAAACTACATGACTTGGTCACATAGCCTAGTCAAATTTAACGTGGTAGGCCCCTAATGGTAATTTACCAATGGTGGTAATTACTCTTTCTTAATCGTTGCGCGGAATAAGTGAAGACATTCACAATTTATAGTAGGCCTATGTTTTCTGAGGTGATAAAAATAATTAAGAGTAGGCTAGCCTACATTGTAGCAACATAAAAAGCTGAGTATTGAAGGAAGGTCGGGACAGAAAACACTTTATGAAGCATAGAAGTCTGGTAACAATCAATACTCCAGAGGTAAAAGTTGCAGTGGAGAGATATGATTGCCTACATCACAGAGTAGGCCTATAGCGCTTATGAATCATGAGAAGAGAAAAAAAATAAGCCTTAAGACCTGAAGGTCTTTTATATTTGGACATGTGCCCTAATATAACCGACTAGGTTGAATGGGACGGGCCTTGCCAAAACGAGGCAACATTTTATTTAAAAAAAAACAACAAAAAGAGATAATAAAATCAGGAATCAAAGCCCAGGGTTCAGTTTTTACCTCTTAGTGGCCATGCAGAAAAGTGATTTTTTTTAACCATTAAGACGTAGGCTAGGCCTGACATAGAATATAGAAATTTATAATAGGGGCCTATGAAAAACAGCATAATTTAGTCATAATGGAAACTGCTATAAAACATTTAAAAGGGGCAAAAGGAATGGTTTCACTTCTTAATTTGTGTAGTTTTATTCATTCATTAGGCTTTAACTCCATGTGGAGCATAGGCCTTAATGTTACACCAAGTCTTCCTATCCTGTACCGTCTTTACAGGCTAAATTCTATTTGTCTCTCCAGTTCATTTCTCCAAGTGTTTTTCTAAGCATTTATAGCTCTTCCAGATCAAGGACTACAATGTAATGCTATCAGCTGGTCTAGCAGTAGCTTGTTTTCATCTCTTGTAGTTGTTTGATTGTCCTTAATTCTAAAGTAAGTAGCCCACTTGATCGAAACTCGCTTAAGTTGAATTTCAAAGTAGAAGCATTTCAGAAGGTCCTAACCAAATGTCTTTGGGTTTGTAAAAAAAAAAAAACACCGGTTAAGTTGAATTGTGATAACTAGGCCTAACTTTTGGGTAAGTCAAAGTTGGACTTGCAGAAGTAGAAGTTCTGCCTTGATCACGTACGTTACAGTAGGCCTACTACAGGACTGTACATTTTTCGGTGAACAAGTGATAACAGGTTCGAGCTTCATTAAACCAGCAAGCACATTGTCAAGCTGACTAAGCAAGCACTGGTTCACCTTGGTTAGCGAAACAAGGGCTTGCGTTAATTGACAACAAGGGGACTAAGTGTTTAGATCTGCAGATAGAAACAAAAAGTGAAACCTGAGGCCTTTGAATAGTAAATAATAAACATAAACCAGTAGGCCTACTTGGCAGACACTCAGTGTAAGAAAGGAAAGCAAACTGGACAACAAAAGTATGCAGGTCAGGGGCTATAACTCTTACATCAGCTTACTCGTCATGCATTAGTTATCGCTCCTGAAATCCGTGCAGGTATCGCTAACAGCTCTCACAAAATGTGTCTGTCTGTTCTAACTTCTGGTTCCTTACTGTTATTGGCTCAGGATTGCCCACATTTAGTGTCATGACCTCTGTCTTCTTCAAATTGATTGTTCAGGCCAACCTGCTGGCCATACTTATTCAGTCTATCGGTTTTGTCTTGAATGTGTTGGTGTGAATGCGCGAGTAGTGCAATGTCATCTGCATATTCCAAATCTTCCAGTGTAGAAAACGTCCATCTAATTCTTCTTGGATAACTTTTGTCCAGTAGTATATAAAAGCAGCACAAACTAAGGTTAATATTTGTAATTTGCAATAGACAACGAAGTTATAATTGACTAAATCCAGCCCCAGGTTCTTATTCATGCCGTTATGTCTGCTATATTTTCCCCTAACAGATGCCAATAAACCTAAACAGTGTTTAACCTGGGTTAAAATATGACAGTAATCTATTTTAAACTATCGAACAACATCACAACTTAGGTAGTGTTGGCAATTTGCGCGATCCGTCGATTTTGTGGAGATAAAAATTCTTAATTCTGTACCTGGAAATCGGATTCCAATAAATATTTTTCAAGATGGTGTCTTTCACGTGAATAATTTAGCCAATCACATAAAATCCGGATATTTCAACATTAAAAAAATCAGGCCAGGCGCTCAGATTAGGCGCAAAACAGCTGGGCAAATCCGGACGTCTGGTCGCCCTATAGTAGACTGCATTTGTATTCAGTAATGATATGGTTAGGTGAATACTCATGCTTTGTTTTAAGAGGTGATTAATGCCAGATTCTGCATGGAGCTGCAAACCTCAAAACTATCACTGCAAGAGAACATAAAGCTATTTTATGAAATAAGCTAACTGCAGTGTGGCCTCCATGCTCTTGGAGCAGCTTGGGGTGCTACAGAGAATATTGGTCAGCGAATATACAATGCTTTAAACTAATGCTTTCTAAAGTGACATTCTTGAAATCATCATAGTGATATTTCTTTACTGCATTGGTAATGGTTAATTTCTTGTCAGTCTCACTGCCCCAGTTACACATTCAATTAAAAAAAAAATCGTTGTTACAAGTCATTGAGGCTGTACAGAAGGTAAAAAAAAAAATTCCCCATACATACTGTTGAAGACTTTCTTTTATGGGCTAATTTCGTATGATATAATGTTCTTCTGTCTTTCACCATCTGTTATGTTCTGCTGCAACAGTGGGTTCATTTTGAGTTTCAGACATATTAGTGTGAACGTTTAGTCAATATACATTTCATATTGATATTTTGTTGTGTTCTAGTATTACTTTGAGTTCTTATTAATGAGTTTTACACATTGACCAACACGTTGAAGGACAACAGTCTAAACTAACTTTATAAACTTCTTTACAGGATAAGTCTCGTATGGACGACTTCACATATATAGCATGAGTTATTCAATTAACATATTTTCCGCATTGAAGGAAACTGGATACATCACAGTTCGTAGTGTTTAATGCACAAGACATTGTGCGTCCATTTTATAATGATTGTTCATTATCCTTATCCAAATACTTGGCACATTACCATATTTAAGCAGCATTAATACATTTCTGCTAATTATTGGTTAGGATCAATGCCAAACATTCACGTCAGAACTTTGTCTGTATAATATTCTCAATTTGGCATCACTAGCCAGGCTACACCAGCCATATCACTTTCAGTAGCGTTATACATTAACTTCGCGTTCGTAATTCTCGAATATCGCGTATACAAATTCTTGCGTTTTATTCTTAACGCTTTACACAATTATGGACTCACCGGTCCTTAAACATGCAACGTTTTACGCGTACCCTTTGAAGTCTAGTTAGTTGAGGTGTTGCATGGTGCGACCATTCAAATCAAGATAAACCAAAATGCTCAACACACTCTTGTCTTAATAATGATTGCATTAGCTTCATCAATGCCTCATAAGCTAAACTGAAGGCCCATAAGCTGTATTCCTTTCCATATAAAATAAAAGATATAAATATATCCACAGCATTATTAACCCCGAGTGTTAAAAAAAATATTCAGTGACTGCATTAGAAATGCATAGAGTATGATTCGGTTTTTCCTTCTGTATAATTTAATGCTTTTTGTTCACTTAATACTGAAGCAGATATAATTGATGAAATCACACATTCAGACTTCTGTCGTGATAGTTTTTTTTTATTTCTCTTTCTCTCTCTCCCGCCCCCCCCCCCCCTCCCCCCCCCCCCCCCCCCCCCCCCCTCCCCCCCCCCCCCGGCCCCGCCCCCCCCCCCCCCCCCCAAGTTCGTGTGGAAAAAGTCAGAAAATGCCCAAGAGGAAGGCTGCTGCTACTACTGCTGCTGCTGCTGCATCCGAGGCCCCAGCTGATGAAGCAGAGAGTGCTGCTGAAGTGAGAAAATGTTTGAACATATTTTATTTTGTAGGGGATTATAAGTTTTGTGACGTCTTTATAACAATTTACCTGAAGTTTTTATCTTTAGCTTGTTACATACTTGCGATTAGAGCATCTGATTTACAGTGGTTTAGAACACTGGCATCTCATGGCAAAGGTGCAGGGTTTGAAACAGTGTTGTCACTCTTCAGTCTGCCTGCTGTAAATGGGAACCTGACGAGTTAAGGAAAAAGCAGCGAGGAAGGGAACTGGTCACTCCAGCTCATGAAGCTGGACCTGGTATATTGGAAGTCTGGTTGACAATATCTATAGGTCTACTTTTAGCTTATTTGTTCAGCTAAAGTAGATTACATGGTGCTGTCACAGCTTGAATGTTAAGTAGACCAATATTAGTGGTGCAGTTTTATTGAGCTAAAATTGGTAACTTGCACCACTTTGTGGAGTCATGAGAATATGATTTTTAAATAGATGAACAGGTCATCAGTGTGTTAAGAAACCCGACCAATATCGGGGGAACAAGGAGTGAGATAAGCAGTGTACATTGAGGACACCAGGGTAATAGCATAGAACAGTCCTATTTCAGGAGACTTGCTATGAACTAAAGGCCTGTGCCTAACAGAAAACCATGTTGGACCACATTGATTAACATTTTAATAGTGAACATTAAGAAGTGGAGATCACATACAAACATTTTAATAGTGAACACTAAGAAGTGGAGATCACATACAAACATTTTAATAGCATTTGTCATGCTTACTCTCATTACTCTATATGGCGAATCTGCAAAAGACAAAAATGTCACTTTCTCAAATTATATAATGCTTGTCAGATTTCTTTTAGTGATCTTACATATGACATTGCTATTGTGGCTTTAAACTGATTCTATTAAAAAATTTCAGCCTGCCAATGCTGCCCCTGAAGCTTCACCTAAGAAAGGCAAAGAATCGCCTAAGGTAAATGTTATGTTGCTGTTTAGTGCATGTTATGGATTTTCTGAATGGGTTGACTATTGAAGCAACATTGAATGTTGTGAGATTGATGAAAAAAAGCTTGCCATAGAAAACATGATAGATGTAACCACATGTCTACATAGATTTATATTTTATCCAAACAGGAGAAACCTGCAGAGAAAGCCACAAAGGGAGGCCGTGGACGTGGCCGGCCTAAGGGAACTGCTGGCGCTGTAAGTTGTGCATGCATGTGTTACTGAAGTTTACAGTTATGTGTCACGATATTTTATTTTTGATTTAGTTTAAAAAAAAATTATGTTTCATAGTCATTTTAGCGTGGTTAAGGCCTTATGCAGATATAAAAATTGGCTGCAACATGTCTTCATATCAGTCATTGGCAGCATAGCTTATTAAAAAAGAGAAAAAACAATTCTGATGTGGCTGCATTATATAATACGTCAGCTTGCTTTCTTAAATAAAGCAGATGTAAAAATCACAACTGGTGCAGTCTGCTTAATTTGATTTCTATAAACATTTCCTGCATCTGCAGGCTTGTGTATCCACGTTTCGCTATCTCTTTGCCAATACAAAAAAAATTCTAGCTTGTCATAACTTCATCATTGAAGTATCATTTTTTATACTTCTAATTGGGTCATACAGTTTAGTCACTTTTTAGGTCCCAAAAGTCTAGGGTGCAGCTTATAGTTGGATTGACTTTTCTAATTTTGTTTGCTAACTAAAAAAAAAAAAAAAACCGAAAGCTTATAGTTTAATTTGCATAGGTGATAAACATGTATGGTTTGATTGAACCTGTACATGTATAGAAAATTTACTTTTGTTTTCAATTAATGTATATTTTGTTTTCAATTAATGTATATTTTGTTTTCAATTAATGTATATTTTGTTTTCAATTAATGTATATATTTTTTAGAAAAAAAAAACCCAGAAGAAGAAGTGAGCACACAAGCTCTTCACATTGGCAGCTTGAATCCTGTGGTTGCAACTATGTCAGAGAGCAAGAAAGGAAAAGACTAATCTTAATGTAGATAATGTATTTACTGTCATTTGTTGAGATGCCATCTACATTTGCAGACCAGCAGAGGTCTAGCTAGCCATTATTGAATATTCTGTTTCAGTATGTTACTGATATTTAGGAGTTTTAATTTCACAAAGTGAAATATTTTTGGAGGAATAAAAAAGGTATTTTTCTTCAGATTGAAACAGTTCCCCGTGTTAACATCATCTGTATCAACAATGGCATATCTACAGCTGTGATGAAATTCTGAATTTGAAACGTGTTTAGGATTAATTTTTAACAAGTAATGGGATTTTATGTTATGTTCCTGCACAGCACTTTTAAGGAGATTGTGTTGAAATTTTTATAAGGCTCACAAAACTATGACCTAAAAGAAGCCGTGTAAAAGATTATTGTGTAGCAATATTATGAGCAGTTATTGACCATTTTCAAAGTTCTATCACAGCCTTGTAGAGCATGTTAGCCATGCTAGATTTAAAGTATGAGATTTCATACCTGTATTCTCATTATATACTCTGCTAGTGCAGTAATGTATTTTAACCATCACATTTTTAAACTTATTGCATGCACATTTTATATATCATGTGTAGCAACCAGTCTTCTTGTTTCTGCTCTGTGTACATTTTTGCCATCCCTGTCAAGAGATTTTTTAAGAGTAATATTGTGTCATTGTTTAACCAAACAATTCTAGTTTTCTTAGTTTGTCAGAAGTTTTAAGTATATATATTTTTATGGTATTTGTTGTTGTATGCTTAGCTTTCTGTTGAGGACAGTTACTGCCGGCAGATTCTTGCTTGTTTTTATGGGATTTTTTTTTTTTTTTTTTTGTGTGGTAAGTTAGACAATCTAAATTGTTTAACAGGAAGATTTGTTTTATCTTCGGTATGTCTATCATCATTTTACTCATCTTTCATTTTGAATCAAATAAATCATAAAAAATAATCCACATTTTGTGTTGTAACTTTTGATTGTATATTAAATGTAAACTGTCCTTTCTCTCAAGGTTTCTGTGGTTATCATATTCAAAGAATTTATTGTGCCAGCCATCTCACAAAATGCAGGCAGTTCATCATTCATATTGTCACAAGCAACAAAAGCATTTCAGGCTCGAATCAGAATAGAAATCACCAACCAAGAACTTAGAGCAAATGGACCCCTGAAGGAAAGTGAAAGAGGCTGACCAAAAACAACTTGGCAGAGAACTGTGGAGGCTGGGATCCAAAGAATGAACCAGAGCTGGGGCACTGCACGAAGGAAGGCCGCCGACTGAGCAAATTGGAAGCAGTTTGTTGCTGCCATACAATACACTACCAGGCGTGATGGCCACTAACTGCTTTGACAGTTGGCAGCTAAGGATCGAAGAATGGAGAAATTAAAGATTTTGAGGAACTTCTAAATAGACCAGTTATGTGAGATCAAGACATTCAGCATGCACAACATATGGATGACCCCTAATGCTGTGGTGGCTCGATGGAGAGCAAAATGGTAAATGAATGAAATTATTCTGGGAGAGATGAAAAACAGCAGACTGGAAACTCCGTAACAAGTACATTATTTGGTCATGTTACCAAAAAGAGAGAATTTGCAGGAGTGCACAAATTAGAGGGATAAATGTTCTAATCATTCATTATCCTTATGCAGGAAACTTGCAGCAAACAATAACGTGTAGTGTAGTGTAGCAGTTATTTCTGTGGTACAAGATGTTGCCAGCACCATGCACATCCTCAATAGTCACATTGTGTGACACACCTGAGTGTGTAGTAGTTGTATTGTTTGTCTCATTGAATATACCTGCAGGAATTACACGAGGCTTTATCTGTGCCTAGAAAAATATTGAACAAGTCATCTGTGAGAGATAAAAAATATGCTAATGGGCATTTGAAAAAAGAAATACAGCTGTTTGTGACAAAACATGCTGTACAGTTGACATATGAACACCGCACATAACAGTAGAATGGGCTCTTGTGATTGAATTTGTCACTCAACCCTGGTGACAATTTTTAAATTGTTATTTTTGCACACCTGTCCAATTGACATGAAACAAACATAACAATAAAGACAATTAACTGCCATTTTATGACATAACATCATGTCACATTAACGTTACAGATCAACTTGAGATGCTGTTATAATGTCACTTTATTGGCCATTTAATATTTGATTTTCTTTCTGAGAATAAAGAAATAAAACTTATTTGTCATGTGGCAGTTCTCATTGTGTTAACGTTTATTTCACGTATGTAATAGAAAACAAAAGAGCTCCTAGGAATGAAAAGAGAATTAACAGAGTTCTTTGTTCGTCCTGAAAAGGACGTTGGTTGCGCTGTGTCCGTTTACAGCAAAGCTGCGATATTTGCGCTTTTCGGCCGACACATCCAACTTCAGCACAGCATTTTTGGGACCAGGTTAGCCTTCCCTCTTCGATCCCTGCTCTCTCAGCCAGACTGCAGTGATGCAGCCTGTTTCCAGGACCACCACTTGGAGGTGGAGTAGGGTCTTGGTCAGCTTTGGTTCGCTGACGCAAGCAGTCTAGCTATGGGTCGCTAACTGCATTCTTCACTGTTGACAGCTAACAAACAGATCAAAATTAAATAGCTAAAATATTTTGGCCATGTAAAAAGAAAAACGCCCTACTGTAGACCATAATAGCAGGTAGAGTTGAAGGCAGACGTGCAAGAGGAAGACAGTGCTATAAGTGTGAAGATAACATCAAAAGATGGACAGGAAAGAGTATCAGAGTGCACCATCAAGACAAGTGACAGAGGGCATTGGAGATCCATTACAGCTGACCCTCGATGTGCAGCTGATGATTCAGGTGGATAATGTGAGGATATAACCAGTTACAAATAGAATGTCACGTACATTTGATTTTTAGACTATGAAAAAATCCTTTGACAGTTTAGATCAGCCTTGGTTTAGAAAGAACCATTTTTTATAAAAGTGGAGTGTGGGTCCCCCAATAAGTTCATTAACCTGATAGTGATACGGAAAGTATGTGAAGAGCTGAACTACTGAGTTTGTGAAGGACAGCTTCCAGAGCCCTTTGAGTTAAGAACTGTAGAGGGCAGGGATGACTCCTGTCAACATTTCATTTTTTACTGGCCATAGAATGGATTGTGAAAACAGCCAACAAAAATTGGATTCTGTGAACTCAGCACAACAATCTAGATTTTGCTGATGACATGCTGTTCTGTTGAATGCCCATGATAATACTTGATGAGAGATCTCAGCAACCGAGTCTGAAATTACAAAAAGAAAAGACATGAGAATAAATGAAGCAGATGACAGCCATATTGAACCCGAAGACACAACCCCACAAGATTTGGACTCATCCTATGGATGCTCACATCACAATAAGAAAACTGAAGGTAAGGTGGTCTATCATTGCACTGGGAAATATTTGTAAATGAAAAGAAAGTCCTACAATAAAATTAAGAACCCTTAACTCAAATGTCAAAGCAGTCCTAAAAAGTTACCCTGAAACTTGAGAACAATATGATAATGAAGTTATGTACTTTCATAAAGAGGCAGTGGCACAGAACAGAAGGAATTAAATGGTAAGACAAGATAGACTAATGTGAAACTGGTAGGAAGAACCAGGCATTTAATTATTAATATTGTGTGTGTAGTTTTAGTTACTCTCAGTAGCTCCATTCTATACATTAACATTAATGGCACTCTCTCTCCAGCAAATCTCTACATTCCAGAGTAGAATGACTTTGTAAGTAAATTAACCTTAGAATAAGATAACAACATTCCAACATGTTTCTTAGTGTTTGTAGTATTGTAGGGATGGGGAAGGAGAGCTGATTGAACCAATCATATTTTTGCCCTAATATCTGGTATGTTGTAATACTAAGAATCTTGTTAGTGTCTTCGTGATGTCTGGTCAAGCTCAGTTTACAAACGTTTATTTTAAAAAATGGTATCTGTTGCATGCAATCAGTTTAAGTCTTGATATGCATGCGAGTCATGGGCAATGACTACACCCACAAAAGCCAGATCCAAACCTCAGAAATGAGGTATTTGAGGAAGGTGGTTGAAGTAACAAGAAGAGACGTCAAGGCCTAAAATCCCACCCCCTGCAGACCCAAGTAGAACAGTCCCAATTAAGATGGTTTGGCTATATCTGCAGAATGGGAGAAGATCGGCTACCACTACAAGCATGGGAAACAAAGAGTCAGGGATTCAGATCCCCAGGACGACCCAGAGTCCGCTGGGAGGACAACATTAGACAATTAGAAAGGAACCAGGCCAGGAGGAAGACAGCCGATAGGATAGTATGGCGCTCTCTCTTCCAAACCTCTACACCTCACAGTAGAAGAGGAACGACTAAGTAAGTAAGCAATCAGTTTAATATTCCACAACTTTGTTCCTTGTGGTCCCTCTGGGAACAAAGAAAACAAGGGTCGGTGCCAGATGAGCTATGTCGTAACTTCAAGAGTATATTAACTATTTTGGCATGGAATGCCTGCAAGGAACTAATTACAGTGGTGATTCCATATTCCTTACCGAACAAAACATGATAAGGAAGAAAAAAAGAATATAATCCACGTGGTATGATTTTGTCTTGTGCATTTATTTAGTCTTGGGTTTTATTTATGCAGTGTGGACATTACTACTAGGTCATATATTGCAGCTGTGTTAATGGCTTCGAGCATAGGACATTTGTTCAACTATCTTTATAATGTTTCCACAATCACAAACTAACTAGTGCATTGACTTTGTGTGTCCTGTCATCTTCTCTCAAGTTCTGTTTCACTTCACAGAAACACTATTCCATATTGTGGTCACATGACCATGTTATGATTTCATGCAATTTTTGTAGTCTGTAAGTAACTTGTAGTTTTCATCATTTCTGGGTCAACCTGAAATCTTGGCAGTCAGAAAATAGCATGCTGCATCTCGGACATGATTGATCTGATTTTTCCATTTTGGTCTGTGGTCCTCATTTTTTTTGGTGTAATTTTTTTCATGGTACAAAAATTATGTCTCCTGTAATCATTTTGGTAGGCATCACAAACCAGCGAATTTCTTACAATTCTATTTCATGTGTTGAATTATCTGGATGCACCTTTTATCAGTGGATTCTATTGTTCAGCATTCTGAGCTTCTGTTTGCCACAAACATGATCCCTGTGGTTATGCTGAATGACTTTCTTAACAGTGCCTTATGCAACTCCACATTGTTCGCTGTAATCTGCAACCTTTTTAGTTGTTGTCAGTCTCTGGCGGGTTAGTGTATGATCATCATCTGGCGGGTTAGTGTATGATGATCATCATCATCTGGCGGGTTAGTGTATGATCATCATCATCTGGCGGGTTAGTGTATGATCATCATCATTCTGTTATACTTATTAACGGGTATGGGACCATCACTGCTGTTGGTCTCCTTGCTGGAAGCCTGCATCAAAACTGGTTCTTACAGTGGTATTTTCTGACTGGTTCTTACAGTGGTATTTTCTGACTGGTTCTTACAGTGGTATTTTCTGACTGGTTCTTACAGTGGTATTTTCTGACCGGTTCTTACAGTGGTATTTTCTGACCGGTTCTTACAGTGGTATTTTCTGACCGGTTCTTACAGTGGTATTTTCTGACCGGTTCTTACAGTGGTATTTTCTGACCGGTTCTTACAGTGGTATTTTCTGACCGGTTCTTACAGTGGTATTTTCTGACTGGTTCTTACAGTGGTATTTTCTGACTGGTTCTTACAGTGGTATTTTCTCACTGGTTCTTACAGTGGTATTTTCTCACTGGTTCTTACAGTGGTATTTTCTCACTGGTTCTTACAGTGGTATTTTCTGACTGGTTCTTACAGTGGTATTTTCTGACTGGTTCTTACAGTGGTATTTTCTGACTGGTTCTTACAGTGGTATTTTCTCACTGGTTCTTACAGTGGTATTTTTTCTCACTGGTTCTTACAGTGGTATTTTCTCTAGTTATTTCATCTGCACAAAGACATGGCCAGCCCCATACATGACCTTACATTAGTCACCTTATAGTTTATACAAGAAACAACATTGCAGATATAGATAATATATTTCAAGCGAACGAAAGAAGAAGAAGTCACCTTATATGACAAGCACGGGAAGAGGAGAACAGTGGGTCTACACTTTTTCTTCTCAGGAATGACCAGAAACCATGAGGCAGTGTTATAGTATAAAAAAGGGTAAAGGTAGTCCTTCAGCACATATTGACTTAGAGTAGTGAAGTGTTAGAGACTGCACTATACTATCCAGCATTATGAGGGGGGGGGGGGGGGTGGGGGGGAGGGGGGGGGGGTGGGGGGGGGGTGGGGGGTGGGGGGGGGGGGGGGGGGGGGGGGGGGGGGGGGGGGGGGGGGTGACAAGTTCCATTCCTTGCTACCTTTGCCTACCCTAATTTAAGCGTTGTCAGGCTTACATTTACAGCTGAGTAGACTGAAGCGTTACGCTACTTTGTTTTGAATCTGGAATCTTTGCCATGAGAGGCCAACCCTCTATCTATTCTGCCAATCAGATGCTCAATGATCACAATGTAGTAGAGAAATTGTTCCCAAGTGAAAATGTGCACACTGTTAGTTCAATGTCCAGTAATGAAGTAGCATATTCTTGAAATGAAATATTTGTGATATGAGAGACTGTCTCTGTTGGGGATCTTATGGTAAAAAGATAATCATGGTTATTATTTTTCTTCAGTTGGTCAGAAAGTGTCAGTACGACATGAGCTGTGATGAAGATTTTGACAGATAGTTCACTTTAATGACATGATCTGTCACCACTGATCCTTGTGTGAAGCAGACAGGTCAGATTTTATGGGAAGTACCAGCTCATGTATTACACTTTGCTTTCTACAGCTTGCAATATACGAAACTAAAGCTACACATCTCTTCTTTCTAACAGTGAAAACTGTATGCAAATTAGGTCTGCTGGTCTAGAGACAACAGTTTGAATGAAGTGAGGTGTAGGCTTCCTGCATAGGGACCACAGCATTGCTCCATAATGAGCAAATAATGGGAGGGTTATGTAAACAGTAATGTGATAATTGTCTGACTTTTGTGCCCACCATTCTATTCAATCAAACACAAACATGATCAAACTTAAAGCCTTACTTATAACTATAAATATTATATAAAAGAAACAATCTAACAAATAATCAAAGACTGAACTAAGGGCAGCAGCATTGAGTTTGGCCAAGATGGATTTGTCTGCTATTCTTTTATTCTAAGACCAATTGCATTGTCTAAAGAAACAAATTATAATGCATTTGACAATAAAAACAACACCGTTAATATGAAATAATTTCAAGCTCCATAACTGTATGAAGTCAAAAAGAAACTTCAAACAGCAAGACAAACAGCAAATAATTCAAAATACTATGGAGATAACAAATCTAAAACAGTCTGTACAGTACACTTATATATTATACCCGAAGATCATCATGCGGCATTCAATAAACATAAACATAAACCCTGTCACATGATCTATTACTCGTCTGCCATCATGTAGCTTGTGTTTCTATTTTTTAATTTGGGGATTTCAAGATGCCAACTGGCAAAATAGTACACCATTTAAAAAAAAAAAGAATGTTCACAAATATATTTTAAATAAAAATTGCGCTTCCTTCAAGGAGTGACACAAGTTTCCACACTTCTCAGTGGTTTTTGTGGCTGGACATCTAACCAGGATTTCTGTGGTTTGCCATTGTGGCTGACAGGAGTATCCAATGAAATATCTGGGGTTGCTATATTTTTCCTTTGTAAAACTTATTTTCACACAGTTTATACTTTTATTTACTGTTGTTAGTTGATTGGAATACAACTTCTAACAGGATCATTTAACCAAGATAGAACCTTATGAATACAAACTCAATACAGATAAGATAAACATAAATGTAGAGAGAACATTTTATTTAAAAATCCAAAGAACTGCATAATTTAAAAGTTAGGCAGATCAGAGAAGCCCATGTACAGTGACATATATGCCTGTTATGGCACAAGAAGGTAACTGGATGGATTTAAAATCAGGAAATAGGAGTACAGTGTGAGGATAACAAAGCACTGAAGTACAGTGTGAGAATTACCAGGTACTGGAGTATAGTGTGATGATTACCAGCGACTAGAGTAGTCTAAGAATTACCCGGTACTTGAGTACAGCCTAAGCATTACCAGGTTCTGCAGTACAGGTGTGAGAATTACAAGGCACTGGAGTACATTGTGAGGTTTACAAGGTACTGGAAGCAAGATTGCTAAATCATCTTGATTAATCTACTATTGAAAGATTGCCTTAATGATTTTTTTTTTTTTTTTTTTTTTTTTCGTACGCCCGCTAATACTCGAGGCGAAATCTCAGGTTATTATTCATGTCTAACCTGACATTGATTTTACGTGAGTATCCCTTTATTTCTTGTACAGAGACAGGTGTCCCTCGCCATTCAGGCAAATACTCGCCGATTTCGGAGGTACCCATTGCAGCTGGGTCGGCTCAGGAGCCGCCAGTCCCTGGTCGACGACACTCCTTCACATGTCCTCGCCCGGTCTCGAGTTAATCCAGTCCAAATCCCGGTCGACGAAAAATCCTCAAATGCCGTCGCCCGGGTTTGATCCTGTATCACCCGGTCGCCAGAACGGTGTTGTAACCACTACGCTAGCGCGGCTCCCCTTAATGATATAAAAACAGAACAGAGAAAAAGACTGAAAATGTAAAGAAAAAGGAAACAGCTGGAGTAGAGTTTCCAGGATAGGATGTCACAGTGAGATCAATGCTCCTCCACATGCAGCCAAAATTCCAAGAAGAATACGGGTCTGTGAGACAGGTTTTCAACATGTTAATGTGGTCACTTATGTACATGTACTCATGTTTGATTCTTTACAACAGTGGTTCCCAACATCTCTGGCACTGCAACTCTCTTTAGTAAACTTGCATGATGTAGCACTTAGTGGTTACATGTACAATACAAATATAATGATGGGACATTAACATTTCTTAACATACTTTTGGTCCCTTGCAACACATGAGTGAGCCATGACACACCAGCTGAGAATACATATTTAGACCATACAATTTATATATCTCTCATCTGATGGAGCAGACTTCCAGTCAACACATTTAGTCAGTTTTGTATTTGTTTGTGTCCCTATTTATTTGTTATAATCAAGCCAGCCATAAATGTTACAACCCACAGTATTTCCAGAACATATCGTATTCTCACCAGACTAGGGCCTATTTCAACAGAAGACAGTTATATCCCCTTATACTTGTGCCAATCAACTGTTTTCTGCTTGATGTGTATTTTTCACCATCTGTATATGAGAAGAAACGTCCATCTATTTTGGAGAAAATAAAAGTGATGCTTTTTCTCATGCGTATAAATACCACATCTTTTATCTCGCTTTCCCCACAAACACACACAAAAATCTAGTCAGTTAATCTCATCTTTAATACTTAAGACTGAGACAAAACAAACTGTCACATGTCATAGATTGTAAAATTACCAAGTAAGAGATAGGTTTATAAACCCATTTTGTGGATAAGCATCTGTAGACAAACTTAAACGAATGTTCATGAATGATCAGAGATAAAGATTTGTGACAACTCTAATTAGTAAAGCAGTTTCTCCCCTTTTGTTCCATACACGTTACGTTATCAGCTAATTCTTCCATTATTTACAATATGTAACAAAAACAAGAAGGGTAATGTAAACATCAAGACATAAAATCCCAGTCTCAAACTTCTAATTTTATCGGTATATGTATGAAGATATATATGTATGATGTCTGCTCAAATGTTTTATGACGAAAATATGATATATAAGTGTGATGAAGCAGCAGCAGTGTCAAATGCTTGTCTGTTTCTTGTTTAGAATATTTCAGCTATCAGAAGTGACAGAAATTTGTGTTAAAAACATGCTCTGTCACAGAACCAAACAAAGCTCTCATGTTCTTGCATTCCATTACTATATTGTGAGTTGTGAAATATGAAGTAAATCCAGCACTTAAAGAACCTTTGGTCAAGGCACATAGAAATGTGTGGTGTATATGGTTGTGTAGGTATGCCTGTGTTCTGATGAGGTGAGTCACCACCAGTGTGTGTGTGAATTCTTTCACCATCAATGTTTGTCTGAATGCTTCAATCAGCAATGAAAAAAATAAACCACTCCACAAAAGTTCCTAAACACTTCACCTAATAGCAAAATATGTCAGGAGAAAGGAAATATCTTATTTCTTACTCTTTTGCAGCTTAAACAGCATGGCTCAACCATTGCAGTCCATCTGGTTTGGAGGAAGCCAGCACTAGAGCACCATGGCTCAACCATTGCAGTTCATCTGGTTTGGAGGAAGCCAGCACTAGAGCACCATGGCTCAACCATTGCAGTCCATCTGGTTTGGAGGAAGCCAGCACTAGAGCACCATGGCTCAACCATTGCAGTCCATCTGGTTTGGAGGAAGCCAGCACTAGAGCACCATGGCTCAACCATTGCAGTCCATCTGGTTTGGAGGAAGCCAGCACTAGAGCACCATGGCTCAACCATTGCAGTCCATCTGGTTTGGAGGAAGCCAGCACTAGAGCACCATGGCTCAACCATTGCAGTCCATCTGGTTTGGAGGAAGCCAGCACTAGAGCACCATGGCTCAACCATTGCAGTCCATCTGGTTTGGAGGAAGCCAGCACTAGAGCACCATGGCTCAACCATTGCAGTTCATCTGGTTTGGAGGAAGCCAGCACTAGAGCACCATGGCTCAACCATTGCAGTCCATCTGGTTTGGAGGAAGCCAGCACTAGAGCATCATGTAAGCTCTTGCAGTGGTGATTTCTGCATTTTGTGTCATATGATGAGGTTGCCAGGTCATCCAAAAACCTGACATAACTCACCTTTTATAACATGACTTAAGAAGCACTGGTTATACAGGGTGTTCCACAAAAAAGCGGCCCCATTCACAAAATGAAAGTAGCCAGTTTTCCTTTCTTAATAACGTACATTATTGCCATAACCATGACGTCACGGGCCGCTTTTTCGTGGAACACCCTGTATATTGCCTATACCTCCACACAGATCCCAGGAAGTCACAACCTTTTCTTGTTTAGCTTCTAGTACCATGACAGCTGGAATTGGTGATCATGTCTCT
This sequence comes from Oreohelix idahoensis, assembly GCA_024509875.1. Lineage (NCBI taxonomy): Eukaryota > Metazoa > Mollusca > Gastropoda > Stylommatophora > Oreohelicidae > Oreohelix > Oreohelix idahoensis. Next base: position 223,819 of record JAMPIV010005117.1, on the reverse strand, counting down.
CCACAGCTTCATTCTTGCTTAGTTTCTAATACCATGACAGCTGGAACAGGTGATCATGTCTCTCTATAGCTTCTTCTTGCTTTGTTTCTAGTCCCATGACAGCTGGAATAGGTGATCATATCTCTCCACAGCTTCATTCTTGCTTAGTTTCTAGTACCATGACAGCTGGAATAGGTGATTATGTCTCTCCACAGCTTCATTCTTGCTTAGTTTCTAGTACCATGACAGCTGGAATAGGTGATCATGTCTCTCCACAGCTTCATTCTTGCTTAGCTTCTAGTACCATGACAGCTGGAATAGGTGATCATGTCTCTCCACAGCTTCATTCTTGCTTAGTTTCTAGTACCATGACAGCTGGAATAGGTGATCATATCTCTCCACAGCTTCATTCTTGCTTAGTTTCTAGTACCATGACAGCTGGAATAGGTGATCATGTCTCTCCACAGCTTCATTCTTGCTTAGTTTCTAGTACCATGACAGCTGGAATAGGTGATCATATCTCTCCACAGCTTCATTCTTGCTTAGTTCCTAGTACCATGACAGCTGGAATAGGTGATCATATCTCTCCACAGCTTCATTCTTGCTTAGTTTCTAGTCCCATGACAGCTGGAATAGGTGATCATGTCTCTCCACAGCTTCATTCTTGCTTAGTTTCTAGTACCATGACAGCTGGAATAGGTGATCATATCTCTCCACAGCTTCATTCTTGCTTAGTTTCTAGTACCATGACAGCTGGAATAGGTGATCATATCTCTCCACAGCTTCATTCTTGCTTAGTTTCTAGTCCCATGACAGCTGGAATAGGTGATCATATCTCTCCACAGCTTCATTCTTGCTTAGTTTCTAGTACCATGGCAGCTGGAATAGGTGATCATGTCTCTCCACAGCTTCATTCTTGCTTTGTTTCTAGTCCCATGACATCTGGAATAGGTGATCATATCTCTCCACAGCTTCATTTTTGCTTAGTTTCTAGTCCCATGACAGCTGGAATAGGTGATCATATCTCTCCACAGCTTCATTCTTGCTTAGTTTCTAGTACCATGACAGCTGGAATAGGTGATCATGTCTCTCCACAGCTTCATTCTTGCTTAGTTTCTAGTACCATGACAGCTGGAATAGGTGATCATGTCTCTCCACAGCTTCATTCTTGCTTAGTTTCTAGTACCATGACAGCTGGAATAGGTGATCATGTCTCTCCACAGCTTCATTCTTGCTTAGTTTCTAGTACCATGACTGCTGGAAAAGGTGATCATGTCTCTCCATAGCTTCTTGTCCTCAGTGTTGTTTATCATTTCTATTGTTGACTTCTTGCCATTCTACAATGTTCAAATGATCAGTATCTTCTCTTGACCTTAAATCTTTCCTGTTGTCACATGATATCCCAGCTGCTTTCAGTTTTTCAGGTGTTCAAAGAACCTAGACTACTTCCTTCTGACACGTGTAACAAGATTTCCTTGTGGGCTATTCTCTTTTAGGAAATCCCCATTTCTTAACAGCCATTAACATAGCAGAAAATAAGAGTTATACAAAAACTACAAACATTTATTTTGACCCACTGCGTCCCCATCAAGGCCAGCTCCTTGACGTGGAGATGGGGCTCAAGTACAGCCATCAGCGGCTGAAAAACCAAGACTGGCCAGGCCCTCCTAGACTCGAGCAAGACCACAGTCTGCCCTAGCAAGTCAAGGTGCTGAAGACGGAGGCAACCAGCCAAGAGGCGCACCACAGCAATCAGGATGCCACGCACATGCGCTATGGGAAGTATGCCTATATCTGCAAAATGTTATGGCACTCGCCCTGTGATGGACACCCAGGCAGGCGCAGTGCCGGGCCCTCTGCCTCGGAAGGGCCCAACCCCTACTACTGGGGGTCCTTCTCAATTGCCCCGTGGAGCCAGGAGGCATGAGAATAGAGCTACTGGCCAAGCAAAGAAAAGACCATTTAAAATAATGCACTGGAATGCTGAAGGCGTCAATAGTAAAAAAAAGACGGCTACAGCAAAAAATTAGAGCTCGAAAATATCTTGAATGAAGAGCAAGTAAATGTATGTTGCTTGCAAGAAACCCACCTCAACAAAGACATAGCCTTCAAAATCAGAGGCTACCAGTGCTACCGATCTGACCGAATAGACAGGCGAAAAGGTGGAATACTGACACTCGTGAGGAATAACATCAGTGCATGTCAGCTTGAAACATATATGGAGGGGGCGGAATACCAGATGCTTCATCTCAGGACAGAAAGTTCAGAATTCCACCTGCTCAACTACTACTGTCCGAGCGACCGCCCACTGGCACTAGATACAATCCCAGCAAAAGAAAGACTGATTGTATGCGGAGACTTCAACAGCCACTCACAGAGCTGGGGCTATGATCACATGGACAGGAGAGGTGAGGAGCTTGAAAACTGGCAGGATGACAATGGGCTTATCCTGATTAATCAGCCAATCGACCCACCAACCTTCTACTCGAGATCATGGCACACCACCTCTACACCAGACCTGGCATTCCACTCACCCAGCTTGGAGTGGAACACCACACGCATTGTAGGGAAACAACTTGGAGGCAGCGACCACCGGCCAGTCTTCCTAATTGTGGAAAATGAACTTGTCAAGGAGAGCAGCACTCTCTCTAGGTGGAACTACAAGAAGGCAGACTGGACAATGTACCAGCACCGTACTAGTATACTGGCTAGAGATCTGACTGTAGACAAAGACATCAATAAGCTAGTCGATGAATTCAGCAGATGCATATTACAGGCTGCTCGTGAAACAATACCTAGAGGGGCTCGTAAGCACTACAAACCATATTGGAATAGTGAACTAGAGCAGCTGCACAACGACGTGGAAACATCTCGAAAGCAGGCAGAGACCAGTCCATGCCAAGAACACCACAATAACTACCAGCAAGCTAAGGCCAAATTTCAAAGGGCCAAGTTGCAGGCCAGGCGAAGAAGCTGGAAGGAGAAAACAGAGTCCTTGAACTTTGAAAGAGATACGAGGAAACTGTGGAAGCTGGTAAAGCAACTTAACGATGAAGGTACAGGGAGAAACTCAAGGATTGCTCTGTACAAAGATGGAAACATCCTCATGGGAAAACAGGCAGCTGATCACTTTGCAGACTCCTTTGCTAAAGACAACAACATCGAAGTTAGCCCAGAGAAGCAACAGGAGACTCGTGAGAAACAACAACACGCAGGACGAGATGGAACCATACCTGAAGTTATGGAGGCACCAATCACATTCAGAGAACTGGAGCTTGCAATATCCAAATTGAAAATGAGAAAGTCGCCAGGAGTTGATGGAGTGTCCAATGAAATGATTAAGAACTTGGGAACCGCAGCAAAAACAAAGCTGCTGCAGATCTTCAATATCTGTTGGAACTCAGGCAGAGTTCCACAGACCTGGAGGGAAGCAATCATGATACCACTCCTAAAACCAGGAAAAGACAGTTCCACTGCCTCCAGCTACAGACCAATCAGCCTTACAAGCTGCCTCTGCAAAACAATGGAACGTATCATCAACCTCAGGCTACAGTGGTACCTTGAAAGTGAAAACCTTCTTGTACCACAGCAGGCGGGCTTTAGGCAGTGTTATTCCACCGAAGATCAGGCAACTTACCTTTCCCAAGAGATTGAGGATGCGTTCCAAGATAAGAAACTGGTACTAGCAGCATGGATAGATCTAAGGAAAGCATTTGACAAGGTTTGGAAAGAAGGGCTTCTGAAGAAACTGAGAAATTGTAGAGTGAATGGTAAGATGTACAAATGGGTGAAAGCATACTTGCATAACAGAAGAGCCCGAGTACAACTAGATGGCCTCAAGAGTAAGAAAATTCTACTGCGTCATGGCGTCCCTCAGGGAGGGGTTCTGTCCCCCACACTTTTCCTAGTCTACATCAACGACCTGGTTGCTGAACTACCACATGGAATGAAAGTGGCAATGTACGCTGATGACCTGGTAATATGGTGCACAGATGAGCATGCAACAGTGGCCACCAAACTGCTACAAAGAGCTATAGATGCCTTAACCTCATGGGCAAATAGATGGTGTGTCAGCATCAACACAGACAAGTGCAGCACTACGCTCTTCACCCTCTCTCCCAAACAAAAAGCTGGTGTCATCAAGATAAACGAAGAGCTCCTGAGAGAAGATAAACAACCCACCTATCTCGGAGTTACATTCGATGATAGGCTGACATGGAAGCAGCACATCAACAAGGCAGCAACAAAGGCCAGGAGGAAGCTAGCCATCCTGAGAAAACTAAGTGGAACCACATGGGGAGCCAGCGGGAAAATACTTAGTAAAGTTTACCAGCAGGGCATACGACCACACCTGGAATATGGGTCAGCTGCGTGGTGTCCAGCATCAAACACCACATTACAAGAGCTAGATAAGGTGCAAAACCAGGCGCTTAGGGTCATCACGGGGGCAATGAAATCAACGCCTATAGTGGAGATGGAAAAAATGGGGAGGATACAAGCACTGAGAGAACGCAGAGACACGAAAGTGCTAACACAGGCAGAAAAGTTCCTCTGTATGCCGAGCCATCCAATGAAGGACAGATTCCAAAACCTAGCAATGGGGCGACTGAAAAGAAGCAGCTTTATCCACCAGGCCAAACGATTTCGTAGACAAACCTCAGACCTGCCTGAAGTTAACAGCCCCCTAAAGTCTGTGCCAGAACAAACCCCTTGGAGAGAGGAGCATGGACTACCAGTACACATCCACACAAAAGTGAAAGGAATATTCGACAGGGATGAACAGAACAGCGTGCAACGTAGGACAGTCACTCTCAGTTTCCTGGATGATGAATACCCACAGGACCTCTGGGTCCGAGTATACACGGATGGGTCAGCACAGAATGCAGTAAAGAATGGAGGAGCAGGAGTGTACATAGAATACCCAAACAACACTAGGGATACGGTCAGAGTACCAACGGGGAAATTCTGTAACAACTATGATGCAGAAGTCCAGGCAATCAAGGTGGCAACTGAGAAACTACTGAACACCAATCTCGGTCCACAGCCTGTAGTATTCCTGACAGATGCAAGATCAGCACTCCAAGCACTTCAGTCCAGAAAATTGCCAGTTATACAGGCCCTACTTTCTGAACTGTGCAACCAGCGCAGGGTCGCCATGCAGTGGATACCGTCTCATTGTGGAATACCAGGAAACGAGAGAGCAGACGGACTGGCTAAAGAAGGTGCTGCAGACGAACAACCGGATGTACCAGTTACGTACCATCAGAAGAAAAAGATGATCAAATCTATCAGAAAGCCACCAACATCAACGCAGGATGACTACCAAGCTATGAACAGATCAGAACAAATAGTCATTCTGCGCCTCAGAACAGGACACAACCGCCTCCGCAGCCACATGTATACAAAATTCAAGATTGGCAATTCAGCCATGTGTACATGTGGACAGGCACCCCAGACAGCGGAGCACGTACTGCAAGATTGCCCCGAATATGATATATTGAGGCAAACCCACTGGCCCAGAGAAACAACACTGGAAGCAAAACTATATGGACCTCTGTATGAACTACAAAAGACAGTGAAGTTTATACAAGAAACAACATTGCAGATATAGACAATATATTTCAAGCGAACGAAAGAAGAAGAAGAAGAAGACCCACTGCGTGAACAAAAGACAACATTTTATCAATATTCAAGGTCACAGTTGAACTCAGCTTCCTGATAAATCACAAGGTTCAAGAGTTGATCACAAGATAAGGTACTGTACCTTGAAAACACAACTCCCTTATATTCTTTGATTCTGTTATTGTGGGAAGTAAGGCCAACCAGCAAATACAAGACACTTATAGGTAGGTAAGGTAATGACAAGAACATAAGTTGTTCACTCTCATTCATTTGTTTTCTTCTTGTGTCATCATCAGCTGACATTTCCTTATGTATATTGGTCTTATTGCTTTGAGAAATGAACATGACATATGTTTCAGGATTTAAAGCTGACGTGGTTAAGTTTGGGTTGTCACTGTCCTAATTTGTGTTGATTCTGCACAAAATTGCCAGGACAGCTGCAGCTTGCTATGTTAAAGGAAATATTGCACAGTTACCACTTAGTATACATGTTAATACCTGTACTGTCAGGAATAGATCTTTAACATTTGGATTGTGCATTTAGTTAAATGATCCATGTTATGGTTAACTTCCATTGGCTAGGATTGGATAAAAAATGTCAAATGTCCAGTAATCTGTCATCTACCCCTCCAATGTGCACACATCTGATGTCATTACAAATATTTTCTATGTAAACCCTGGTTCACTTCAGGTTGTCATTTTACTGTGTATATCTGAGCTGTGCCCACACAGAACAGAACCCCAAGAGATGATTTCTGCACACCTATTCACCTGCCAGGACATGATATAATCACCTTTATTTTAAACTTAGTTTAGTTCTATACAATACACCATTTGTATACAGATAACTCAATTTAATTATGTGAAACACGAGTTACTAAATATTGCACATTACATAGTAACATACACGTCTCAACTCAGTGTTGCATACAACTGAAACAGTTTTAACTTAATATCTTACAGTAAGTAACAAAAAAAAAAAAACCACTTAAGCTATGTAAATTCGCATAGAAAAAAAGAATCTAATTATAAAATCACAATAATTGTGATGTTGGTTCCTAGAGAGTTAATATACTAAGGTTGTTTGTTCCAGAGAACAGGAGCATAGAAGTTAAAACATCTTCATATTAGACATTTTGAGTCCAGAAGGATTGGAAGGCCTGGCAAGAGGGACAAAACCCGAGAAACGTTTATTTGGGTTTAGCTGTCCACTAAAAAGCTCTTCCCCCCCACTTTTTACATACCCCTCCCTCCTCTGTGGACGCATTTTATGGATAGCCCCTGACGTGTACAAGGTCTACACTTATATTATGTTATTGTGTTTATGTCAAGCTTCTAAACTAAACACCATGTGCTTGTTTTAGTGTGGGTGTGAACAAAACTAAACATTGTGTACTTGTTGTGGTGCTAATGTGATATTCTAAACATTATGCATTTGCTATAAATATTATTGTTCTTGTTTTAGTGCCCAACATCTAAACTTTGTGTATTTGTTTTAGCGATTATGTGATACATCTAAACAAAAAGTACATTTCTTTGTGTTTTATGTGAGACTACTGAAAAACTGTGTATTTGTTTTAGTGTTTATGTTAAACTTGTATACATTGTGTGTTTTAACCTGTAGTTCATATTTCTCTATACTTACTTATTTGTGTTTGCTCATTAATAAAGATTTTACCACAGTTTTAGGTTAATACTGTACTTAGTTCAACCAGCTTTTGCTCACTTCCTGACAAGCCTGCAAGTCAACAACTGGACTCATCCCTCCAAGAAGCTGAGGCACCAATAAATTACTTAATAGGTTGTATTTATTCCAATCCATTTTTCAGATGCAACCAGGCTAATACTATATATGAGCCTGACAACTCAATCTTTCCATTATGTTCCTGGATTGTTTTATATTATGCCCTTTCTTTTTATTATGCAGAATTAATAAAAAATGTGTAAACTATAGTCTCTAAAGACTGTGAGCAAATATGACTTTCTCTAAGACTTAACCTGACAGAGACAAGTGTTTGATTGTCTCATGTATGTGAGAAATATGACAATTTCTTCAAACCTGTTGTCACGCCAGTCTCTCTTTCTCTCCCTTACCCCCACCTGGCAATAATATACACACAGTTGTCCCATGTCATTGTCATCATCGCAACCCTGGATTAGCCTGGACCATACAAAGAGATGGACACCAACTTACACACACATCCATGTTTTGAAGGCAAGAGCTTTGTCTTCTGTTTGAACTTCAGACTTCATATGTTCTATTTTGTGCTCTCATTTGTTTTTTTTAATTTTTAGTGATAAATCATTTGGGTAAAAAGTCAAGTCATGGATGTCTCTTTACAGTACACAAGTTAGGTCAAGAGATTTTAAAGAAAATACTATTGACACCAAAATGTGTGGCATATATCTGCTGATAGTATTACAAGGTTGTCCTTGTTCTAGAATACTCAATGTAAGAGAGGTAGAGGGGAAACTAAAATCACATGAAGAAGAGAACTGGGGACTGAAACAAAATGGATGAGGAAAGACCTTGAGTTGATGACACGGCACAGGAAAACTTGGTAGAAGTTTTTATTTTTTATGCTGAGGAGCTGAATGAACAGGCATGTATCTGTTGATGAAGCAAACAAATATTGTCTGACTGTTCTTCTTTTCCTCCAACATGTCTATTAACAACAAACAAATGTTATATTTCTTCTGAACATTCCCATGGTTCGTTCTCAATTTATGATCATTTGTTATATTGCAGTTGCAAAGAAACAATATGACACTCAGCTTGAATGTGTGTTTTTTGACAGATTGTTGTTATGTTGACACTGCATACAATAAAATCATCAAACAGAACATTCAGCAGTTGTTCTTGTATGAGTTTCTTTTCTGGCATGGCCCTGGCTTACATAAAATGCTAATCACAAAGAAATGTTCCTCTTCGGAAACAACTGCATCAAGAGAGATACACAACTGGTAAGGGTTAACTCCCAAGTACTTGTATTGAGTATGATCATGAAAGGGCACACTTATGGGCTATAAAACCTGAGGTCCAACAATCACTACTTATCTTACTTTGATCCCTTTGGCCGGTCAGAGATACCACTTCATCAGAGTTAATATTAGTTTGGTGGCCTGACTACACTGAATTCTTGGAATTCAGCTGAAAATGCTGAACATCTTGTAACCCATATTACAAGCTTAGATACAGTGGAGATAACGGTGTAAACAACATTACAGCTTTACCCCTACCCAAAATAAGGAGCATTTGTAGGAAGTAAGCCAAGTGGGCATGCATTTTTGGCAAACCCATCACCAAAGACGACAAACCCACTAACTTGTTAACTCTTAAAGGACGTGACAAATTTTCATGTTTGACTCAATGAATTTTCTGTTATTTTGAGTTTTCATGTAGCATTAAAGTTTAAGATTTTGGTTCTTTCTCAGTTATTTTAAACGTATAGCAATGTGATGCATAGTTGTAATGGAAATGGAACCAGGATTAAAAAACAAAAATACGACAGAATGAAATAAAAACCTAGTCCTGAAAACTGACTCCCCGTAATGAACCCTGGGGAAATTGGCCCCAAAAACTGATCTCCCGTCCTTTAAGAGTTAATATCAAATAATTTCATATTTTACTGACTTTTTTTCTAATGTTTATGTTGATTTATATTTATAATATACCTATTTATTCTGTTCCTACTAAGTTATATGGTCCTTATGGGGCCACAACAACAGTTCATCTACTTGTAGAAAACCTGCCCTAATGTGCTTCATGTATTTTTGTACTGCTGACAACAAATTTGTGTCACATGATCCTAGAAAGACTTGGAGTGAAGACAAGAATAAGCAAGATCAAAATTAGATTAAATATTTCTGACACATAACAAGACAAAACACTTTGTTAAAAATTATAATAGAAGGAAAAGTTGAAGACAAACAAACAAGACGAAGACAAAGCTATAAGTGGGAAGATAAGATTAAGAGTGGGACAGGAAAGAGTCTATCAGAGTGTACCAAGAAGACAAGAGACAGAAGACATTACAACTGACCTATGATAAGATGACAGCTAATCTGATTCCAAGCCCTGGTGACCTCTTAGGTAAAGTTCCTATATATTAAATATTAAAAATAGTACCAACATTGATGACTGGTTTTATAATCCCCAAGACAAAAGTATTTGTGTTACTTTATTTCTAACTTGTGTCTCATGTGTTACTTTACTTCTAACTTGTGTCTCCTGTGTTACTTTATTTGTTACTTGTGTCTCCTGTGTTACTTTATTCTTACTTGTGTCTCCTGTGTTACTTTATGTTACTTGTGTCTCCCATGTTACTTTATTTGTTACTTGTGTCTCCCATGTTACTTTATTTGTTACTTGTGTCACTTTATTTGTTACTTGTGTCTCCTGTGTTACTTTATTTGTTACTTGTGTCACCTGTGTTACTTTATTTGTTACTTGTGTCACCTGTTACTTTATTTGTTACTTGTGTCACCTATGGAGCCGCGGTAGCATAGTGGTTAGTGCACTGGCTTCCTAGCGCAGTGGTCTGTAGTTCGATCCCCAGATGAGGCGGGAATTTTTTAGGCCACAAATGGCTCCTGGGTCGACCCAGCCCAAATGGGTACCAGAGCAACTCTGGGAAGGTTAAGGCGGCCGGCGTGATGCCGACCACATCACCCCTCATGTGCCGACGGTCAAGATAATATACGCCTCAATGGGTGTGTAACAGGTTCCTTTACCTTTGTGTCACCTGTGTTACTTTATTTGTTACTTGTGTCTCCTGTGTTACTTTATTCTTACTTGTGTCTCCTGTGTTACTTTATTCTTACTTGTGTCTCCTGTGTTACTTTATTCTTACTTGTGTCTTCCATGTTACTTTATTTGTTACTTGTGTCTCCCATGTTACTTTATTTGTTACTTGTGTCTCCCATGTCACTTTATTCTTACTTGTGTCTCATGTGTTACTTTATTCTTACTTGTGTCTCATGTGGTACTTTATTCTTACTTGTGTCTCATGTGTTACTTTATTCTTACTTGTGTCTCATGTGTTACTTTATTCTTACTTGTGTCTCCCATGTTACTTTATTCTTACTTGTGTCTCCCATGTTACTTTATTCTTACTTGTGTCTCACATGTTACTTTATTTGTTACTTGTGTCTCCCGTGTTACTTTATTCTTACTCGTGTCTCCCATATTACTTTATTCTTACTTGTGTCTCATGTGTTACTTTATTCTTACTTGTGTCTCATGTGTTACTTTATTCTTACTTTTGTCTCATGTGTTACTTTATTTCTTACTTGTGTGTCATGTGTTACTTTATTCTTACTTGTGTCTCCCATGTTACTTTATTATTATGTATCTCCCATGTTACTTTATTCTTACTTGTGGCTCCCATGTTACTTTATTTCTTACTTATGTCTCCCATGTTACTTTATTTCTTACTTGTGTCTCTCGTGTTACTTTATTCTTACTTGTGTCTCCAATGTTACTTTATTCTTACTTGTGTTCCCATGTTACTTTATTCTTTGTTGTCTCATGTGTTACTTTATTCTTGTGTCTCCAGTGTTACTTTATTCTTACTTATGTCTCCCATGTTACTTTATTCTTACTTGTGTCTCCCATGTTACTTTATTCTTACTTGTGTCTCATGTGTTACTTTATTCTTAATTGTGTCTCCCCCGTGTTACTTTATTCTTACTTGTGTCTCACATATTACTTTATTCTTTGTTGTGTCTCATGTGTTACTTTATTTCTTACTTGTGTGTCATGTGTTACTTTATTCTTACTTGTGTCTCCCATGTTACTTTATTCTTATGTATCTCCCATGTTACTTTATTCTTACTTGTGTCTCCCATGTTACTTTGTTCTTATGTATCTCCCATGTTACTTTATTCTTACTTTTGGCTCCCATGTTACTTTATTTCTTACTTATGTCTCCCATGTTACTTTATTTCTTACTTGTGTCTCTCGTGTTACTTTATTCTTACTTGTGTCTCCAATGTTACTTTATTCTTACTTGTGTCTCCAGTGTTACTTTATTCTTACTTATGTCTTCCATGTTACTTTATTCTTACTTGTGTCTCCCATGTTACTTTATTCTTACTTGTGTCTCATGTGTTACTTTATTCTTAATTGTGTCTCCCCCGTGTTACTTTATTCTTACTTGTGTCTCACATATTACTTTATTCTTTGTTGTGTCTCATGTGTTACTTTATTCTTGCTTGTGTCTCCAGTGTTACTTTATTCTTACTTATGTCTCCAGTGTTACTTTATTCTTACTTATGTCTCCCATGTTACTTTATTCTTAATTGTGTCTCCCATGTTACTTTATTCTTACTTGTGTCTCATGTGTTACTTTATTCTTACTTGTGACTCATGTGTTACTTTATTCTTAATTGTGTCTCCCCCGTGTTACTTTATTCTTACTTGTGACTCCCATATTACTTTATTCTTACTTGTGTCTCATGTGTATTTATTCTTACTTGTGTCTCATGTGTCATTTATTCTTACTTGTGTCACATGTGTTACTTTATTCTTACTTGTGTCTACTATGTTACTTTATTCTTACTTGTGTCTCATGTGTTACTTTATTTCTTACTTGTGTGTCATGTGTTACTTTATTCTTACTTGTGTCTCATGTGTTACTTTATTTCTTACTTGTGTGTCATGTGTTACTTTATTATTACTTGTGTCTCATGTGTTACTTTATTTCTTACTTGTGTCTCATGTGTTACTTTATTTCTTACTTGTGTCTCTTTATTCTTACTTGTGTCTCCAATGTTACTTTATTCTTACTTGTGTCTCCCATGTTACTTTATTCTTTGTTGTGTCTCATGTGTTACTTTATTCTTACTTGTGTCTCCAGTGTTACTTCATTCTTACTTATGTCTCCCATGTTACTTTATTCTTACTTGTGTCTCCCATGTTACTTTATTCTTACTTGTGTCTCATGTGTTACTTTATTCTTACTTGTGACTCCCATATTACTTTATTCTTACTTGTGTCTCATGTGTCATTTATTCTTACTTGTGTCTCATGTGTCACTTTATTCTTACTTGTGTCTCATGTGTTACTTTATTCTTACTTGTGTCACATGTGTTACTTTATTCTTACTTGTGTCTACCATGTTACTTTATTCTTACTTGTGTCTCATGTGTTACTTTATTTCTTACTTGTGTCTCATGTGTTACTTTATTCTTACTTGTGTCTCATGTGTTACTTTATTTCTTACTTGTGTGTCATGTGTTACTTTATTCTTACTTGTGTCTCCCATGTTACTTTATTCTTACGTGTCTCCCATGTTACTTTATTCTTACTTGTGTCTCATGTGTTACTTTATTCTTACTTGTGTCTACCATGTTACTTCATTCTTACTTGTGTCTCATGTGTTACTTTATTCTTACTTGTGTCTCATGTGTTACTTTATTTCTTACTTGTGTGTCATGTGTTACTTTATTCTTACTTGTGTCTCCCATGTTACTTTATTCTTACGTGTCTCCCATGTTACTTTATTCTTACTTGTGTCTCATGTGTTACTTTATTCTTACTTTTTATTTTTATTATTATTATGTTTTTTTTTGCGTTCACCCGCTAATACTCGAGGCGAAATCTCAGGTTATTATTTTATGTCTAACCTGACATTGATTTTACGTGAGTATCCCTTTATTTCTTGTACAGAGACAGGTGTCCCTCACCATTCAGGCAAATACTCGCCGATTTCGGAGGTACCCATTGCAGCTGGGTCGGCTCAGGAGCCGCCAGTCCCTGGTCGATGACACTCCTTCAAATGTCCTTGCAAGGTCTCGAGTTAATCCAGTCCAAATCCCGGTCGACGAAAAATCCTCAAATGCCGTCGCCCGGGTTTGATCCTGTATCACCCGGTCGCCAGAGCGGTGTTGTAACCACTACGCTAGCGCGGCTCCCATTCTTACTTGTGACTCATGTGTTACTTTATTATTACTTGTGTCTCATGTGTTACTTTATTCCTTACTTGTGCCTCATGTGTTACTTTATTCTTACTTGTGTCTCATTTGTTACTTTTTTCTTACTTGTGTCTCATGTGTTACTTTATTCTTACTTGTGTCTCATGTGTTACTTTATTCTTACTTGTGTTAATTTATTCTTACTTGTGTCTCATGTGTTACTTTATTCTTACTTGTGTCTCATGTGTTATTTTATTCTTACTTGTGTCTCATGTGTTACTTTATTTCTTACCTGTGTGTCATGTGTTACTTTACTCTTATTTGTGTCTCACATGTTACTTTATTTGTTACTTGTGTCTCCCCTGTTATTTTATTCTTACTTGTGTCTCCCATGTTACTTTATTCTTATTTGTGTCTCATGTGTTACTTTATTTCATACTTGTGTGTCATATGTTACTTTATTCTTACTTGTGTCTCCCATGTTACTTTATTCTTACGTGTCTTCCATGTTACTTTATTCTTACTTGTGGCTCTCATGTTACTTTGTTTCTTACTTATGTCTCTCATGTTACTTTATTTCTTACTTGTGTCTCTCGTGTTACTTTATTCTTACTTGTGTCTCCAATGTTACTTTATTCTTACTTGTGTGTCTCCCATGTTACTTTATTATTTTTTGTGTCTCATGTGTTACTTTATTCTTACTTGTGTCTCCCATGTTACTTTATTCTTACTTGTGTCTCCCATGTTACTTCATTCTTACTTGTGTCTCCCATGTTACTTTACTCTTACTTGTGTCTCATGTGTTACTTTATTCTTACTTGTGACTCATGTGTTATTTTATTCTTAATTGTGTCTCCTACATGACTTGTGTCTCCCATGTTACTTTATTCTTACTTGTGTCTCATGTGTTACTTTATTCTTACTTGTGACTCATGTGTTATTTTATTCTTAATTGTGTCTCCTACATGACTTGTGTCTCCCATGTTACTTTATTCTTACTTGTGTCTCATGTGTTACTTTATTCTTACTTGTGTCTCATGTGTTAATTTATTCTTACATGTGTCTCGTGTTACTTTATTCTTACCTGTGTCTCATGTGTTACTTTATTCTTACTTGTGTCTCATGTGTTACTTTATTTCTTACCTGTGTTTCATGTTTTACTTTATTCTTACTTGTGTCTCCCATGTTACTTTATTCTTACTTGTGTCTCATGTGTTACTTTATTCTTACTTGTCTCTCATATGTTACTTTATTCTTACTTGTGTCTCACATGTTACTTTATTCTTACTTGTGTCTCACATGTTACTTTATTCTTACTTGTGTCTCACATGTTAGTTTATTCTTACTTGTGAGATAATAATGAGAAAAAAATGCAGGCAATGATAACAGGGTTGAACTTGAAGAAACACCAATACAAGATGTAGAATCGTACACATATCTTGGCAGCAATATAGACAAAGTTGGAGGTACAGACAGTGATATCAAACTAAGAATACAAAAACCAAGAGGAGCTTTCATTGCATTGGGAAATATATGGAGATCAAGAGAAATTGGATCCAACACGAAAATAAGAATCTTCAACTCAAATGTGAAGTCAGTCCTATTGCATGGCTCTGAGAGCTAAAGGGGGCGTGGGTTGCATTGTGGCCAAAAACCAGAAAGATAGTATCAAGGGATGGAACTTTGTCTCGGAGCGCATTATGGTTGTAAAACTAAAAGAAGGAGAAACCATAGTCAACCTGGTCATAGTGTATGGGCCAAATGAGGATGAGAGAGCAGAGGTCAAGGAGGAATTCTTTGAGTTGCTTCAAAGGACAGTGGATGACTGCCTAGATGAAGTTATCATGCTCGGAGATTTTAATGCCAGAGTTGGAAATGACCATGCTAGATGGGGTGGAGTTATCGGAAGATATGGAGAAGATACTCTCAATGATAATGGAAAGCGACTCCTTAAATTCTGCAGTGAGCAGAATCTGATCATCACAAACACAAAGTTCCCCCATAAGCGCATACATGCATACACTAGATGTGAACCAACCAAGAATGAGAAGTCAGTGATCGACTATGCCATTGTTAGGAGAAGTTCATTCAAATATGTCCGGGATGCTAGAGTCTGGAGGGGGCCAGAGATTGGAAGTGATCACTACCTGCTAACAATCAAAAGAACAACTGAAAGAGTTGCTCAGCCTAGGAACTGCCCAACATCACGCAAGAAACCAAGTAA
This sequence comes from Oreohelix idahoensis, assembly GCA_024509875.1. Lineage (NCBI taxonomy): Eukaryota > Metazoa > Mollusca > Gastropoda > Stylommatophora > Oreohelicidae > Oreohelix > Oreohelix idahoensis. Next base: position 208,077 of record JAMPIV010005117.1, on the reverse strand, counting down.
ACGAGCAGGAGAAATGAGCATTAGGACCTACAAGCTGAAAGAGCCAGAAATTAAGACCAGATATCAGGGGCTTATTGCTGTAGCGGTGAGCAACACAGAAGAACGACCTGATGACTTGGAAACCCTCTGGAATAAATTCAAGGATATCATAAAGACAGCTGCAGCAGAAGCATGCGGTGAAGTCCGACTTGGGAACAAGAGAAAGAGGACACCTTGGTGGACAGAGGAAGTCAAAGAGAAAATAAGAGAGAAGAAAATGGCATGGAAACAATACTTAGGAGCTAAAAACACAACAGGACAGATGGAAAAATATAGAGAATATGTGACACTCAGAACAGAAGCAAAAAACAAAGTGCTAGCAGCAAAACAGAAGTCCTGGGAAGAATTTGGAGAAAAGCTAGAAAAAGATGCACAAGAAAACCAGAAATTGTTCTATAAGACCCTAAAGAACATGAGAAAGGAAAAACAATGCCTTCTCAAATTTATAAAGGACAAGCAAGGCAAATTGCTTACTGCCCTGAAGGAAGTAATGGAAAGATGGAAAGAATATTTCTCAGAACTCCTGGATGGTGAGCATGGTGAAGCATCAGAAATGATAACCACTAGCACAGAAGAGAAAACCAATGATGGTGAAGATGACATAAAGATGGAAGAACTGAAGGCAGCACTGGAGAAAGTCAAGATGGGCAAAGCAGCAGGGCATGATGGTATAACACCAGAAATGGTTAAGTACATGGGAGCATCAGGTGACCTATTACTCTTAAGGGTTCTACAGGCAGCGTGGTACAACAAGACCATACCAAAGGATTGGGAGATTGCCATCATAACACCAATTTTCAAAAAGGGTGACAATAGACAGTGTGGAAACCATAGAGGCATATCCCTTCTCAGTGTCCCTGGTAAAATCTACTCTAGAATCCTAGAGCAGAGACTCCGACGCCTAGCTGAGCCAGAACTGGATGAGGTCCAGTGCAGATTCCGAGCAAACCGAAGTACTCAAGACCTAATCTTCACACTCAGACAGCTGAGTGAAAAGGCCCTTGAGTATAAGAGTGAGATCCATCTTTGTTTCATAGATCTGGAAAAGGCGTTTGACAGGGTCCCCTGGAGCAAACTTTGGGATTGTTTGGCAAGGAAGAACATTCCAGCACCTCTGATTCATGCCATATAGAGCTTCTACAAGTCTTGCAGAAATTATGTGAGGACAGCAAACCATAAGTCAGAAGAGTTCAGGACCACCACTGGTGTAAGATATCCTGTCACCTTACCTTTTCATACTCCTCATGGACGATGTCATTAAGGCATGTAAGGAGAGAACAAGAAAGTATTCAGTGGGGTACTGGAAGATGAGACAGGTCTGTATTTCGGAGCTGGCATTTGCTGATGATGTTGCCCTGATTGCTAAATCAGAGGCACAACTCCAATTCAACCTGCAAGTCTGGAAGAAAGAGCTGGAGAAGAGAGGGATGGTCATAAGCAGCTCTAAAACAAAATCCATGGTGATATCACGAGAAGAAAGAAGACATCAGATTAAGCTGGGAGAACAGGTCCTGGAGCAGGTAGACCACTTTAAATACCTCGGAGCTATTATTGACCGAAAGGGAGGCATCCAAGAAGAGTTGGCCACTCAAAAAGCAGCAGCTGGGAGACTTTTTCAGGCCATAAATCGAGGATTCCTCAGCAAGAGAGAGGTTGGTAAGAAAACGAAGATGGCTGTATACCGCTCCACCTATGTCCCAGTCTTGACATATGGATGCGAGTCATGGGCAATGACTACAACCCACAAAAGCCAGATCCAAACCTCAGAAATGAGGTATCTGAGGAAGGTGGTTGAAGTAACAAGAAGAGACATGATACGTCAAGGCCTTAAATCCCACCCCCTGCAGACCCAAGTAGAACAGTCCCAACTAAGATGGTTTGGCCATGTCTGCAGAATGGGAGAAGACCGGCTACCACGACAAGCATGGGAAACAAAGAGCCAAGGATCCAGACTCCCAGGACGACCCAGAGTCCGCTGGGAGGACAACATTAGACAATCTTTGAAGGACCGAGGACTAGAATGGAACCAGGCCAGGAGGAAGACAGCCGATAGGATAGTCTGGCGCTCTCTCTTCCAAACCTCTACACCTCACGGTAGAAGGGGAACGACTAAGTAGTAAGTAAGTAACTCAAATGTGAAGTCAGTCCTATTGTATGGCTCTGAGACATGGAGAACAACAAAGACAACAACCAACAAGCTACAGACTTTCATAAATGGGTGCTTGCGTAGAATAGAAGGATTAAAATGGTATGACAAGGTTACCAACGTGGAACTGAGGACAAGAACCAGACAAGTGCCAGTGGAACAAGAGGTAAGAAGAAGACGATGGCGATGGATAGGACACACACTGAGGAAACCTGTTGATAGCATTACAAGGCAGTCCTTGTTCTGGAACCCCTGGGGCAAGAGAGGCAGAGGTAGACCAAGAAGCACATGGAGAAGAGAGCTGGAAACAGAGGTAAAAATGATAAGGAGAACGTGGAAAGAACTTGAGAAGATGCACGTGACAGGAGGACTTGGCATGTGTTTGTTGAAGGCCTATGCTCCTTTGGGAGTGGAGGGTTATGAATGACTGTGTTACTTTTTTCTTACTTGTGTCTCCCATGTTGCTTTATTCTTACTTGTGTCTACCATGTTACTTTATTCTTACTTGTGTCTCCCATGTTACTTTATTCTTACTTGTGTCTCATGTGTTACTTTATTCTCACTTGTGTCTCATGTGTTACTTTATTCTTACTTGTGCCTCCCATGTTACTTTATTCTTACTTGTGCCTCCCTTGTTACTTTATTTTTTACTTGTGTCTCATGTGTTACTTTATTCTTACTTGTGTCTCATGTGTTACTTTATTCTTACTTGTGTCTCATGTGTTACTTTATTCTTACTTGTGTCTCATGTGTTACTTTATCCTTACTTGTGTCTCATGTGTTACTTTATTCTTACTTGTGACTCATGTGTTACTTTATTCTTACTTGTGTCTTACTGGTGTCTCCCATGTTACTTTATTCTTACTGGTGTCTCCCATGTTACTTTATTCTTACTTGTGCCTCCCATGTTACTTTATTCTTACTTGTGCCTCCCATGTTACTTTATTCTTACTTGTGTCTCATGTGTTACTTTATTCTTACTGGTGTCTCCCATGTTACTTTATTCTTACTTGTGTCTCCCATGTTACTTTATTCTTACTTGTGCCTCCCATGTTACTTTATTCTTACTTGTGCCTCCCATGCTACTTTATTCTTACTTGTGTCTCCCATGTTACTTTATTCTTACTTGTGTCTCATGTGTTACTTTATTCTCACTTGTGTCTCATGTGTTACTTTATTCTTACTTGTGCCTCCCATGTTACTTTATTCTTACTTGTGCCTCCCTTGTTACTTTATTTTTTACTTGTGTCTCATGTGTTACTTTATTCTTACTTGTGTCTCATGTGTTACTTTATTCTTACTTGTGTCTCATGTGTTACTTTATTCTTACTTGTGTCTCATGTGTTACTTTATTCTTACTTGTGTCTCATGTGTTACTTTATTCTTGTGACTCATGTGTTACTTTATTCTTACTTGTGTCTCCCATGTTACTTTATTCTTACTGGTGTCTCCCATGTTACTTTATTCTTACTTGTGCCTCCCATGTTACTTTATTCTTACTTGTGCCTCCCATGTTACTTTATTCTTACTTGTGTCTCATGTGTTACTTTATTCTTACTGGTGTCTCCCATGTTACTTTATTCTTACTTGTGTCTCCCATGTTACTTTATTCTTACTTGTGCCTCCCATGTTACTTTATTCTTACTTGTGCCTCCCATGTTACTTTATTCTTACTTGTGTCTCATGTATTACTTTATTCTTACTTGTGTCTCATGTGTTACTTTATTCTTACTTGTGTCTCATGTGTTACTTTATTCTTACTTGTGTCTCTTTATTCTTACTTGTGTCTCCCCTGTTACTTTATTCTTACTTGTGTCTCCCATGTTAATTTATTCTTACTTGTGCCTCCTGTGTTACTTTATTATCACTCATGTCTCACGTGTTACTTTGTTCTTACTTGTGTCTCCCATGTTTCTTTATTGTCACATTATTCTTACTTGTGCCTCCCATGTATTACTTTATCTCTGACTGGTGTCTATGTTCTGTTGTATGAAAGAAACGGAAACATTTGATGCCACCCTACAACCTCAGTGTCAAGGATGTGATCTAGAGATTTCAGTTATTAAAACTTGAGCAGTAGCAGCTTGCACTTTTCTTATGGGCGCCAAATCTCTCCATCTTCCATCTACTCATTATCGTCATCTGTAGAGCAGTCCATTTGATTTGGTTTTGATAGGAGACTTTGTGCCTCGAGGTCTTCTGGCAGGGATGGGGGAATTAGTGGCAGAGGATATCTGACGGGTAACCTGTGCTTCACCAGCATCTGTATAGACAATAGCAAACAATTTACTAATTTCCAACGAAAGTCATAAAAATGACAAATGATTGTTCAGTTCTCACTGTTACGCATTGTATAAAATAGCAACAACTTTCACAAATCCTTGCATCATTTTTTTTTGGTTTGAAAACAATTATTTTTCTGTGACTGGTTGCGACTTAAAGCATAATGCTTATGACAGTGTTTCGGAGGAATTGTAAGAGTGCTGATACATATAATAAATGCATAGCAAGTGCTAAGATTACAAATTATAATCAAAATAGAACACATGATTAAATTACTGATACATATACTGATACATGTTTTAAGATCAATGATGCACACAACCATGAAAGTACAGGTAATGTAATGACTAATATATACAAATTACAAGTAACTTTTATCCTGTATTTAGAAGATTATTTACAACTGAATTTAATCCTCTACTGTATTTAGATGATTCTTTACAACTGACTGTTATCCCACATTTAGAAGATTCTTTACAACTGAATGTTATCCCATTTATAGAAAATTCTTTACAATTGAATGTTTATCCCATTTATAGAAGATTCTTTACAACTGAATGTTATCCAAATTTAGAAAATTCTTTACAACTGAAATGTTATCCCATTTATAGAAGATTCTTTACAACTGAATGTTATCCTATTTATAGAAGATTCTTTACAACTGAAATGTTATCCTACATTTAGAAGATTCTTTACAACTGAATGTTACCACATTAGAAGATCCTTTACAAATGAATGTTATCCCATATTTAGAAAATTATTTACAACTGAATGTTACCCCATATTTAGATAATTATTTACAACTGAGTGTCATCTTTTTTCTTCTTCTTCGTACACTCTCAGATGTTCACTTGAATGTTTTCAAAGAAAGCAGTAGTCAGTTTGAGGCTAGGGGCCATCCATAAAAGACGTCCACAAAATTCTGGCATTTTTTTACCCTCCCCCATGTCCAATTTTGATTGACCCCTCCCCCTTTGTGGACGTCCACTCCATATGGTCTTGATTAAACACATAAGCTTAAATGTTTTTATCACCTACCTATACTTAAAACTTAAAAATCTAATTATGAAATCACAATAATTGTGATGTCGGTTCCCAGAGAGTTAATATACTAAGGTTGTTTGTTCAAGAGAATAGCAGCATAGAAGTTAAAACCTCTTCGTATTAGAGATTTTGAGTCCAGAAGGATTTAAAGGCCTGGCAAGAGGGACACAATCCGAAGAACGTTTATTTGGGTTTAACTGGACAGTAAGAAGCTTTCGAAGATAAGAAGGTTTGTTACTTTTGATAGATTTGTATGTGAGTGAGAGTTGCCATGTGGTTCATGAATTGGACGTCCACTTTCAACTTAAATCCCCCCCCCCCCCCTTTCCATGTCCACAGCTGTCCACTTTTTACATACGCCTCCATCCCCCCACTCCTGTGGACGTCTTTTATGGATAGCCCCTTATCTGAATCTCCATAGAGCTTTTCCTCCAATGGTACTGGTATTGGCCATATGCGCTTTCTCTGTTCTGATAATGTTGTACAAAGTTGCTTTGTTTGAGCCTTTGCCTTCTAAGCATTCATTCTATGGCACATTGAATCCCATAGTTAGAAGATTATTTACAACTGAATGTTATCCCATATTTAAAAGATTATTTACAACTGAATGTTATCCCACATTTAGAAAATTATTTACAACGGAATGCTATCCAACATTTACATGATTCTTGTATGTTTTATTTTTAGAACACTTTATGCCAACTGCGGAGGAATAACATGAAAATACATTTATAATTAATTATTTGTTACAAATTTATTTTGTAATACTTCTTGATGCTATAATTTACCTATATATAAATAAACAAATTACCTTTAATTGTAAAGATAACATTACACTTAACAATTACCAATAAAAAAAAGCTTCCTTACATAGTAAGTCAGAGCTGTCTTTGATTCATTAATCTGTCTTCATATTTATAACATTACTAACTTCAATATAAATGTCAGCATCATAACAATTAAAAGTTAAATTCAGCTGCAGCAACCTAAATTGATCTAACCTGATAACCATAAGCAGTTCTAACTGTATGTAGTAGTAAATCTGTATGCGTATCATGTCAGTTTTTGTGTGTATATGGTGCATATGTTTGTGTGTCTACTACCTGTGAATGTGCAAATAGAGAAGGGGAGAGCAAAATTTCCAACATTCAGATTGACAAAATGAGAACTTTGGAGAACAACTCATGCTTCTCACATTATATCAAGAACTCTATGCATGCTAGAACAAATCTTGTATTAGTAAGTAACATAATGACTGAATTCCAAAGTCAGTGGATTTCACAATTTGAAATACTCGTATAATCTTTGAAGAATAGCATCCAGTGCAAGAGAGATTAGGCTGTTCCATATTCCTCTTATCTTTCGTTCCTTAAGAAGTATGGGACCATCATTTCAATTAACCTTCTTATAGGAGGCATGCAACAAAACACCTCAACTGCTCTGTAGTCTTGGTTTATTTAAGCAATTTTATTTTAACATAATGAGATTGGTTGACCATAAATTAATGAACTGTTTTCAAGTGATGTCATAAGTTTAACAGTCTCTTTTAGACAGCCATTTTGTGTGGTAAACAAACTGTTGTCAAGTTATATAGATCTATAGCACACATCTTGTTTGTCTATTCCCATCTCAATGCATGTGGTTTCAGTAGTTTTTATTATTGTTGGCTCTTCAGGGCTAGTAGCTAATTTGTTTCAGATGTTATTGTTTTAAAATTCTGTTATAGAGTTAAAGTTATAGTTTGAGGAATAAAAGAAAGTAAAAGACTTATTCCAGAATAAGGCAGCAGTCAATGTCCAGGTCAGTTAATTCTTGGAGCTTCATTCGGTCATGGCTGAATTTTTCTGCAGCAATGTCATAAGGTCATGTGTTAGTTAATGCAGTTTTAATTTTATAACGTTCTTCAAAACATAATTCACTAAAAAAAACTACCTCGCCCTGAATCTGCTTTGCTATAACATTTTGTTTGTTTGCTGCACTCAATGGTTTCTGTCGTTAAACACCTCACATGACTCTCGTAACTTGAAAATGATGGATTGAAATTAACATTGTATGTATTGCTTGTGGATGGGAATCAAAACTGAAAGGGAACTGCAGGGGAGGTTGGGTGAACGAAGTGCATGCTGCAAGAAAAAAAGGACATTCTCCTCTTATGAAATAAATATATTTAAACAATTGATTGACTGCATGAGCAAAATCAAACAAGAATGAGATCAATGTAGCAGATAAATGTAGATAACAAATAAGTAAATTCCACAGTGATGAAATCAGTTTATCACTAGTATGGTCTTGACGATTTAACTAAATACAAAGTTCTCAGATATTATTTGTTTGTCAGTATACTTAGCAATTTTAAGACCATATCATGCGTGGTTGCAACATGTACGTTTGTCAAAATATACTCGTATATAACACAGATATGAAATGTATTCATAAATTTATACAATAACTGCAAACCTGATGTATGTTTGTAAACATATGCAACAAGAACATACCTCATATGAGCACATATTATTGCAAATCTCAAATTAATATTCTTGACAAAACATAACTACTTTCATGCCTGATATATTTAAATGCCATACACGATACTTGCTAACCTCACATACACTTGTAAACATAAGCTAAAGATTGACGAAGGAGGAAGGTGTGTGTACCTGTTGTCTGTGCTCATTCATTTAATCAGAAGCCTATATATGCAAGGCACTATGGCTTACACAAGGCTCCATAGATGTGAGTTTCTAATGTAAGGAGATTAAAATATGTCACAAACCTGTGCCACGGAAATGGGTATTAAGATGTGTCTTTGATCCACCATCAATGAGCGTTAGCTCTTGGTGATTGGGTATGAAGATTAAAGAACATTACACAGACATAAGATCTTAGGGACTGATGGTAGCAAAGGAGGAAGGAATGTGTTTCTTTTTCATGCACACATTCATTCAACAAAGAGCACACATAACATAAGCAAGGCACATTGGCTTATACAAGGCTAACTTCTTTAAAAACTTTGTATTTTTCAATATATAAAAAAACTTACAGTGTTTGTATTAACATATAAAACATCTGCAAACCTTAAGCATGTGTCTTCTATATAATGAAATGCTTCCAAAAACACCATGTTCACAGCAGAAGGCAGAATATACAGAAAATTATAAATATGATGTCATAAGGCTAATGCAGTAGCGTATCAACTGACTTCTTACATCTGTTGCAGCCTTAAATGTACATGGAGACAGTAAGAGCTGATCAATACACATTTATACCTACTCTTTGCTATAAGTGTCAAACATAGTCACTATCTGAAGCACAAATAAGAAATGAACAACATGCAAGACAGATACCTCAGAAAAGCTTCAGATGTGACCATGAGATACAGACTGAGGAACACATTAAGAAGCTAGTGGGAACATCATGCATCAACTATGTAAAGAGACAGACAGTAAAATGGTATTGACACCTCGTGAAAATGCAGTCTAATTAGCTACCAGCAGAAGGTTTCAACAGCAGAAGAAATAAAAACAAGGCAGGGAAGTCCTCAAGAGCAAACTGGAAAGAAAATGTGAAGGAAATACTGAAGAAACATGGTATGATTCAGGTTAAAGCAACCAAATCTTAAATTATCCATCTACCGTCAACGACCAGGTCATTGCAAGCATACTGCAAGTTACAGTCAATGTCAGACTTGACCTTCCACCAAGCGTGGAAGAGGTCAAGAAAGCAGCCAGTCTACTGTTGAGCGGCAAAGCCCCTGGATCAGATGCCATTCCTGCTGAGATTTATAAAGCAGCATGCTGCTGCAGAGACCAACAGACCTCTTCCACTCAGTCTGGGATGAAGAACAGATACTACAGGAATTGAAAGATGCCACCATCGTTCACATATTCAAGTGAAAGAGAAATCATCAATCATGTGATAACCATAGGGGAATCTCCCTATTATCTATTGCGGGCAAAATCCTGGCTCGAGTCCTGCTCAACCGCTTGACTGTTCATCTCGAATCGCAGGACTTACTCCCAGAGAGTCAGTGTGGTTTCCGAGCAGGCCGCGGGACAGTCGATATGATATTTGCCGCACGCCAACTTCAGAAGAAATGACAGGAACAGTACAATGACCTATACACAACATTTATTGACTTGACCAAGGCCTCTGACACTGTTAATAGGGACGGACTATGGAAAATTATGGCGAAATTCGGTTGTCCCAATAAGTTCATCTCAATTGTCCGCCAGTTTCATGAAGGTATGAAGGCTCGCGTATTGAGTGATGGAGAACCTTCTGAATCCTTTCCCGTCACAAACGGTGTCAAACAGGGATGTGTGCTCGCCCCGACACTATTCAGTATGATATTTGCTGCCATGCTCTCAAACGTTACGCATGGCAGTAGTGACGGCGTACACATCAGATACAGGACAGATGGGAAGCTTTTCAATTTGAGACGATTACAGTCCTTTACGAAGGTGAATGAAACAATGATCTCTGACCTCGTCTTTGCGGACGACTGCGCCCTCAACACCTGCACAGAATTGGACATGTAGAGCAATATGAGAAGGTTTTCTGTAGCGTGTGATGACTTTGGTCTTACTGTCAATACAAAGAAATCTGAAGTAATGTTGCAGCCTGCTCCTGGGAAACCTTACTGCGAACCAAATATCACAGTAAAGAACCAACGTCTCCAAGTGGTGGACAGCTTCACTTATCTTGGCAGTACCCTTACCAAAGATGCGAATATCGACTTCAAGGTCAACAACAGAATTGCCAAGGCAAGTGCGGCTTTCGGAAGACTAAGAGTAAATGTCTGGGATCGACAAGGAATTAGTGCCGCCACCAAGATAAAAGTATATCTTGCAATAGTGCTCACTACCCTCCTGTATGCCTGTGAAACATGGGCAGTGTATAGCAGACATGCCAAGAAGCTTAATCATTTCCACATGAGCTGTCTTCGCAGAATTCTCAGGATCAAGTGGCATGATAGAGTATCTAACTCTGAGGTCCCCAACAGAGCACATATCTCAAGCATCTACATATTGCTTCAGAGGGCCCAAATTGGATGGGCCGGACATGTTGTTCGCATGCCCGAAAAACGCCTCCCAAAGCAGTTGATTTACAGCGAACTCTCCATGGGTAAGCGAACAATAGGGGGACAAAAGAAACGCTTCAAAGACACAATGAAAGCATCGTTGAGCAGCTTCAAAATTGATGTCTCCTCCTGGGAGACTATCGAGCAGGATCGCTCTGCCTGACGGACAAACATTACTCAAGGCGCTCGCATTGCAGAACAGAATTTAGCTGATAAGGCAGAAGGCAAGCGTGCTGCAAGAATGTCAGAATGCACAGCAACACTACTATCGACTCTAACCATGTGTGCCCCTTATGTGGCAGGGCCTGTAGGGCCAAAATAGGACTAATTAGCCACATGAGATCACAGCACAGATGTGTCACAACTCAAGTCTGAAGCTTCCACCATCTTCGCTTGTGATGGGCAACTATTATTATGCATCATATTTTGTATGGCCTGGATGTTCTGCTTCCCCTCTGTTCCTGTATCTGCTTCTGATAAAACTCTTTGACTCTTCAAATGTTATACTTGTATCAGCTTGGGATAACTTTCCACCTTCATTTGCCAGTCTGTCAGCTTCTTCATTGCTGGAGATGTTGCAATGAGATGAGATCCACTGTTCTACAACTCGTTTGAAATGGTGGCTGAGTTTGTGGAGTACTACTCTTAGGTCATCCAGGTCTGCATTGTTCTGGCTCTTCAGCGTTGCAATTACTGACAGAGCATCTGTAAAGAAAGCAACTCATCTATCGGTGCCTTCCTTTGTCATTAGGACCTCTGCTGCAGTTTTCAATGGTCTCTGTCTCTGCTCTGAAGCTGCTTGAGAATTTTCCTGTTGCCACTGACAGCCTTTTTTGTGTACCAGTGCTTAAGTTTAGCAACACTCCTCCTCCCTCATCTTCTGTTGCATTTGTTGCTGATTCATCTGTGTAGGCATGGGTCCAGGTGTTGCTTGGGTAATATTTCTGTATGCATTCTGTGGTTATAGCTCTTCTCTCTGTTGTAGTCTGGCTCTTCTTTCTCTCAATACTAGGAATGTTTTAAATCATTTCTGGGAAGCACTGTTGTTTCCACGCTGGAAGCTAGTGTGCAGTATAGATGGCTTATCTGTTGATATTGCATTTATGGCTGTCGGCCGAGCAAAGTGGAGACAGTTTGTTGCTGCCCTACAAGACGTCACCAGGCGTGATGCTCATTGAATACTTTGTCAGCCAGCAACCAAGGACCAAAGAAAAAGAAGGAGACATTTCTACAAGGGTTGCTCAGTAAGTAATATCCCACATTTTTTTTCTCATCCCAGAATAAAGATAGCAAAGAGAAAATTTAGACGTAGCAACACTGATGTTTCGCGCGTACATGTGTGTAATTGCACGGTCGTCCAAAAGATAGTGCCGCTGTAGTAGTCTGTGAAAATGGCATCTGTGTACGACACGCATTACAAACAACGAGCTGTAATTGAATTCTTGGTGGCGGAGAAAGAAAGTGTGGGGAACATTCACAAACATTTGTGTGCTGTGTATAGAAGTTGTGCAGTCGATAGGAGCACCGTTGGACGCTGGGTTCAGAGAGTTAAGGCTTCAGGAAGTGGATAGATGGAGCTGCATGATCGGCCGCGGTCTGGGCGTCCTGCCACAGCCACCAGCCCAGACATGTTGCAGCGCACTGATGCCATTATTTGTGAGGATCATCGCATCACAAGTCGACAATTGGCCCTCCAGCTTTTAGTCATCAATGGCAATTATCGACGCTCTCAGATATTCGAAGGTATGCGAAGGATGGGTTCCTCGAAGTCTCACAACCGACCACAGATGTCAAAGGGAAACCATCTGTTCTGAATTGTTGGAGCGTTTTCATGCTAAGGGGGATGCCTTTTTGTCCCGGATCGTCACATGTGACGAAACCTGGGCGCACCATTTTGAGCCGGAGACGAAAAGGCAGTCAATGGAGTGGCATCATCCGCAATCACCATGAACAAAGAAATTCAAGACAACTCCCTCCGCCGGAAAGGTCATGATCACCGTCTTTTGGGACATTGATGGAGTGATTCTTGTGGATGTGATGCCCAGAGGTGAGACAATCAATTCGGACGCGTACATCAAAACCCTTAACAAACTCAAACAGCGCTACCGGCGAGTGCGGCCTAACAATGCCCGCCCTCACACAAGTCTGAAAACTCAGGAGGCAATCGCCAAATTTGGTTGGACTGTGCTCCCCACATCCTCCCTATAGTCATGATCTGGCGCCCTCCGATTTTCATCTTTTTGGGCCACTGAAGGATACACTGCGCGGGACAAGGTTTGAAGATGACGAGAGCGTGATTTGTGCAGTGAGGACATGGCCACATGAACAGGAAACGAGCTGGTACAGGGAAGACATGCATGCCCTTGTTTTGCGCTGGCGTAAGCCGTAGAAGTGGACGAAGATTATGTGGAAAAGTAGCATGTGTAAAGGATACATCCAGTTATACTGTGCATGAATTTCATACATTATGAATAGATAGTTTCCGAGGGAAAAAAAAAAAAAATAAAAATAAAAAAATGTGGGGCATTACTTTCTGAGCAACCCTCGTAATAGCTGGAACACTGGATTACTGGGGGAATGTAAATTTCTGTTGGAATGTTCCCACTGCCATTGTACAAGTGCATAGGGATTTCCTGTCCCTCCAGTGTAATAACTGCAGTTGAATTTACTGATTTTCTTGAAATTCTTTCTATTTTTTGAATTCTGTATTCAGTAATGTCTGCTCTCAGCCTATTTAGCAACTCTTCTTCAGTCATAGGCATGTCTATATCTTTTATGACACACTTCCTTATGTCTTTGACTATTTCTAGCTTGACCTTAACACTATGTGCTAAATCTAAAGAAACAGGTTGTTTTTCAAGGTCTTTAAGTAGAGCTATTACCCTTTTCAGTATTGTTCACTGTAATTATTATGCCAATGCCATATTGTGCTCTCCTTATTTGTACAACTGATCTTTATCAGTAAACGTTTTCTAGCATATTTATGATTTTACTGTCAGGTAATACTTTAATTCTGACTAATTCATCACATGTTTGGATTATCCGTACTCTCGTCCGTAGTGTATAGATAAGATGAGTGGTTTCTTGTCTTACCTGATTAATATGCTGCATGTTTTCTTGTTTATCTTTATCAAGATTCTTGACTCCTTTTATATTTGAATCAACATTTATACTTTCACAGTAGTCGTCTGGCTGTAGACATTGACTTCCTCTTTTTTTAATGCCTTTCTTTGATGCTCCTTTCCGACATTGAAGTGTGCCTTCATTTTCTTGAATCTTTTGGTTCTCTGTGTAAATAGTTTCTGAATTGTTATCTTTAATTTTGACCACATCTACCCATGACTTCCGTTGAATACTGCCTGTTTTTAACCTTGTTAGCATAAGCATGGCTAATAATAATAATAATAAACTTGTTTACTTAAAATACAAAGTATTCTAACTAATGCTAACAATATTAATACATTTTAAACTAAAAAAATGTGTGTCAAAATGACATTAAAAATGTCATCTCTGACCTATAATCTACACTAAAAGTCATGACCGAGAAACGAAGTAAAAAACACGTAAAAGTGCCATATGAATATTAAAGTAACATAAAAATATAATTCACTAAGTATAAATGAGCTAATTCTAGTTTCAACAAACAAGAATATTAACTTCCCTGCCGTGCAGTTCCAAATATTCGTTGAATTAAGCTGGAAATACAAATAATATAGGCACCATGTTTTTCAAGTTATTGTTTAGCACGGGAGATGGCCAAATGGGCCATAGAAAGAATTTGTTTGATAACTAATACCCAGTTTAAATAAAGCAAGTGTCACCACATTTGGACACAATATCAGACCAACTGGAGCGATTGAAAACAAAGGACTCGCGTGACGCACAAGCCAGATTGTGTACGTTTTGATGGTGGTAACTGCTTAGATGTCATGTACGTGGCAAGACAATGAAGGAAGAGATTAAAGAAAACCGCCCGCAGGCCATACAACAAGGAAACAAAAGACTATCAGGCAGGCGACCTAAGTGGACTTAACTCGAAGCCGCCAGAGACAAATACCTTAGGGACAAGGACTATGTTGTTTCTCTATTGGGTGACTAATCCCACAACATGATTTGTCTCTTCACTGAACACCCAGCAAGGAGGCAAAGAGTTGGTTACAAGAGCCCACCCACTTTTAGTGATTCATGGGAAATGAAATCGAACGCGAGCATGCTGACGTGGCTTGACAAGATGAATGACAAATTAGTGGAGGAAGGGGTGAAGTCATAGGACACAGCCCCAGCATTGTCACACATGGGCAATTCAGAAATATAATGACACATTCACCAGAATAGTGGAAGAGTTTCCCAGAGCCTAGCATGTTCCATTAGTGGATTTTTATTTCGTTCTAGTGTAATTTAATTTCAAATGTGTTCTTAAGGAACTTGCAAAGGGAAAAAGTCCTGCAGAGGTCTGAGCTTACACATTAAGTGTTTGGCATCTAATTGAAAAGAAGCCAGCAAAGCATACATCCGGATAGCAGAATTCACAAGCTAGGACATCATACACTTTCTAAGTTACAAGGAAGATCTCCACGCCCGCGTTCGTACACATAGGTGGTGCAGCATTTTATTCACCTGTTTGTTCAGTGCTCACAAGTTGATTCACATATAAGTATTGTGAAAGGGTGGGCGAGAATGATGATGATGATGATGATATTGTGATATGTGATCACTCTCTTTTCACACTCGCACCGACCCGAACAACAATAAAAACTCTTGATTCTGAGGCAGGGGCTGTATTTATTTCTACAACCCTGTCAGTGACTACAAACACACAAAGCAAACATTAAACAAATAAACCAGCAAGCGAAACACTAAACAAACAAACACCCAACAGTGCTCGATTGCTAATCTGAAGAAGCAAACAAAGCAACGAATAGTTAAAATCATAGTTAAATAATGATACTCTCACCTGCCAAACAGTCCTTCCACGCCACCTGACACCCTGAACTATCACACACTCATGCATGTCGTCTAGCGAGACTAGTATGGTGTTGTGCATGAGGCTGGCAATCTCACCGTGTAACATAGATTGCTACCGAAACCACTACTGCAAGAGCACACACACACTCATGCATGTCGTCCAATGAGACTAGTATGGTGTTGTGCATGAGGCTGGCAATCTCACCATGTAACACAGATTGCTACCGAAACTACTACAGCACGAGCATCTGAATGCTTCATACGGAGGCAATCCACACTGGTGGCCCCATGCTTTCTCAGGAGTGGAGAAGAGAAATATATATCTCCAAGTAAGCCCACGTGCTCTCACAAACCATTCTACACATCACAATAATTAAATCATAACAAAATGGACATAGAATAATATTCTTCAACTACATGTACAACAAATACTCTCAATAATGAGAATAAACCACCACCTCGCAACTGATCCATCTCAATATTCGTTCTGCACTCTGAAGCATGTCGTATGACGACTGGTGCGCCTGGCAACAAGCGTGTCGTATATGACCCCTGATGAGATGGGAACTCATCACATGAAACACATTGTTACAGAAACAACCACTGCAATAGCATAACAATGCTTCTTGTCGGCTTGTGATGGACACCAGCCGCATTGGTGTTTCCATGCTCCACAAGGAGCAAACAAAGAAACACCTGTCTCAACGTGCCTTATGCACCAAGGAGTGCCTCGCGCTCTCCAGAAATCTAAATACATATTCTCACCTCACTCAAAGTAATCCACTAAAGATATACAGTAGAATAAAAAATAATCGTGACATACACTTAATTACTCTTACATTAAAGAATAAAATATAATTATTCTTGACTTTAACAAAACTGGAATTAAATACATCACTTAAAGGAACTTAACACGACAACTCTCTCTTCTATAGTGGGGAAAATTACATTTAACCTACTTTCACCCACGAGTCAATTCACACGATATAGAACTGTGTAACATAGCGTGTTACATTCAGACTCCTTGGCACCTTATCTATTCACAGCATGATGGCGCGCCACCTTTCACGAACACGTGGCTGCCATCTTGATAACAGTTAATATTATTTAAATTAAAGTAATCGATCGCTTCTCTGTCCAGTTCCATGTATGAAATACTCTCCTACTATATTTGCCTTTCTGATGAATGAAATAATCGCTCTTAAACTTTCACATCTATCTATCTATTTATTTCACTAAACATTAAAATAGACTCGTGCTGAATATAATTTCAGAATTACAGAACACTAATGCTAATTTAAATTAACTCACGTGCTCAAGGCATCTACAGATTGAGTCTGGTGTTTAACTTCGTTTCTCTCTCGTCTGGGCGGCTTCTGCAAAATAGGGCCCGTTTGCTGCTCGCTATCTCTTCATATAAGCCCTCGAGCGAACCACTCAACTTACTGCGCGGCGCGTAGTAATTGCGCCACGCAAATAACACTCGCCTTTATTGCTCTATTAGGCATGAAAACACAAATATGGCCCACGACTATCAAATATAACATACGACTATACACACAATTAATTTTTAGGCTTTATTATGGCCTAGTCATCAATCTTCTTCTTTATCAGACTTTTCACATCCCAGCAATGCTTGCTCGCGCCGTCACGTGGGCTGACAGTCACGTGGGCTGACCGAAAATATATGGGCGATAAATATGCCAAGAAACAGGAAGGGGGCGTCTTTACGCCCCCATCACATATCTGCCTCCTGATTTTGTTGTTGTCCCGACAACATCACTACCTCTGGTGCTTCAAGTGTAACCTCTCAGATCGTTGATGCTGCGCAGGACTCTTTCTGAGCGGCGATGCTTTGGGCTGAGCTTCTGTAATAGGTACAACCCGGCTGGGGACTCTCTTGGTCGTCATGTCCCCAGTTGTACGTTGTCGGGCTGTCAGCCGCTGTGGTCTAGAAGACTCGCTCACCTGTGCCGCATCGCTGCTGGCTTGTGACTTCTGCCTGTCAGTGCATGCAGCTGTCGACTTTGTAGGGGGATCGCTCTTGACGTGTTTTACACTCATTTTGTGTGGACGGTGGCCCACATTCCCCACAATCTGCTTTTGATGAGTCTCCTCTTCTGGACACCGACGTGCACTCCCTCCTATCTTCTTAGGATGGGTTTCCTCCCCTAGACAACGACCAATTTTCTCGGCGCCTCCAGGGCGACAGTTGTCACGGCCATCTCTTGGCTTGCACCCTAAAGGTAACCTAGTTGTGGCAGTACGCCTATGGAAAGAGCTCCTTGAGGGACAGGCGGATATCAAGTGTTCTGTAGACTTGCATCTAAAACATCGTTTTGGAAGAGGGCCTTGAGGGCATTTGGCTGCCATGTGGCCTGAGAACTCACCACAATTATAGCACCTCAACCTGGTAGGCTTTCTCTGTGCCATGGGTCGCCTCCTACTTCCTTTGCATTCTTGACCGCTAATGCCGCACACAATGACTGCTTTCATGCCCTGGACCGATGGTTTGCTGTCAAATTCTACTCGTTCATTCCTCGCCAGACTCCGGAATCCCTTTCTGAAGATCTTGGTCTGATGTACGAATACATCAATACCTCCATCATCTGGCGTGATGAACCCCCATCCCCTGTGGACACTATACCACTTGCAAACCCCTTTTCGCCTTGTCGGTGCAGCTGCATCTGTTGGTGCTGTCAGCTCACAGCTTCCCTTGACAACAGCCTGACTCTCACATACAAGAAGGGCAAGTTGCGGTTCCTGCGGACACACCTCCTCGTCTTGCGTTGGCTGTTCTCGCGGTTGGCCTGGTTCTTTCTCTCTTTGCACCTCCTCTTGTACTGGCAAACTGGTCTCTGACATCTGTGCTATCTGGAACTTTAGGAGGGATAATTCTGCTCTGAGTGCCTCCTCTTCATTGTGAGCTTCTACACTGGCTACCTGCACCAGTGTATCAGGCTTTTTACCTTCACATAAAACAGCATATTCCCAAGGTCCATGACTCACGGCCTGGAAATTCCTGGTAATCTCACTGACTGGTGGTTGCTCGCTGTAGGCTTCTACTATCTTGAGTAACTGCTCAGGGCTGGCCTTGGCTCCGCCACGTATCCGTAATTCCCTAGAGACCCATGGTGTAACGTTGCTCCAGATCACGTCTACCTTGACTTCTGCGCAAAAGGGCGCCATCTTCCACACGGTCTCTACATCTTCCACAAACTCTTGCCAAGTGGGATTTGCCTTTCCATCAAATAGCCTTACCTCTGGCACCTCCACGTGTACTACCTTCACAGGCGCATTGATCGAAGCCATCTTGCTGCAAGACCGCACTGCTGGGTGTTTACACTATTATATTTGCTCATTTGCTGTTTGCTCAGTGTCACTGTCTGCCTGATCCTGTCGACGACGCCAATTGTGAAAGGGTGGGCGAGGATGATAATGATGATATTGTGATATGTGATCACTCTCTTTTCACACTCGCACCGACCCGAACAACAATAAAACTCTGATTCTTGAGGCAGGGGCTGTATTTATTTTTACAACCCATTCAGTGACTAAGAGCACACTGAAGCAAGCATTAAACAAATAAACCAACGAACATAACACCAAACAAACAAACACCCAGCTAGTGCTCAGTTCCTAATCGTGCTCAAGGCATTTACAGATTGAGTCTGGTGTCTAACTTCGTTTCTCTTTCATCTGGGCGGCTTTTGCAAAATAGGCTCGTTCGCCGCCCGCTATCTCTTCATATAAGCCCTCGAGCGAACCACTCAACTTACTGCGCGGCGCGTAGTAATTGCGCCACGCAAATAACACTCGCCTTTATTGCTCTATTAGGCATGAAAACACAAATATGGCCCACGACTATCAAATATAACACATGACTATACACACAATTAATTCTTAGGCTTTATTATGGCCTAGTCATCAATCTTCTTCTTTATCAGACTTTTCACATCCCAGCAATGCTTGCTTGCACCATCACGTGGGCTGACCGAAAATATATGGGCGATAAATATGCCAAGAAACAGGAAGGGGGCGTCTTTACGCTTTACGGCCCCATCACAGTATATCAAGTTCAACTCATTTCAAAAGCTTATCACCTGAGTCAAGTTAAAGTACACACAAGTTAATTCTCCAATATATCAAGTTCAGCTCACTCAAAAGAGTATTTCCTGAATCAAGATCACATACTTACAAGTTGATGAGTCTATCTATATTAAGATCACATAACCAAATGTGATTCATCAAATTATCAAGATCAAGTGCTTATATATATATATATATATATATATATATATATATATATATATATATATATATATATATATATATATATATATATATATATATATATATATATATATATATATATATATATATATATATACGAGGCGTGTTCAAATGAAACCCGACCGTGCTGCGCCAAGTGGACATTCGTAGGAGGAGCATGATGACGTCACATCTGACGTAATAAGCACATACAAATGTACAAGTGTGTAAGTGTTCAGTCTCCTAGTACTCATTGGTTGTGCTGCAGACCGTTAAAATAATGGCTGGTGTGATAAGGAATCCGTCCAAAAAATTCAAGTCACAGATTTCCGCCAGTAAGGTTGTTCTGACCGCATTTTTTGACCACGAAGGGCTTTTATTGGTAGACTTTAAAGAGCCTGGCGTGAACATAAATACCATCCGCTACAAAGACACACTAGACAACCTGCATACAGCCATCAAGAATAAACGACCCGGCATGCTTTCGCAGGTGTGATTCTGTTGCACGACAATGCTCGTCCACATGTTGCGAACATTGTGCAGGAAGCGTTAGCAAGGAAAAGGTGGGAAGTTCTGCCACACCCAGCCTACAGCCCCGATCTGTCACCATGTGACCTTCATTTGTTCGGACCCTTAAAAAAAATCTCTAAAGGGACAACGATTCGACTCCGATGCAGACGTCAGGGCCTCGGTGACCAAATGGTTCAATAAGCAACCAAAGTCATTTTCTCGGACGGCATCCGCCGTCTACCCAAGCAGTGGGTTGCGTGTCTGAATGCCTATGGTGACTATTTCTAAAGGACCCCAGTGAGTACTTGCTTCATAACAATTGCTGTATTTAATTCTACTACTCCTGCTGATGTACCTTACATCATCATCATCTCAACCCATAACCCGTCATGGGTCGTAGGGGTGCCATGGTGGAAGCATCAGCAGACAGGGTCCTCCACTGCTCTCTATTCTCAGCAATGCGTACAAGTGTGGAGAAACCGTGTCCTGCCCATTCTTTGATGTTATCAGCCCAGGATTTTCTTTGCCTTCCTCTTCTCCGTTTACCTTCGACTGTTCCCTGGAGGATCGTTTTCGAAAGGGAGTCATGACGAGTTACATGCCCAAACCAGGCAAGCTTTCGACGTTTCACTATTGACAAAAGTAGTTCTTGATGGCCTGCATAGGTGTTTATCTTCTCTCTAACATAGACATTTGTTTTGTGCTCTTTATAGCAAATGCGCAAAATTCTTCTGTAACATTTATGCTCGAAAGCCTGAATCCTTCGCTCCGTATCTGCAGTGAGTGTCCAGCCCTCACACCCATACAAGAGAATAGATAATACAAGTGATTTGTATAATTTGATCTTCACAGGAAAACTGATGTTACTTTTCCAGATCACATTCAACCTTGTCATGGCAGCTGAGGCCATCTCAAGTCTTGTCTTGATTTCTTTATTTGATCTTCCATCACTACATATAGTGGACCCGAGATATTTAAAGGTGTTAACTTCTTCTAACGTTTGCCCATTTAACGTAATGTTGGTCGGAACATGTTTCTTATGGCTATTCACCAATATCTTGCTTTTTTCTATATTAATTTCCATCCCATATGTTCTTGTTACTTTCTCCAGTCTAGAGGTAAGGTCTTGAAGTTCTGATTCTGTTCCAGCTATCAGATCAATATCATCAGCAAAACGTAGATTACACAGAGGTCGGCCTCCAATCGATATGGTTGATTTATAATCGTAGACAGCCTCCTGCATAATATGTTCTAGATAAATGTTAAAGAGCACTGGTGACAGGATACATCCCTGGCGAACTCCTACAGTTGTTTTGAAAAATTCTCCAATGTCATTGCTTGCAAAAACAGCACTGCTTGCGTCCTTGTATAGTGCTTCAATGATATCTATGATGTTGGTATCAAAATTGAATTTTCTCATTATTTGCCATAAGCCTTCATGCCAGACTCGATCGAAGGCTTTTGTGAAATCGATGAAGTTATGGTATAAAATCATGTTGA
The DNA here is from genome assembly GCA_024509875.1 of Oreohelix idahoensis. Lineage (NCBI taxonomy): Eukaryota > Metazoa > Mollusca > Gastropoda > Stylommatophora > Oreohelicidae > Oreohelix > Oreohelix idahoensis. The sequence goes on along the minus strand of JAMPIV010005117.1, from coordinate 186,238 downwards.
TGCTGGAGATGTTTTTCGATCAGTAATCTAATATTGAAGATTTGTTCTGAGGTACTTCTTTTTGGTCTAAAGCCAGCCTGTTCCTCTGACAAGATTTCTTCTGATTTCTGTTTTATTCTGTTCAAAGTATCCTTAACATCACCTTACTTGGATGACTAATAAGGCTAATGGTTCTGTAGTTCTTGCACATTTTTAGATTTCCTTTCTTTGGAAGCGGTATTACTAATGACTGCGTCCATTCTTTTGGCCATTTTTTTGTACTCCATATCTTCTGGCAAATTGTTGTCATGATTTTTACTATATCTGGTCCTCCATATTTCAAGAGCTCTGCTGGGCTATTATCCACACCCGGTGACTTCCCTCCTTTCATCGAACATATAGCCTCTTCCACTTCTTCCCGTAATATTGCTGCATTTCCGAGTTCCCTGTTTTCGCACTTAATGTTGTTTAATATGCCTAAGTCAGTGTCAAGTTTACAGTTATATAATTCTTTACAATATTCTGTCCACATTCTCATTACAGCTGTTTTTTCATTGAGCAGAGCCCCATTGCTATCTTCTATGACAGTTACCCTGGGCTGTTGGGGTTTTGATAGTTTTCTTAATGTGTCAAAAGCTGCCTTGCTGTTACCTTTTATTAGCCCCGTATTAATGGACTCACATTGATCAGGAAAAAAAAAAGGGGAGGGGGGTACCCATTTTTCTTTGGCCTGTTTCATTTTCTTTCTAATATTTTTATTCACCATACTGTATTGCCATGCTGCTTCAGGAACCTCTTTCTTAACCTTTTTCATTTCCCGTCGTGTATCACATAACTTCAGAATGTCATCTGTAACCCATGGTTTGTTTATTTTCTTTCTTTTACCAAGTATTTCTGTTGCTGATTCAATGAGCACGTCTTTCATGTTCTCTGTGATTGAGTTGATATCATCCCCCAAAAAGTTGAGAGCTGCGAATTTTCCTCCAACAGTTGCCTCAAAGATTCCCGCGATTTCTGGATCTTTCAATTTGTCTAAATTGAATCTTAACTGAGAACATCTGTTTTGATTATAGTTCTTTTTGAGTTTAAGCTTGAGCGTCATCAATACCTTACATATATTTGTTATAAAGCCACTGGGATGGGTTTCATTTGAACACACCTCGTATATATATACATATATTGCTTTATATGTATATATATATTTTCAAAAGTTATACTTGTATCAGCTTATATATAAATATTTTGAGAAGCAGTTTTTTCATTAAATGTCAGTTTTTTTTTCTGAATATAGCAAAATTTATTTCTTAAAATTTTATATCTTGATATTAGCAGGCAAGTATTTTTCTCCCAGGAATAAGCTCTCTCTCTCTCTATATATATATATATGTAGACGTCCTGCTTGTTCGTATATGAAACAGTTCCGGACTTTATACTAAGAAATGTATTATGTTCATATCTCAAGCTACGATGTAACTCGTGTCTGTGTCATATTTATACATATGTACACATAATTTTAAGTACCACTTTTGGAGCTTGTATATGTCATTATATGAATTTGTTTCAGAACTCATGAATATCTTTAATTACAGGAGCTACTTTTAGAACTCATCTGAATGTCTTTATATGAGCTAATTTCAGAACTCATGTACATATCATATTACCTACTTTCAGAGCATATGTATGTCATTATATAAACTACTATAAAAACTAATGTATATGTAATTAATTACAGTAACTACATTTAGAAATCATATATGTCATTATTTGAAAAACTTTCTAAAGTTAAGTCAATATACAAATCACTTACAGAAAAACTGAAGATCACAAGCACATGTATAGCAGCATATGAAATACTTGTAGATTATATATATATATCACATTAACTACCGAATTAAAAAACACACTGTGGCCGAATTAAATTTTTTTCCCATTTTCATCCTGTAGGTGTTTGCACAAAGTAAGCTGTAGTTTTCGTAATTGTTTACAGATTTGTATGAATTACACGTCATTTTAAAGATAAATGAATGTACTATTACAATAAACATTAGTTTATAATAGAGGTTGTTGCTATTTAACGGCCCTCCGATGGCCGAGGACTTGCAATATTTTCACAATTATAACTGCTTGCGCCCCATCTCTATCAAAATCACAATTTCAATCAATGTGCACACCATTTTCACTCTTGTCCTCGTCGCTAGATCTTTCAGTCAATTGTTGAAACATGTTTCTATCCTATTCAGCCGTTAGACGAGATGTGCATGCATTTTTTGTAGTCTAGCACTAGTTGCCACTGTAAACAGTTTTACACGATTTGGTAACTAACCCAAAACGCTGAAAAATATGAACATAATATCAATTTTTCAGTGTTCTACAACAACCATGCTTTGGGAATTTGTTTTCCGGTGGCAACTTAAAATCTCGAACCAGATCAGAGAGTGTTTCAGTACATTTTTCATTCGTTTTATTACTAAAATTAGAGCGGCTTGTGGTCCAAATGTGATTATGTTGTGAGCCGCTGACAACGGCTTGCGGTAGTTAATGAGATATATATATATATATATATATATATATATATATATATATATATATATATATATATATATATATATATATATATATATATATATATATATATATATATAAAGAGCTTATTCCTGGTAGAAAAATATTTGCCTGTTATCATCAAGATATAACATCTTAAGAAATATATATTTTGCCATATTCAGATAAAAACTGACATTTAAGAGAAAAATACTCATGAAAATGCAAAACCACAGTTTTAATTTTAAAAAAATTTCAGGCCAATTTTCAAAAAATGAACAATTAATGTTATCTGCAGAGAGGCGAAAAATTATAAACACAGCAACAAACTGAAAGGATGTATCGTTGGAGAAGTAAAATAATGTATAAGATGTTGACAAAGTACATTTTTCTAACATTTGATGAAACAAGAAAATATGGCCATGCAACCAGTAATTAATCAATGAGGTCAAACAAACAGAGTAGAAATATAAGAGGTCTTGTTTAAAAAACAGAGTAGAAATATAAGAAGTCTTGTTTAAAAAACAGAGTAGAAATATAAGAGGTCTTGTTTAAAAAACAGAGTAGAAATATAAGAAGTCTTGTTTAAAAAACAAAAGCAAAAAAACAAGAGTAAAAATATGAGTCTCGTTTAAAAAAAAAAAACACAAAAAAATCTCAGTGATACTTTTGGCATGTATCAAAATGATTCAAACATACCTAGCAAACTAAAACTCTGAAACATATTTTACACCAATGCAAGCAGCTGTGACAAGACATGACCAAGAGTGGTCACACATTATTTCTTCTCATCCCATACACAGCAGACGTCACAAATTATGTCCAAGCCACAAAGTTTCAAATATAAGTCTGACAAGCTAAAATGGCACAAATCAAGAAATAAGAAAAACTTCATGCAGCCAAACTTGGTCAAATGCAACTGAGTGACAAAGTTGTTGATTAAATGAATCCATAATGAACAGATCAATAAAATAACAATGCCTGTTTATGTCATAATGCTCACTACCTGGTCGGGATGAATAAATCGAAAGCAAGAGAGAAAAGTTGAGAAGAAATCTCGAACCACTATGTTACGTGTGCCAGCTGAAGACATCCAGGTGAATTAAACACCAAATTTTTGCATCAGGAAAACAAAAAAATATCACAACATTATAACAATAGCTTGGGAATGATCTCTGGCTATTACATATTTGTCTTGAGAAGAGGCTACAGTAAAACATTTCTCACTAATCTATCTATCCCTATAACAGATCTGTCTCATTAACCTTAGTTCACATATACGAGAATGTGAAACACATAAGATATTCATAACACTCTCCTTGCCCAGGTCCATAATGATCTATGTAGAAAACATTCTGATAATCCTGGGTCAAGTTGTCTAAAAACACTTTATTAGCTTTTATGGCAATTATGTCAGCTGAATTAATGTAAAAGTTATCTTGTCCTGATAATCTATTTAAGTGATGACTAAACATAGGTCAATTACATCTGAAAGTTGATCTTACTTTATCATTTAACACAAAAGTATCTGAGGTCGTCACTGAAAGAAAAAAGTATCCCTTACTGTATATAGCTTCTGATCACATTCATTCTTTGATATTCATTATTTGTTTATTCTTTCATAGTATAATTGAGTTTCATTTTTGTCATACAATGTTTTAGTTTTGATAACATTTTAACTTCTAATCTGTTCTTTGTTTTTATATGTAAAATTTCCCGTGCTTATTTCTGTATATTGTCTTCTGTGCTTTTATTTACTTTCTGCCTGACTTACTTGTCACTGTGGCTTGTGAAGGCCCCCCCCCCCCCTCATGTTACAAACGTACTGTTTCACTGTAAAACTGGCACACATGCTATATTTATTCTAATTCTTTTGTTTTTTTTAAACACATGACATTTATCTTTTTCGTCTTAGAAATTTAATTCAAAGACAAACAGAAGATTACAGTGAGTATAATTTTATGCTCTCAGTTAACATGAAGAATAATTCTTGCTAAAATGAAAATGCCAGAATGGGCAGCAAAATGGTTTAGTCACAGATGTACCTCATGTCAATATGCTTGGATATGTTTTTCACTGAGACATTTCTTGTACTGGTCAATAGATAAACCAGTCAACAATATGTTTCATGTTTTAGCACTTAGATAACACAGTCACAATTACTCATCAGATTGTCATGTTTAGATTGCTCTGTAACTCATCATCATCATCATCAGCTGCCATCTTCACAATGAAGGTCGGCTGCAATGGATCTCTAACGTTTTCTGTCTCTTGTCTTGATGGTGCACTCTTTCTTGTCCATCCCTTGATGGTATCTTCCTACTAATAGCACTGCCTTCCCTTGAACGCTTGTCTTTAACTTTACAAGTTTCAAGCCGAGTCTTAAATCTCTTAGTACAAGTCTCAAGTCAAGTCCTAGTCTCTGGGTACAGGTCTCAAGTCAAGTCCCAAGTCTCTTAGTACAAGTCTCAAGTTGAGTCTTAAGTCTCTTAGTACAAGTCTCAAGTCAAGTCTTAAGTCTCTTAGTACAAGTCTCAAGTCATCTTTAGTCTCTTAGTACAAGTCTCAAGTCGAGTATTAAGTCTCTTAGAACAAGTCTCTAGTTGAGTATTAAGTCTCTTAGTACACATCTCTAGTCTAGTCCCGAGTCTCTTAGTACAAGTCTCTAGTCAAGTCCGAAGTCTCTTAGTACAAGTCTCAAGTGGAATCTTAAGTCTCTTAGTACAAATCCCTAGTCAAGTCTTAAGTCTCTTAGTACAAGTCTCTTAATACAAGTCTCAAGTCGAGTCACAAGTCCCTAACACTGGCTTCAAGTGGAGGCGCAAGTCGAGTCCCAAGTCAAGCCTCATTTTAGATCTAACACTGTTTATAGCCATAATCACACTTTATTGAATAATCACTACAAATAATATTGAAAAATATTAATATATATTTTAGTACTTTTACTATTTTATTTACTGACATTTTTATTCGATCAAAGTTATGTTTCAATATTACATTTTAGAAATATTATCTTCTCAAGCATACTCCCCCCTGTTTACAGTGGAATGGATGGAATAAAACACTTGATCAGCACTAAATCTTAGGCTTAAGTCAATTTACAGGTTAAGAACACATGCTCTAATTTTTTTCCCCCAATAAATGCGTGCGGTATTGTTATTGTTAATAAGAATCGACCTCACTGCACTCAGGGCAAACCCATAGGTGCTCAGTCTCCCTCAGCAAATGTAGAAGAGTATGAATGCTAATTGTACCTGTAACACGCTGATTGTACATACGACGGATGCATTCTCTCACGTCCATTTCTGCTAGTCCCACGTTTGATGCCAAACTCCAATTGCAGTGTCATTATCCAGAAGGCGATCATTAATTGCCCTTAGTGTCTCTCCCTTATCCATGTCCAGTGTCCACACTATGGGTGCTCTCGAGGACAGTCTGTCAGCTCTCTCATTGCCACATACCCCTGCATGACCAGGACAGTAGATCCACACCAGTTCTTCTTGAGGATTCTATTGATGTTTTCTATTCCTGCTGCAGCCATCCATTCTGAACTTTCTGAAGCATGGCTTGAGAGTCTGACAATATAACTACCCTGGTTGATGGAGTTTCAGACAGCCACTTCAGTGCCGCAGTAACTGCCTCTACCTCCATTCTCATGCTGGCGATTGTTGTCTATTTGGACTCCACTCTGTTCAGTGACAACCCTGCGCTTTATTCTCACAGAGAAGCCCTATCCTGATTTCTCACCATGCATTACAGACCCATCAGTTACACAATGGCGCCATCATCCCCAGCATGATCACTTATCAGCTGATTATCTCCAGCTCTGCTTTTTCATTGCCCCAAGATCTGCACTCTCTGCCAAGGCTAATGATGACCTGCTAACAGTTTATCCAGTTCTCCCCTGACTTACTCCACTCTTCCCCTTTGGACATATTTTTAACCCTGGTCACCTGACCAATCGAAGCCACTGCCTGTGCCATCCATGACATTCCCCCTCTTTATTCTTGCTGCTTTGATGTCAGCTACGTTCTCATGTAGGGGGTGGTTTTTGCCGGTGGTTACTCGCATATAGGCTTTTGCCTGGGCCATCGCATATCTGGATCTAATCGACAGCAATGCGAGCATGTATCTCATTGTCACAATGGGGGTTTCATGTGTACAGTCCAAAACTAGTCGCATCCCTTCATTCTGAATGCGTTCCAGTCATTCATATTGTGACACTGACAGCATGAGTGTTCCTAGCCCATACTCGATTACTGAAATCATGAGCTGATGATACAGGAGAAACAGTAGTCTCTGTTCCAAGCGCGCAGCAGTCATTGTCTTTAAGGTGCGTGGTATATTTCCCCCTATGGTGAGAAGGTAATTTTTACATAGCCATACATTATTATTGATCTGATTGTCGCTGTGTCTCGAGGTGTTTGTCTAGCAACAGTGTTCAATTATGTCTGATAATATGAAGTAAAGTGTGTTTTTACAAAGGAATTCTTGTAATGTTTGGGTGATACCACTTAACGCAAGATCATTTTTATTTTCTAATTAATAAAGAGTGCATTATAAATGAGGATGGTGAGTTGTTTCACCAAAATTGGCAAGTCTTGAGTCAAGTCACTGATGCCTAAATCTCAAATCGTCTCGAGTCAAGTCGCTGCCATGACTTAAGTCTGAAACTTGTCTGAGTCGATTGACTCGAGTCGACAACACTGCATTAATGGCACTGTAATCATTGATCATGCTGTGGCATTTTTACAAGACATCAAAATTTCATCATGACTTTATCAAAGTGAGTGACATGGCATCAAAGAGCTACCAAAAGCAGTGATTATGAACAAATCAGGTCATGAATTTGACAGATGCTAAAAACATACCATTTCCAGTCAAGGCTCCTAAAGATTGCCTCCTTCTGCTGTCTTCACCATCTTTCTCAGTTGATCCTTGTTGCTGCTGATAACAACAAAACATAAGAATATATTGTATCCGATGTTTGGTAAATGTAATATCAAAGTTTCCAAACCTTCATTTTCATCTAAATATGCAAGCTTGGTTGTGTCAACTTGATGGTAACATCTACTGTCATCTAAAAGTCTGCCTTCATATCTGTTATTTTTGACTGAAACAGCTTATCCAACAACCACTTAGAAGGGACATACAAGGATGCTCAAGCCAAGATGAACAAAGTCAGATTAGCCTTCAACTCTGACAATGAATGTGGAACTCTGAACCTTTCTCTCAGGACAATATAAAGCTCTTCAACATAAATTAAAAGTCTTTGGTTAAAAAAAAAATGGCATGTCACCTAGATTATCCCAACTAAAAGATTAGACCTATCAATCAATGTCTCCAGATGTAGTAATAAACAAAGACATATGGAACACAACCAGAATACAGCTATTACAAATAAGGATAAAGTCAAAATGGACAGGACAAATGCTTAAACAAAAACAGTCATTATAGCGGGACATGTTATCAGCTGAGCTGGAGCTTACAGGGAATGACGAGAGTCAGGAGGCCAAAGAGACATGGAAAAGCAAGAAAGAAGGGGCTAAAGAATAAGGGACCTTTTGAGCAGAGTAGAAAAAGATGGCTCACAACACAAGTCAGTGGTGATCAAAGAAGCCAAATGAGGATGAACTAGTTATAACATAATTGAAATAGGCCTAGGCAAATTTGAAATTAAGAGCCTAATTGCACAAGCCCTAACTAAAGGATGGACAATAGCATGGGACCAAAGCAAAAAAGGAAGACACTCATATAAAATCTGGAAAAAACCAAATAAATAATGTCAAATACAAGATGAACTAAAAATTGCTAAGACTCAAGCTTGAAATTGGATATTTCATGATTGAGGAACCCACATATGAAGTGTCAAAAACAAACAGAATTAGACACTTTTTGGGTGACTGCAAATAATATGACCAGCAGAGACAAAACACTAAGACATACTGCAATAACCACAAGAAAGAAAATCTTATAGGCATTAAAACCCCAGTAGAAATACACAAGATAATAAAACACTATATTACAAAAACAAAAGATATATTAAAACTAAATAAGGATGCTAACCTGTAGTTTACAGTGAAAGATTTCCCCACTAGATAAATACGAATTGACTACAAATAAACCTCTAACCAATATTAAATGCATGCCAGTATAGACAATACTATTTTTCTGAACTATAAAACAATATGGCATACCTAAAATGTAAAAATACTTAAGAGAGAAATAATACAGCATGGAATATGAAATAAATACAAACAAGAGAATATTACAATAAATGAAAAGTGTCCTGATATAAACAATAGCTCCATATATATGGTAGATGCTACAAAGAAAAGTGTCCTGATATAAACAATAGCTCCATATATATGGTAGATGCTACAAAGAAAAGTGTCCTGATATAAACAATAGCTCCATATATATGGTAGATGCTACAAATAAAAGTGTCCTGATATAAACAATAGCTCCATATATATGGTAGATGCTACAAAGAAAAGTGTCCTGATATAAACAATAGCTCCATATATATGGTAGATGCTACAAAGAAAAGTGTCCTGATATAAACAATAGCTCCATATATATGGTAGATGCTACAAAGAAAAGTGTCCTGATATAAACAATAGCTCCATATATATGGTAGATGCTACAAAGAAAAGCAGTAAACATCTTTAAAAAAAACAATGTCAATGGTGATTAGCATTACTTCTAGGGATAATGAAAATGATGGTGTAAATTAGAAGTTTGTTAAAAACTAATATATGACTTCCCAAACCCTGGCTGTAATTAATATTTGATCTAATTATATAAACTTGATAGAGTATGTTATAAAATAAACTCGTCTCTAAACTATTTATTTATTTCTCACGAGTGCCTGAAACATACCTTTATGTGTGTAATATTTATTTATTTACTGTTTACAGACCTCAGGTTTCCCCTCTTTATTTGTTTAAATGTTTATAGAATACCAAACCTAACCCTGTCCTGCACTGTTCTCATTCTTCTATCATTTACTAGACACAGCATTAAGGTTTTTGTCTTGTGTAATATGACCTATACTATATAATAGGGGGACAACAGAAGTGATTGCATCATTAATTAGGTTGGATCACCTTATGTACAAATCCGGTTTTACGGTTTTGTGTTGCAAATCATGCTAATGACCCCTGTCTACGAAGCATCATGTTTTGTGGTGCCTAGTTGGCAGGGAGGATAGTGTGATTTGCTTCCATAGCTAGGCTGTGGTGCCGTTCAGAAGGTCCTGGGTTCGATTCTCCGGTAAGCCACTCACTTCTATTGTTTTTCTGTTGTCTAGTTTTCTACTTGTTTATTTCTCATGAGTGCCAGAAACATACCTTTATGTGTGTAATATTTATTTATTTACTTTAAAAACCTGCCTTGACAGCTGCTAATTTTGACTCCAACAACGCATGTAGAACAACCACTTACCAAAGAAGATACTCCATGTTTTTTGCCATGCCGTGGTGATTTAGTCTTCGACCGACCATTGTCTGCTGGTTTAGGTGGTGGTACTGACGACTTTGGAAGCTCAAAGCTCTGTATTGTAACATGTTCCTTCAGCGGATACCAATGAGGCTTGTTGTCCAAGAAGGCAAATTCTGGGAAGTCAGGTTTGAAATGATTGAATCACCTGTCACTTGAAGCTTGGAACACGGATAAAAACATTAAAAACCATAACATGTGGCTGGCAACATGCGGGTGTTAACGGGGCACAAAGGGGAGCAAAGATCAGTAACACTGTAAACTTCCATGCAAATATCTCAAAATGAATATTGTAAACCAATTTTAAGTTTAAGAAAGAGTTTTTTTTACTCAAAATTAGATATGCTCTCTCTCTTTCACTGATGATGTGAAGCAATCCTCCACCCACCCTGAGTCATTCTTCTGTGTTTTTGGCTTATGTGTTGATGGTTCAGACTGTATATTTCACATGGCCAGTAGGAACAAGTGAAGGTTAGGAACTTGCAAGAATCTGTCTAGGATTGAACCTTTATTATTATTATTATATTTTCTTGACCATACCAAAGGATTGGGAGATTGCCATCATAACACCAATTTTCAAAAAGGGTGACAATCAACAATGCGAAAACCATAGAGGCATATCATTTCTCAGTGTCCCTGGTAAAATCTACTCTAGAATCCTAGAGCAGAGACTCCGACGCCTAGCTGAGCCACAATTGGATGAGGTCCAGTGCGGATTCCGAGCAAACCGAAGTACACAAGAACTAATCTTCACACTCAGACAGCTGAGTGAAAAGGCCCTTGAGTATAAGAGTGAGATCCATCTTTGTTTCATAGATCTGGAAAAGGCGTTTGACAGGGTCCCCTGGAGCAAACTTTGGGACTGTTTGGCAAGGAAGAATATTCCAGCACCTCTGATTCATGCTATACAGAGCTTCTACAAGTCTTGCAGAAATTATGTGAGGACAGCAAACCATAAGTCAGAAGAGTTCAGGACCCACCACTGGTGTAAGACAAGGTGATATCCTATCACCTTACCTCTTCATACTCCTTTATGGGACGATGTCATCAAGGCATGTAAGGAGAGAACAAGAAAGTATTCAGTGGGGTACTGGAAGATGAGACAGGTCTATATTTCGGAGCTGGCATTTGCTGATGATGTTGCCCTGATTGCTAAATCAGAGGCACATCTCCAATCCAACCTGCAAGTCTGGAAGGAAGAGCTGGAGAAGAGAGGGATGGTCATAAGCAGCTCTAAAACAAAATCCATGGTGATATCACGAGAAGAAAGAAAACATCAGATTAAGTTGGGAGAACAGGTCCTGGAGCAGGTCGACCACTTTAAATATCTCGGAGCTATTATAGACCGAAAGGGAGGCATCAAAGAAGAGTTGGCCACTCGAAAAGCAGCGGCTGGGAGACTTTTTCAGGCCATAAATCGTGGATTCCTCAGCAAGAAAGAGGTTGGTAAGAAAACGAAGATGGCTGTATACCGCTCCACCTATGTCCCAGTCTTGACATATGGATGCGAGTCGTGGGCAATGACTACAACCCACAAAAGCCAGATCCAAACCTCAGAAATGAGGTATCTGAGGAAAGTGGTTGAAGTAACAAGAAGAGACATGGTCCGCAACCAGACGATCCGTCAAGGCCTAAAATCCCATCTGCTGCAGACCCAAATAGAACAGTCCCAACTAAGATGGTTTGGCCATGTCTGCAGAATGGGAGAAGATCAGCTACCACGACAAGCATGGGAAACAAAGAGCCAGGGATCCAGACCTCCAGGACGACCCAGAGTCCGCTGGGAGGACAACATTAGACAATCTTTGAAGGACCGAGGACTAGAATGGAACCAGGCCAGGAAGAAGACAGCTGATAGAATGGTCTGGCGCTCTCTCTCCAAACCTCTACACCTCACGGTAGAAGGGGAACGACTAAGTAAGTAAGTAAGTGTTGATGGTTCAGACTGTATATTTCACATGGCCAGTAGGAACAAGTGAAGGTTAGGAACTTGCAAGAATCTGTCTAGGATTGAACCTTTATTATTATTATATATTTTCTTGACCATACCAAAGGATTGGGAGATTGCCATCATAACACCAATTTTCAAAAAGGGTGACAATCGACAATGTGGAAACCATAGAGGCATATCCCTTCTCAGTGTCCCTGGTAAAATCTACTCTAGTTAGAGCAGAGACTCCGACGCCTAGCTGAGCCACAATGGATGAGGTCCAGTAAATCCGGCATTCCAAAGTACTCAAAAAAAATCCACACTTTCTAGACAGTAAGTTGAAAAGGCATTATAAGAGTGAGATCCATCTTTGTTTCATAGCCTGGAAAAAGGTTTGACTTGTCCCCCCCCCTGAGCAAACTCTCTGTGGCTATATGGCTTGGCAAGAAGAATATTCCAGTACACATTTCAGCTATACAGAGACCAAGTCTAAGTTTATTGAGGACAAGCATTTAAACATTCAAATTTACTGCTTTCAGCCTTAATTCATAAATAAAAATGTGCTTTCACCCAAGCATTGTTCATGAATTTATTTCAGCTTACTAATTTTTTTCACGCTCCAGTTATAGGAGAGAATTCAAGATAATTCCTATGGGTCACACCCCAGACAGGTATAATTTCTAGCTCACATTTGCAATTATGCTCCTGATTGCTCACACCCCAATTATAACTCCTATGCTCACACCCCAATTATAACTCCTATGCTCACACCCCAATTATGACTCCTATGCTCACACCCCAATTATGACTCCTATGCTCAAGAAAGCCCAGATTGGAGATAACTGGTCTAAGCAGCTCACACCCCTATTAAAATCCTATGCTCACACACCCAATTATGACTCCTATGCTCAAAAAAACAATTATGACTCCTAAGCTCACAACCCCAATTATAACTCCTGGAGCTCACCACCTTTATGACTCCTATGCTCACACCCATATTATTCCTATAGACTCACAAGAAAGAATTTATAACTTCTATTGGCCACACCGAATTATGACTTCAGTATGGAGACTTTATAACTCCTATGCTCACACCCCAGATTATTCTCCTATGCTCACAGCAAGAAGGTGGTAAGAAAACGTAAGGCTGTACAATTAAACTCATGGTCCCACCCCACATTATGGACTTCTATGTCGTCAACCCCAATTATAACTCCTATGCTCACAAAATTAGCCAGATCCATGCTCACACGCCCAATTATAGGAAATGCTCAGTACCCAATTATAACTCCTATGCTCACACCAGACGATTATAACTCCTATGCTCAGACCTCCTGGAAACCCAACTCCTATGCTCAGACCCAAATTAGAACAGTCTATGCTCACACTAGAATTATAACTCCTATGCTCACACCCCAATTATAACTCCTATGATCACTACCAATTATACACCATGGGACAAAGAAAGGGATCCAGACCTAAGTAAGACGAGGTCCATGCTTCCACCAGCTTATTAGACAATCCTATGAGGACTAGAATAGGCACACCCAAAAAGAAAGCTGATAGAATGGTCTAGGCTTGTCTTGATCTCTTCCAAACCTGAGGACTTGGTAGAAGGGGATCTCTGACTAAGTAAGTACCCTAATTAGTTATGACTCCTGGAAGTGACAGTTTATGCTTACACAAACCTTTAAAAATATCAAAAATAAAAGCACATTCTGGCTTAACCAAAGCATTGTTCATGAATTTATATGCTCAAACACCCCATAAAAGGACTCCTATGAGTTATGAAGTCACACCCCAATTATAACTTCTATGCTCACACCCAATTATGACTCCTATGCTCACACCCCAATTATGACTTTCTATGCTCACACCCCCAATTATGACTCCTATGCTCACACACCTATTCAGAAATGGATCATGTTTTGACTTCTATGCTCACACCCAATTATAGACTCCTATGCTCACACCCCAATTATGACTTCTATGCCTCACACCCCCAATTATAACTCCTATGCTCACACCCCAATTATGACTCCTATGCTCACACCCCAATTATGACTTCTATGCTCACACCCCAATTATGGGACTCCTATGCTCAGACCCAATTATGAACTATGCTCACACCCCAATTATGACTTCTATGCTCACACCCCAATTATATCCTATGCTCACACCCCAATTATAACTCCTATGCTCACACCCCAAGTATACTTCCTATGCTCACACACCTATTATGACTCCAATGTTCATGGGAATATGACTCCTATGCTCACACCCCAATTATAACTTTCCTATGCTACACCCCAATTATGACTCCTATGCTCACACCCCAATTATGACCCTATGCTCACACCTCCAATTATGAACTCCTATGCTCACACCCCCAATTATGACTCCTATGCTCACACCCCAATTATAGCACTCCTATGCTCACACCCCAATTATACTCCGATGACACCTCAATTATGACTCCTATGCTCACACCCCAATTATGACTCCTATGCTCACACCCCAATTATGACTCCTATGCTCACACCCCAATTATGACTTCTATGCTCACACCTCAATTATGACTCCTATGCTCACACCCCAATTATGACTCCTATGCTCACACCCCAATTATGACTTCTATGCTCACACCCCAATTATGACTCCTATGCTCACACCCCAATTATGACTCCTATGCTCACACCCCAATTATGACTTCTATGCTCACACCCCAATTATGACTTCTATGCTCACACCCCAATTATGACTTCTATGCTCACACCCCAATTATGACTTCTATGCTCACACCCCAATTATGACTTCTATGCTCACACCCCAATTATGACTCCTATGCTCACACCTCAATTATGACTTCTATGCTCACACCTCAATTATGACTCCTATGCTCACACCCCAATTATGACTCCTATGCTCACACCCCAATTATGACTTCTATGCTCACACCTCAATTATGACTTCTATGCTCACACCCCAATTATGACTCCTATGCTCACACCCCAATTATGACTTCTATGCTCACACCTCAATTATGACTCCTATGCTCACACCCCAATTATGACTTCTATGCTCACTCCTCAATTATGACTCCAATTATGACTTCTATGCTCACACCCCAATTATGACTCCTATGCTCACACCCCAATTATAACTTCTATGCTCACACCCCAATTATGACTTCTATGCTCACAGCCCAATTATGACTCCTATGCTCACAGCCCAATTATGACTTCTATGCTCACACCCCAATTATGACTCCTATGCTCACACCCCAATTATGACTCCTATGCTCACACCCCAATTATGACTTCTATGCTCACACCTCAATTATGACTCCTATGCTCACACCCCAATTATGACTCCTATGCTCACACCCCAATTATGACTTCTATGCTCACACCTCAATTATGACTCCTATGCTCACACCCCAATTATGACTCCTATGCTCACACCCCAATTATGACTTCTATGCTCACACCCCAATTATGACTCCTATGCTCACACCCCAATTATAACTTCTATGCTCACACCCCAATTATGACTTCTATGCTCACACCCCAATTATGACTCCTATGCTCACACCCCAATTATGACTCCTATGCTCACACCCCAATTATAACTTCTATGCTCACACCCCAATTATGACTCCTATGCTCACACCCCAATTATGACTCCTATGCTCACACCCCAATTATGACTTCTATGCTCACACCCCAATTATGACTCCTATGCTCACACCCCAATTATAACTTCTATGCTCACACCCCAATTATGACTTCTATGCTCACACCTCAATTATGACTCCTATGCTCACACCCCAATTATGACTCCTATGCTCACACCCCAATTATGACTTCTATGCTCACACCTCAATTATGACTCCTATGCTCACACCCCAATTATAACTTCTATGCTCACAACACCCCAATTATAACTCCTATGCTCACACCCCAATTATAACTCCTATGCTCACACCCCAATTATGACTCCTATGCTCACACCCCAATTATAACTCCTATGCTCACACCCCAATTATAACTCCTATGCTCACACCCCAATTATAACTCCTATGCTCACACCCCAATTATAACTCCTATGCTCACACCCCAATTATAACTCCTATGCTCACACCCCAATTATGACTCCTATGCTCACACCCCAATTATGACTCCTATGCTCACACCCCAATTATAACTCCTATGCTCACACCTCAATTATGACTCCTATGCTCACACCCCAATTATAACTCCTATGCTCACACCCCAATTATGACTTCTATGCTCACACCTCAATTATGACTCCTATGCTCACACCCCAATTATGACTCCTATGCTCACACCCCAATTATGACTTCTATGCTCACACCCCAATTATGACTCCTATGCTCACACCCCAATTATGACTCCTATGCTCACACCCCAATTATAACTCCTATGCTCACACCCCAATTATGACTCCTATGCTCACACCCCAATTATGACTCCTATGCTCACACCCCAATTATGACTCCTATGCTCACACCCCAATTATGACTTCTATGCTCACACCCCAATTATGACTCCTATGCTCACACCCCAATTATGACTCCTATGCTCACACCCCAATTATGACTTCTATGCTCACACCTCAATTATGACTCCTATGCTCACACCCCAATTATGACTCCTATGCTCACACCCCAATTATGACTTCTATGCTCACACCCCAATTATAACTCCTATGCTCACACCCCAATTATACCTCCTATGCTCACACCCCAATTATGACTTCTATGCTCACACCCCAATTATGACTCCTATGCTCACACCCCAATTATGACTCCTATGCTCACACCCCAATTATGACTTCTATGCTCACACCTCAATTATGACTCCTATGCTCACACCCCAATTATGACTCCTATGCTCACACCCCAATTATGACTTCTATGCTCACACCCCAATTATGACTTCTATGCTCACACCCCAATTATAACTCCTATGCTCACACCCCAATTATGACTTCTATGCTCACACCCCAATTATGACTTCTATGCTCACACCCCAATTATGACTTCTATGCTCACACCCCAATTATGACTCCTATGCTCACACCCCAATTATGACTTCTATGCTCACACCTCAATTATGACTCCTATGCTCACACCCCAATTATGACTCCTATGCTCACACCCCAATTATGACTCCTATGCTCACACCCCAATTATAACTTCTATGCTCACACCCCAATTATGACTTCTATGCTCACACCCCAATTATAACTCCTATGCTCACACCCCAATTATGACTCCTATGCTCACACCCCAATTATGACTTCTATGCTCACACCCCAATTATGACTTCTATGCTCACACCCCAATTATGACTCCTATGCTCACACCCCAATTATGACTTCTATGCTCACACCTCAATTATGACTCCTATGCTCACACCCCAATTATGACTCCTATGCTCACACCCCAATTATGACTTCTATGCTCACACCCCAATTATAACTCCTATGCTCACACCTCAATTATAACTTCTATGCTCACACCCCAATTATGACTCCTATGCTCACACCCCAATTATAACTCCTATGCTCACACACACAACAATCTCACAGATACAAACCTCTGAGTTCTATAATGAGCTCTCCAAGGAAGTCATTTGTCTTAAATCTGTCATAGTCCCACACAGTGATCTCCAGAACTTTGTTCTGTAATTCAAGTCTGGCAACATCTTGAAACATAACTGTCTGATGCCATTCTGGGTTCAGTGTTCTTGCTATATGTTTTGTACGTCGTTTATTTTCTGGACTGGAAGAAGGTACATGCCCATTAGAGAAGCCTAATATTTCTTTAAAAAAACATTAAATTTAAGAAAGATCAGGGTTGTAAAAATGATGAAGAATATTCAGTATTATCAAGGTAGAGGGGTGGCTGAAACCTGGAGCTCAAGACATTATGGCAGGCAGAACTAAAATAAATTATATTATCCAAGTTCAGGTCACCAAAAATTGCAAGATACCCATTCAGCATGTTAATGGCCCTAATGGAAATAAATCACTGTAAAGGTAAAGGATGACCTAAGGAAGTATGTTACATAAATTTATGACATCAGTTTCTAATATCTTACTACTCACCCTCGTCCTGGCAAAAGATACAGTTTCACAAATGGATCAGAGAGTCCATTCAAATCTCTAGGCCTTAAGTTCCTGGCTTGTATCACATGAATGTTGAGTGTATTGTCAAAGTCATCATGACTAATCTGCAGCTGTGGACCAAATGTAAACATATCAGAGATTAGTCTTATCTGCAGTCATAGATGAGATTTGAGCACTAAAACCAGATACACAAGCTAACCAACCTAAAGGCTGCATGAGGACTGAAGGCTAGACTTAAACATGTGTAAACATCTTGTCTTATCAGGAGTCTTGGATCAGATGTGAGCAGTAAACTGTTCATAATTCACCTAAAGTCAATGGCTAGATATTAATACAAGTTCATACAAGCTAAGTCAATGACAACTGATCAGAAGTTGAGGACTAGACATAAACTGAAGAGTCATAAACACTTGCAACAGTGCAGGCACCATTTGGTGTTTCTTTTTTGGCCTTTCAGCTCCCTCTAAAGTATAGACCTTCAATTAGTTCATGCCAAGCCCTCTCATCTTGCATCATCAGACATGCAGACTTTTCAAATACATCATGAGTGCAGATTATGTGCCACCCTAATTTAGTTACGTTCCCAAATCATTATCGAATATCTTGTGTATGTTTTAAGGATTATTTTGCCGTGTTCAATATTGATTATGATAAGGTCCTGTAAATGTGTGTAACTGTTATCTTACTGTTACAAAGTTGAGATTTTACTTTGTTTTATTGTATTTTAGTTTGTTTATTTTACAAATAATATTTAAAATGATATGTAGGATAAATGAATTCAGTATCGGAGATGAGAGAAAAGATGGACAGAATGTTAGATGGGCCTGCGTGTCTAATTCTAAACCCTTTGAAGATAACGCTTGTTCATTCCTTCATTATATCTATCTGATTCTGCTCTTGAGTTAGGGAGGGCAAAGAAAAACACATGAAGTCCCTACTCATTTAATAGCAG
Organism: Oreohelix idahoensis; assembly: GCA_024509875.1. Taxonomy (NCBI): domain Eukaryota; kingdom Metazoa; phylum Mollusca; class Gastropoda; order Stylommatophora; family Oreohelicidae; genus Oreohelix; species Oreohelix idahoensis. Next base: position 167,180 of record JAMPIV010005117.1, on the reverse strand, counting down.
ACTGTTCAAATATTTCAGGAGTTCTGATTCTATGCCACCCTAATGTGATTATACTCAAATTATTGTCTGATTTACTGTGTGCATGTTTTGTGTGTGTATGTGTGTGCTTTTGTTGTTATTTTCCTTCTCATTACTGTCTTGTGTGTTGTGTAAAAACATGCTTAATTTTGAATATGATTTGATATTGTAAATGTATGCTGTTATATTACCTTTATAATGTTGCATGCCTTTAAATTAATGCTTAAATTAAAATGTGGGAATGAAAGGATATAGTATGCAAGGTAAGTGAGAGTGGAAGGGCAGAATGTAAGATGGGCCTGCACACTCAATTCTTAACTCTTCTAAAATAAAGTTTGTTTGTTTGTTTGTTCATCTGTATACCGAAAGTTATTTCGATCTCATCTTTATTCTTCTCACATGTGCCTTTACTTCTGTTCTCCATGCATTATTTTTTGGGTCTTCTTCTGTTCCCTTGACCTTGTGCATTCCACACTAAGGACTGCCTTGAGATGCTATTAGCTAGTTTCCTCAATGTGTGCTCTGACAATTACCAATAAATCAAACAAGTATAAGCACAAATAAAACAATGCTGGAAAAACTGCCCAACATTTTATTACATAAACAGACACTTACAAATTATGTAGAAAACAGCAGATTTTAACAGGGACAAAGAAAGATGGGGGTAGGCTGGTCGTACAAATTGTACTTGTTATAAGAAATTGGATTTATCTTAGCCTTCTTCAAACAAGACAATATTTCTGGCCAACTCTGACTGTCTAGATAAATATTTTAATAGAATAATCATCTCAATAATTACTTCGATTCTGCCAGAACACAAAAATGACCATCAAAACAGTATCAAGATTCACAGAGAACTATCAGAAGGATTGGTGAGTGCTTATGACCTATGCTCAAACATATCCTTGTCTTAGAAACCCCTGGGGAAGAGAAGACTGGAGATGCCAAAGAGAATCGGAGAAAGGTGGTAGTGGAACAAGCAAAAACTATTGGAACCTCAAGTGCAGAGCTGGAGAGGACTACTCAAAACAGAATTGTCTAGATGGCAAACTGCGTGATGATTTTGATTTTGCCAATGACCTGGCTCTTCTGTTCCATAATCATAACAAGATGCAACCTCTTTAAAGGAGAAACTTGTATGGTAATGAGAGAACAGTGAAACAAACCTTGACCTTTAAGAGAAAAACAGATGTGGCCATATGACATCAAACTAAAAAAAAAAAGAAATGTTCTCACCTTATCAAAAACATTACACCACTATGAGCATGAAAGAACTGGAAAACAAATGATACCACCATGGAAGTTTATCTCCAGTTGCATTGATTGTACTGGTTGTCTTGCACACGTCTGTTTATATTAAACTTAGGCTATGAGATACCTGTGTAATTCCTGAGGGTCTCTTGAGTAGAACCACTGCTACCTCAAGGCTACTATGAGGTTGTGTATGAGGCTGACAACCTCATCAAGTAAAGCATACTGCTACAGAAACAATCACAGCAAGAGCATGTGACTGCTTTGTGCAGGCTTCCTTCAGGGGGGGGGGGGGGGGGGAGGGTGGGGGGGGGGGGGCAGTGGGGGGAGGCTGGGGGCGCGCCAGTGGTAGTGGTGGCAACATTCTCCATACAGCGAGAGATGAAAGTCAATTAAATATCTGTTAAAGTCAGTTATATAACTGGAACCACCAGGTCCTTACACCCCTCCACTTTAATACTATTCTTTTTCAGAGTTTCTTCTTGATTTTTTTTTTTTTTTTTTAAATTTATTTAACGTATAAGCACAATTGTGATTGTCTCTATTTACAATGATTTGACAAATGTGATGCCACTTTCTCATATCGGCAGTTGTTCATATTATTTGGAATTGAAAACAATATATATCCTAATTATAACCCATCAGAGGTTGAACGGGATATTTTTCTTCATTAATTTAAAAAAAAAAAAATATCCATAGAGAGAGGAAAGAAGACTGATGATGATGATATGATAAATGTGTTAGAGAAAAGTGAAGATAAACAAAATAATGATATGATAAATGTGTTAGAAGCAAGAGGACATGCACACCATCATAGCTGGCAGACGCTGGAGCTGGGTTGGTCATGTCCTCAGAAGAGACCCCGATGCCATCACAAGAACAGCTATGCTTTGGACCCCTGAAGGAAAACGAAAGAGAGGCCGACCAAAAACAACCTGGCGGAGGACTGTGGAGGCTGAGATGCAGGGAATGAACCAGAGTTGGGGCACTGTACGAAGGATGGCCACCGACCGAGCAAAGTGGAATCAATTTGTTGTTGCCCTACAAGACGCCACTAGGCGTGATGGCCACTGACTGCTTTGACGGTCGGCGGCTAAGGATCAAAGAGAAGAAATGTGTTAGAGAAAAGTGAAGATAAACAAAATGATGATATGATAAATGTGTTAGAGAAAAGTGACGATTTAAACAAAATAATGATATGATAAATGTGTTAGAGAAAAGTGAAGATAAACAAAATGATGATATGATAAATGTGTTAGAGAAAAGTGAAGATTTAAACAAAATAAAATGATGGCTAAACATGCTGACCTGTATTTCTCCTAAACCATAATCTTCTCCTTTTTCAGTCTGCAAGTAAAACATAGAAAGGTTACACGTTGATACAAAATGACTAACATGTGAATAGTTTGCTGGTCAGAATAATGACAGCACAGAGTTATCTCTCTTCAGGTTGTTTTGCCTTAGTTTCCTGTGGAGAGTTTTTGTCCAGGATGAGCTTCCTGGTCTCTTCTGGCCAAATGTAAGCAATGATTAAGATGGTTAAAGAAGACACTGAGAGAAGTTGAACAGATGGTGACAGACAGGCAGGAGGACTTGGTATGAGCTACTAGAAGGCTTAAGTAGATTCATTTGTTTAAAGTGCTGAACAATCACACTCATATTGTCAAGGTAAGAACAACATTTGTTAGGTCTTGTTTAATGGATTCTGGTGTTATTTGGAAGGCTGTGCTTTTTTGCTGCACTTCACAGATCACCACTTCCAGATAGTACAACAAATGATTTCATCATGATTGTAATGTTTTAAGAGAATACTCTCAAGCAGTAGTCACACCTGCTTTCTTATTGTTGAACAGAATCAACATCATTGCACTCTGGGCAAACCCATAGGTGCTCAGTCTCCTTCAGTATATGTTGAAGAGTGTGAATGCTAACTGTTCCTGTACCTCGCTGATTATATACACGACGGATGCTTCCTCTCATATGTCCATCTCTACTAGCCTTACGTTTGATGCCACATTCCAAAAGTCTTAACATGATTCATCTATTTCAATGTCATTCTCAAACAGGCGATCATTAATTGTTCTCAGTATCTCTCCCTTATCCATATTCAGTGTCCCCACTGTGGGCGCTCTTGCTGCGAGTCTGTCAGCTCTCTCATTACCACATACCCCTGCATGAACAAGACAGTAGATCCACACCAGCTCTTGTAGACTCGAAGCTTCTATGAATGTTTTCCATTCATGCCTTAGCCAACCATTTTGAACCTTTCGACTGACACAATGACTGCCTTTGTTAATGAAGTTTCAGTTAGCCACCTTAAGACTGCAGAAACTGCCTCTACCTCATGCAAGAAGTTATTATCTTGTAAGCCCCGCTATGTTCGGTGATGATTCTGCCCTTCACCCTAGCAGAGAAGCTCCAACCTGATTTCTCACCATGGATGACAGAGCCATCAGTATACACAATGGCATCAGCTGATTAATTCCCAGTTCTATTTTCCCATTGTCCCAAGTTCTGCACTCTTTGCCAAGGCTGATGATGACCTGCTGGTAGTTAATCCAGTTTTCATCTGACTTACTCCACTCTTCCCATTTTGAATATAATATATTTTCAACTGTGGTCACCTGCTTGATCGTTGCCTCTGCCTGTGCCATCCATGACATCCCCCTCTTTATTCTTGCTCCCTTAATATCAGCTATGTTTCCATGCAGGGGGTGCCGTTTGTCTGTGGTTACTCTCATACAGGCTTTTGCCTGGGCCATCACATCTGTGATATGACAGCTGCTTAAGACATGACATTTAAAAGACTGTTTGTTACAGTAAATACAAGTATTATCATCATCAACTTGGGCTCATCTTTATACCTTCCAAGTCATCCTGTCCTGTGCCATCTCTCAAGATTTCTTCCATATGTTCTTCATCCTATCATTTCTCTCTCCAGTTTTTATTTCCATCAGTTTTTTTGGTCTCCACCTTATACAAGTACCTGGCTATGCTAGAACAAGGACTGCTTTGTAATGCTATCAACATATTTCCTTAATTCATCACCAGCATCTTCTATGTATCTCTTTTTCCACTGGCACTTGTCTGGTTCTTGTTATCAGTTTCAATCCTTATGCTCTATGCAAGTACCCATTTATGAAAGTCTTGATCAAGTATAATAACTTAAAAGTGCTATTTTTCTGGAACCTCGGCAACAGACTAACAGAAATGTAAATTAAAGCATTTCATAAATATTTCGTGTCTAAAAATTACAAACATATGGTACATTTATGCAGGGTGTCAAAGTTTTGTACATGAAAAACTGACAATCATAATTAGAGATCAGAATAGAGAAAACTCTGGGTAGTTTTTGATGAGACAAAGAAAGAACAGGACTATGGTCCTTCAGGCATGTTGTACACAACAACTAATATAAAGTTGTACACAACAACTAATGTAAAGTTGTACACAGCAACTAATATAAAGTTGTACACAGCAACTAATATAAAGTTGTACACAACAACTAATATAAAGTTGTACACAACAACTAATATAAAGTTGTACACAACAACTAATATAAAGTTGTACACAACAACTAATATTAAGTTGTACACAGCAACTACGAGGGGCGTTCAGAAAGTAATGCACCACATCGTTTTTCTCAGTATGCATTGTGTACATCCGGCGGCGGAAGTCACTTTCTGTTCAGCCACGCGGTCATCAACAGACAGCGATTTTGATAGAATTTCGGTTCTTGCCTTCAGGGAAGTACCCAGTTTTTATTTTATTTAGTTTTTATGTGTCCTATCTAGCCTTCACTTTCTTTCCTTTCCTGACGAAGGCCTTGTGGCCGTAACGTAGACTATTTTCTTTGTCTTTTGTCCTCGTAAGACGAATCACCTTTTTTCGATTTTTTTTTCAAACCCATCCATTGTATTCCACGTCTTACCGCAGTTCCCCTCAACTTCCTCGTTTTTCTCAGGAGCTGTTTATTCAAAAAGCATGAAATTTATACACAATATACATGGATATGTCATGTAAACATCGGTATTATTCAACATAACCCCCATCAACTTGTACGGCTTTATGCCATCGCGAAACAAGTGCATGTATTCCTAGCCCGTACCAGATTTTGTCTTGATCAATTAGCCATTGCTTCGCTGCATGAATCACTCCTTCATCATCTTCAAACCTTGTCCCATGGAGTGCATCTTTAAGTGGACAAAATAGATGAAAATCAGAGGGTGCCAAATCGGGACTATAGGGTGGATGGAGTAGTACAGTCCAACCCAATTTGGTGATTGCTTCCCGTGTTGCCAGACTTGTGTGAGGTCGCGCATTGTCGTGAAGGAGAAGCAGGTCTACTGGATTCTTGTGAGCCGAACTCTGCGAAAACGTTGATTGAGTTTTTTCAATGTCTTAATGTAAGCTTGGGAATTGATTGTCTCTCCTCTTGGCATAACGTCCACAAGAATCACACCTTCAATGTCCCAAAAGACAGTGATCATGACCTTTCCAGCTGAAGGAATTGCCTTGAATTTCTTTCTTCGTGGTGATTGCGGATGATGCCACTCCATTGACTGTCTTTTTGTCTCAGGTTCAAAATGATGTGCCCAGGTTTCGTCACCTGTAACGATCTTAGCCAAAAAGTTCTCTCCATCAGCATTGAAACGCTCCAACAATTCAGAAGAAATTGCTTTCCTTTGCAATCGGTGGTCATTTGTGAGACTTCGAGGAACCCATCTTGCGCAAATCTTAGAAAATCCGAGAGTTTTTATAACTGCATTTACACTACCAATGCTGACTGACAGCTGTAAGGCCAATTGTTGAGTAGTGATTCGCCTATCAGTAAGAATAATGCCCTCAGCGCATTTCAACATTTCTGCGTTGTTGGCTGTGGCAGAACGTCCACAGCGCGGCCGATCAAGCAGCTCCGTATCTCCACTTCCTGATTCTTTGATTCTCTGAACCCAGCAACTGACTGTACTCCTGTCGACTGCAAAACTTCCATACACATCACATAGACGCTTGTGAATGTTCACAACAGTTTCCTTCTCTGCAACGAGAAATTCTATCACAATTCGCTGCTTATAACGCAAGTTGCTAACACGCTCCATTTCAACGGTTTAGGGCAGCCATATTATTTGGCCCGTTGCGGTGCAATTTGGTGCACACAATTGGCACATGCCATATTTGAAGTGTGCAAAATTTCATGTTTCTATTTTCATTATTAGCTGAGAAAAACGATGTGGTGCATTACTTTCTGAACGCCCCTCGTAATATAAAGTTGTACACAGCAACTAATATAAAGTTGTACACAGCAACTAATATAAAGTTGTACATGAGACTATCAACCTCATCACGTAAAACACACTGCTACAGAAACCACCACTGAGACACTTGGTGCTAGACAACACGCTGCAGTGGTGGCTCCATGTGCCATAAGGAAAATGATGATGATAATACGGAGAGAAGAGAATATCAAATTAATGTGGCCAAATTTATCTTCCTGTGGCAGATGCTGTCCAATGAAAAACAGACATACTGTTATTATTACTTCCCTATTTGTTCCTTACAGAGCCTGGCAACACCACTGCAGCTCATCCCCTTACAGGAAACCTGCATTATGTGTTCTTGTAGCTGTGGTGTATGTAGCAAAATGTTTGATATAATGAGGCTGCCAGACCCATGCTACAACCTTGTGTTAGTTGCCTCTTACAACATACATGAGAGAATAGTTGTTCTACTTTATCTTTGTCTCCTCAAATAACTCCCATCAAATATGTTAGATTAAAGTTGTGGTTACCTCTGGAGATTTTACAGGAAAAGCTAAATTATCTTTTCCCTTCCTTGAAGGTCGTGCCTTCATTGAGCGTCTTGTATCAAGAGGTGGTGATGCCCTGAGTCTGTCATTCAGAGCAGGGCTTGAGCAAGTGCCATTATCTGGCTGGTCTACAATGACAGGAGGTTTCTCTGGTACTGAGCTTGCTGGCAGGACAAGAACCTCCTGCTGTTTTCTTTTGTTTGTCTTCCTTCTTGTGGGAGGGACACGCTCTGCTGGTAAAGTCTCTCTGTCTGACTGATGACTTTGTGCCTGCTGCTGCTGTTGGTTTTGTGTATGGGACCGTGGAACTGACTGCTGTTGGTTTTGCTGCTGATTTGGTGGTGTGGCTGGATGATGCTGATTTGGTGGTGAGGCTGGATGATGATGATGCTGATGCGGTGGTGTGACTGGATGATGCTGATGATGTGGTTGTTTTTGTGAATGATGAGGCTGCTGGTGCTGGGCCTTTTCTGGGTTTGGAGAATGTTTACGTCTTCGTCTGCCTGAATATCGGTCAGGTCTGTCGACATTCTGAGGATGGAGTTAAATAAACACTAATATAAACTTGACTTGTAATGACATACTTAACTAGATAAACCCAGGCCTGGTGTAGTTGCAGGAGTCTTGTAATGACATACTTAACTAGATAAACCCAGGCCTGGTGTAGTTCCAGGAGTCTCTGTGCAGATAGAGAAACATTATGACTTCTGCTCCCTCAGGCATGGTTATGTCAGGTGACTAAGATGAGATCATGCATGGGGCAGCACCATCATTTCAAACAAATTGCTCTAGAAACCACTACTGTAAGAGCACATGACTGTCCTGATATAGGATTCCTGTCAGGAGGTCAGTTGTAGTGGTAGCTCTATACTCCATGGGGAGCACAAAGAAAAAAAAATGATGATATAAACCAGAATTTTTTAATGGTAGAATGTAGAATGTCTTCCTGGCAGCTGACGCACATGAGAATAAATGACCTGTACAGTTTATAAATCGTGTTTTCAAATGTGATTTTAAACAAGATTTAAAGTCTTATTCAGCTGAATGAAATAAAACAAGTTCATTATTTGGAAGTTAAAAAACTGCTTAAAAAAAAGTCTTTGGAAGCATGTTTTTAGAGGCCCATTTTGCACCAATCAAAATGATGATACTCTTTTGACTGGTTTCAGTGAAATAGTATGCTGCTCTGTTAGTTAATGTGCCAGCTGTTTGTTAAAAATCATCTAAATTCACATCTTACATGTGGCAATATCAGACCAAATAAGGATCTAAAGATCTGAAACAAATGCTAGCAAATCTTTTCTGATGATCAGACACCTTTTATGATATTGCACTTCATAAGGGAGTGTTTTCTATGTAGCTGCTGTTTTGGTTTATCATAGGTACTGCAATCAGAATTTATGCAAGATAAAGAAGACATGAAGTAATTGAATATAAGACTACCAGTGTGTGACAGAGGATATTATGAAAATAGAATTCATATATCTACATTTTTCTTCCACTTGTCTTGCACCGGCTTCCTTATTAATTATGCTCGGTTTGTTTACATAAAACCATCCTACACTTAGATATCTGTCTCTCTCTTAATTTAGCCAAGCATATATTTTTTGTCTTTCTCTATGGTCTAATAGGCACTAGGAACGTTTGCAATCAGACAGGTAAACGGAACGCATAGAGAGGGGACGGGATGGTGGATTTGTAGAGAATAAAGGGGCGACTATTTCAAAAAGTCGTACTTTTGGCAAAGGGGGAGATAAGCTAATGAAGTTAATACGTAGTTTTGGTAGACATTGGTCAAGGGGACTTAATCGAAGACTAAAGGGGAGATAAATTACAATTTACCCCCCCCCTCCCCCCCCGAATCCGTTCGTTTAGAACGTAATTAAATACGGTGAGAATCGCCAGATCAAAGGACGGGTTTCGCTCGTTGCCAGAGTCTGCGAGCGGTAAAAGTGTGAATTTTTCCTCTGATTCAGAATTTGAGCGAAGAAAAGCCCGAAATCTGGACGAAGGTGATAAATGTAACAAGTACGAGCCATTTCTACCCATATTTAGATATATACCTCAGCTTTTAAACTCAATTTATCCAGTACCGATAGAATTTCAGAGAACATCTAGCTTCGAATTCTAGATCCCTTATAACAGTGGAATTACTTAGTTTTTCGATTTGGAGATCATTTTATTTCTGTTTGCGATCAATATTATACTAGAAGTTTGAGTGATTTAATTTTATTTCACTAAGATTTTCTGTGTAGAGTGATTTACTGGTTACGGTCTATCAATTATATTCCACTAGGATTTTATTGTGTGTTAATTAACTAGCAAATTTAAAATGAGTTACAGCTAGATTGTTCCGGCTGTAGTGTCGATTTAATTAATAGCTAGTAACCAGTAAAAGATATGTAATCAACCAGTAAATGCACTGTTCATTATGAGTATTGACGAAATAAATATTTATTTCTAATTCATGATGATTAAATTTTGTAAATGACTAGAATTTATTTCACGGGAGTTTTTAAACGATAAGACAAGCTCTAAGCTTATAGTTTCTAATTAAAGTTAAATAACCAAAGTGGATAATAATATTATATTTTACGCGGGTGAGGATAGGATTGAAAATACTATACTGTGGTTAAGTATTTTTTCTTCTTATACACAGTACTGGGTCATACCCAAAATCTACCAGCGGACTGAATCTGTGAAAAAGTCTAATCTGAAAAATAACGGACATAAGTCCAACAATACCAAAGAACATTCTCACTTAGTTATTGGGTCTTCAAGGTCACCCTGTCTGGCTTCGTGTTTACACCCAGAAAGAGACAGAGTACCAACCCAAAGAACATTAAGAATAAGTTTGTAACTGGGCCAATAAGTATCCAGATTTCTTTTTCCCAAGTTCATTTACATTCAGCCCGTTGTGGCGACCTAATCAAACATTAACATTACCCGACTACCAACCACTTGTGGTGCAACGAGGATTTTATCCCGAGAGATTTACCCCTCTGACATTCTCTCCAAGTATCAATTTTACTAGCTACTGACTCAGTGAACATTAAAGCTCTCTTGGAGAGCTCAGTCTTGGAGAAATTGCGGTCTGTTTTTTTTTTTTTGCCAACACCCAACCTTGGATTTGTGGTTGTTTCTTTCATGGAGAATGTTCCAGATGTTGTGAAAGCACATATGAGGTAAGAGTGAAAATGTGACCACTGCGTGTCTGAAGCGAGAGAAAGAAGAGATGAATAATTCTTCCATTGTATAATCCATGCACCCACTTGGGTTATTTCTTATGATATTTTTTTTGCTAATACTGTTCATCTCAGAATAGAATAACGTAGAAACTCTGTTCTTTACAGTATAGTAAAATTCTATACCGTAGTGCTAATCTTTTTGACTTTTTGGGGGTTAATTAACTTCTCTTTGTGGGATCTGGTCTCAACAGGGGGAGATAGTACTTACACGTCTATTTCTGTAAATTCTTAACCCTTTGTGTTTATTTTATGATATTTTGAATATATAGCTAATGTGAAGTTTTTCCTTTATGATAAATAAAAGTAACATAAAACTTATTACTTGTGTCGGTCAGCTCGTCCCAAATATCCACATTCCACTAATATAGTTTCCACGTTTGTGCATCTAAATTGTCGTCACTTATCTGTGTGTGTGTGTGTGGTTGTGAGTGGTTGATAATATATATATTAATATATATATAGGTATACTGTCTGAACAGCAAAAGTTTAGTCATAACCGATAGGCTGGACTAGAGTAGTTTCTCAAAACCAGGGACAGACTCTACCTTTTCACCAACTCACTAGTGAAAATCTATCTGTTTACCTTATCTCGCAATGAGTCATCACCTCTGTCAGTTCTATTCAGAAGGGACCTAACATTGTTCTTAATCACCTATCGGAAATCTACGACAGAATGGGCGCTCGTTTTTCCGGGACTTGAACTCTAATCCTAAGCAAGTACGACAGAACGGTTTGCTCGTTTATCGGGATTTTGATCTAGATTCTTGAATAACTACCACTGAAAGGGTGCGAATTCTTTAGATTTGTCTTTTCTAGTACATCAGATTAATTTTGTTTCCAAATCAGGATCCAATCTGTATCTAGATAATTGACTTAAATCTGATAAAATCTTTATAATCTAGATAGAGCAAGAGTGTGATTGTCTCGTGAGATTAAATATATTTAAAAATAATATTCCTCTAGACAAACAATCTGTTTATTGGCTTGCTGACCACACAAATATTTTTAATTGTTTTTTTCCACAGCATTTGTTAGAGTTATATGCAATTTGATTTACAGGGCGATCTTTGTCGGAGTTGTTATGTATTGCTTCTGTAATACAAGGCCGCTGGTAGCGTGTGATTGTGTAACAATCACAGGGTTTTTTTGAAGCAGAAGGTGGTTTGAGCTAAGCTAAGGAGCGCGTTCGGACTATCTCGTCCAGTTAATAGCTTCCCTTACCCTAACTGACTTCAGGGGTGAACTTGTCTTCTTCTTCTTCTTCCATCCTTAGCCATCAACCGGCAAAGCAGTATGTGGCCAGTACGCCTAGTGGCGTCTTAGGGCAACAACAAATTGATCAATCTATCGCTGTTTCCACCACGCCTGGTGGCGTCTTTGTGGAACAAAAACAGACCAAACAATCTATCATTGTTTCCGTAATCAGATTGGTTGGCAAGCAGGTGATCAGCCCACTGTGCGAAGTTTTTACGGGATGGGGTAAACAGCCCCATGCCCATACCCTCCTTAGTCGCTTTTTACGACATGCGTGGTAGGGTGCAGTGTTACTATTCTTTGCTCCCCTTTCGGGCCCCGGTAACACACGGGTGCGTGAACTTGTAGGTGGACTTAAAATTTAGGGGATTTTTTTTCTCCTTAAAATTAAAAAAAAATTTTGAAATATAAATTTTTTTTTTCTTTCCACTGTAGTAGATAGTTTCTTTTTGTCAGTTGATTGGTCTGATCTACCATTTATTTGGCGTAGTCATTTGCATTAGGAGCCTTAATTGCCAGATAATAGCAGCGATAGTTTAGATAACTGATAATAAGGAGAGGTATCCCAGTTAAATAACAGAATATTTTGTTGTATTTTTCTCGTAATTGGTAGGGAACCACTGTATCCTCTTTCTTACTTCTTTCTCGGGTAAGTCACAGTCAGTTATTTGCAATGCTGAGCGTGCAAAACTTAGGCAAATGCTAAGAGAGGAAGCAAAGGAAGAGGGATTACAAGGAGAAGAAGCGAAGGCGTTTGTCAATGAAGAACTTGACAGACATGATGCGGAGCAGAAGGAAAAAGCAGCAGAAGCTAGGGAGAAGGAAAAAGCAGCAGAAGCTAGGGAGAAGGAAAAAGCAGCAGAAGCTAGGGAGAAGGAAAAAGCAGCAGAAGCTAGGGAGCAGAAGAAGATTGGTGAGGAAATGGAAATTCACAGGGCGAATGAAAGAGAGAAGGAGACAGCACGAACTGGCGCTTAAAGCTCTAGAGGTCCAAATCCGTGGGGCTGCCTCTACCTCCAGTAACGGAGACTCTACCTCAGTCACAAATAACTGATCTTTCCAACACCCAATCTCCTCAACTAGCAGCTATGTCTTTTGCTCTTGAATCCTTCCCAAGCCCTAATGAAAAAATAGACTGTTATCTAGAAAGATTTGAGAGAATAGCAACTCTGTATGGTTTACAGAGGTCGCGTTGGTGTGTAAAGCTTTCTCAGGCTTTAAAAAGTAGTGCGTATGAGGTGTACGCAAAACTGGGAAGCAACCAACAAGACGATTACGACGTGTTGAAGAACGCTTTACTTGAGCATTTTGAAATGAATGCTCGCTAATTTTTGCAACTGTTCCATAACAGCAGAAAGGAGAGCTCTGAAACTTTTCAGCAGTTCTCTTCTCGTCTGAAGGGATACTTGACAAAGTGCCTGGAGCTTTCACAGCTTCCCTCTACCTATGAAGGACTGGAGGAGTTCGTTGTAAGCGAACAAATAAAGAACACGTTGTCAAGTGACACCCATAGATTTCTAGCTGAACAAGGTGCAGAAAAGCTGGAAGACATTTTGGAAAGATGGAGCGATATCACAATGCGCTGGCCGAACTGCTGGCCACAAAACGTAAATCGACAAAAGAGCTTTCTCAGAAGAATAATCTACAACAGTCTTCCCATTCTTCTCACCACCATAACCACAGAGAAACTGTACCCCAGAATTCCCCTCCGGAAAAATCTAAATTCTATAAAAAACAAGTACCCCACCAACAACAAATATTCTGATCAACCCAACCGTTCTACATGGCAGCGCGGCCAGAAAGGACAGGGTGACAAAGGGAAAACCTCTGCACATGGGACATATGATAAGAGCGAGCACACCGAGCCTAAACGCATCGGATGCTTGCAAACAGTCTCGCAAGGAAGAATTTATGTCAGTGATTCTCAACCTGAGGGGGAGAGGCCCTCTACGCAAGGTACTGTTATTTTGAACGGGACTTCAACTTATTGTCTTTTTGACACAGGGCTTTCTTTTGATTGCATTGTTGCAAGACACTTGGTCAAACTCGGTCAAGAGACAGAAGACACTGTCAAACTTTGTGGATTTTTCAAAGGAGATGCACCCATGACGCTTCCCATCGCATTGGTGGAGATACACTCTGATTTTGTCAGAGGTGTGATCAAAGCGGCTGTTATGGATGACCCGATCTGCCCAGTCATACTTGGCGGTAGATATGTGTTTATTGGGAAACCGGAAGAGCCAATTGTGGCAGCAGTAACCACAAGAGGGCAAACCAAGAAGGAACGGGAGCCTGCGCCAAATTTGTTACCTAAGGAACTTAAAGAGGCGCAACAAAAGGACCCTACTTTGGAGCCCTGCTTTAGGAAACTGCCCATGGCTAAGGACCCCAGACACAACGGGGACATTCTTTTCTAAGGATGGTGTACTTTATCGTAGAACGGGCAACCCTGAACAAGGTCATAATCAGCTCCTAGTACCGAAACAGTACAGAAGCCAAATCTTAGAAATGGGACACTCTCTTCCCTTTAGCGGACATATGGGACAGAACGCCACAAATCAGCGAATATCGACTCCCTATTGGTGGCCAGGAATGAACTCTGATATTATCAGGTACGTGAAATCCTGCGCCAAGTGCCAATGTGTGACACCCAAGCATTGGACACCCGCAGTTTCCATGGGTGAAATTCCAATAGTGGGAACACCATTTGAACGGGTTGTAATCAACATTTTAGGACCCTTAGAAAGGACTAAAAGAAGGCACAGGTTTATCTTGACCTTAGTCGACACTTGCACTTTGTGGGCAGAAGCTATACCGCTAACATGCACGGATTCCAAGCATGTCGCAGAAGCCCTCGTGCAGACATTTACATGGTTGGGATTCCCTGTGACAACTTGCCCAATCTTCTCTTCATTTTTATTATTATTTACGTGACATCGTTTTTTCTCATCCTCAATGCATGATCGCAAAGTCCCGGGAATTGTCACTTGCGGAAAATCTCCTAGCGTTCGGTATTTTCTCCTCGCTATTTTTAGATACGACGTCATTGTTGACCAATGACCTCGGTAGCGAGAAATCCGTTTTAATTTAGAACTGCTTGAACTTGGGAGAACCAGTTTAGGCCATTTAGGAAGACATCACGTGACTTTTAACATTATTGATTGGAGCGTCTAAAACGAGGCTAAGGTCACATGATGCACGCTACGGATCACGTGTCCAAGCGGAAATGACCCGCTAAAAGGCGGCAAAGCCAGCATTTTGTCACTTGCCCAGGAACCCTCAAGAAAGCTAGGTCTAAGCCAGATCGGCGAATTCTCGCATTAAAAGCACTGAAGCCACGTGTCTAAATTGCGGGTTAGCGTCCATCTTTGAGTAGGTAAGTGAAATCTCGCTAGAATATAATGTGATGAAATGTGTAGTACCTTGCAAAATCGACGCAAGATTGGTATGTTTACTTTATTCATATTTCTGTTGTACGATCACATCCAGCCACATGTGATCGGGTATATTTTATGATCCCACGGGATATGTACATGTTCATAATAATGTATAACGGGAATATATATATATATAGCTATTAATTTCCATATTATTTGATTATTTTCGACCCGACGTTTAGACTAACGGAAATTAATATTAACGATAATGTTGACAGACCGTGACATATATTCATTATAAATTATATGACGATGCGACCAGACATGAAGTGTGTGATAATGTTGTCAGACAATTCTAAAACACGGATGTCCAATTAATTGTTAAATTCCTCATAATGACATGACGATTAGGCTAGAGGCACAGAACTAGAATACTGTTGCCGACATTTCTATGATAAAAGTTGGTGGGTTTAACTGACATTTATAATAATTCATCGGGTTAAGCTGACGATAAATCAGTCTAAAGAATTATAATACTGCCACTGGGGCAGAGTAATATAATAAAGGACAGACAGGAGAAACTTGAATTCAAGATTAGGCTCTAGACATATGATGTTAGAGACTAAAATCTGAAATGACTGGCAGAGGGACGGCTTAGGGAAAGACTGCTTTCTAAAGCTAGTTGAAAAAAAAAAAAAAAAAAAAAAAAAACACACACACACACAAAAGACTGCTTTCTAAAGCTAGTAAATTAATGAAGCCGTCGTATTTGTCTTCAGTCTATGGTGGAGCCTTGCACGACAGTCCAATCTCAGCGCAGAATACGGAGTCGAGCACAGAGAAGGCAAATCCGAACCATTCAAGACCTACCTGGGGCAACGTCAGGAGACCGGAGAACTAACCACACTTCACTATCAGCCGGGGGCTGAAAAGCTAAGTCCACGAAAAAGGGAACTCACTACATCAATGCCTAGTTTAGTCATCCATGATGAAAAACACTTGAATTGTGAGACACATAATACATACAGCAGACACTAATTCCATCGACAATACTATCATTCACCATCTATTCATTTTATTGCAATAAACCAATTGGGTGTATATACTGTACCCCACGCTTTGTTCCTTCCATTAGATGTTGAATATTGTCTATGTTTATCTTCCTTTATAAGGGAGGGGGGGCTCGTAAAATATAATATAAATTAAAGAATAATAATAATAGATAACTGAGAAGGGGACGACGGTAGCGAGAGACCAAATATCTCCTTACAATCTTTTCCAGACCTGTCGAGTTAGGAGAATTTACCCTCTTCGTCACCCTTCGGAAGTGGGAAAACCCAGCAGGGATTCCTTGAGCCAAATCTTCCACATCAGATCTATTATTTCCTCTAAATAATTCTCTTATCCTTTAAACGCTACGTGACACTGGTGTCTCGGTCCGGGATTTGAACTTATGTATTTTATCATACCTCTGGGATAGTATCATCCATTCAGTCATTACAGTATACCATTTTAACACATGTATTTTCACACAGTGAGCTCTAGAAAGACAGAAAACATTTTTTCTAGAAATTCAGGCATTGATTGGTGAATCCCTTTATATATATGTTGTGTTTAATTAAGTTAGTTCTTGATTTTGTATTTCATTGAATTACAGACCTTAAGTCTCCATAACTGTAGTAATTTCATTCTACAGCAGTCTGATAAATAATTAGTATTTACTTGTTGTTAGAAATACTATTGGAAGGTAGCACTAGCTTACTCAGTGTGGACTTTAACTGCAAAAGATGGCTGAAATAGTTAAGCTTAAGGCAGCACTAGGGGAGGCCGGTCGAGATCTAGGTTATAGTGGGGTGGACCTTGCAAATTATGTCAGTGTCGAGACTGATAAGTATTACGCTCGAGAAACAGCGAAAGCTGAAAGAGAAGAGCGAATAAAGTTAGCAGAAATAGATGAGAGGATAAAAGCTGTAGACGCTAGAGAAAGAAGCGAGAGAGATGAACGCGAGCATGCATTGAAGATGAAGCAGTTAGAGATGCAGGGACAAGCTCAAAGAGTTGAACCGGTAGCCGGTGCGACCGCATCTACCTCCTCAGGCAACCTATCGCCACGGTCAGATGATATGCCTTCCTTGCACGCAGGGGGCACAGGACCTTTGCCATCCTCACTCATGTCAACTTTGGGACCCTTGACGTTTCCATTTGAAGCTTTCTCGGAACAAGCCGACTCGATCGATAGGTATTTGGACAAATTTGAGAAGTTTGCCACCACGTTTGGTTTGGAGAAGAGCAAGTGGAACCTGAAACTGTCGCAAGGGCTTAGAGGAACTGCTTATGACGTGTATAGCAAGCTTCCTCCAGGTTTACAGGATGACTACGACTCTTTGAAAAAGGCACTATTGGTTCGTTATGAGCTACATGCTGACGCCTATAGGAAGAGGTTCCGTAACTCTAGGAGGGAAGTCGGAGAGAACTTTGCTCAGTTTGCTGCGAGACTGGATTCCTACGTGGAGAAGTGGGGTGCCCTAGGGAATTTTACTCATGATTGGGAAGGCCTGAAGGAAATGGTCATGATCGAACAACTGAAGGACACCATGACTTCCGACATGAGAAGATTCCTGACAGAGAATGGGGCCAGCACTTTAGAATCCATAGTCCAGTTAGCGGAACGATATCAGGCAGCACTATCAGAGAATCCACCACCCAGACGGAAACAACCAGATTACGTACCTAGACAGACAGCTCAGTCACACATGGACCCCCAAGTGAAACCACCGTATACTAACTTCAAAAAGCATGACAAGCCAGACTACAAGACTACTCAGAGATCTAATTTCCAGCAGCAGAGGCAAGGGGAAAAATGGTGTAAGCACTGTAGAACCATCACCCACAATACGCAGGAGTGCAACCGGAAAAACCCACCTCATCATGCTGCCTGCTTACGTAAAAGTGCCGCAAGGGGAAATGGACCGGAAGAACCTCTGGACAAACCCCGACATCCCCCGGTCGTTGAGACAGTCCTCGTAAATGACCAAGAGGTGACCTGCCTTTATGATACAGGCCTTGCATTCGACGCAGTTGTCTGTGCATCCCTAGTCAAGCCTGACCAGATGACAGAAGACACTATAGAAATACAAGGACCTACTAAAAGTGCAGCACCTATGCGTTTGGCCATAGCCAAGATTAAGGTCAAATCAAAATATGTGACTGGGGAAATCAGTGCAGCGATCTTGGACGACCCTATTTATCCCTTGATCTTAGGGTGTAGGTATGTGTTCTTGGGAGAACCCATTCACCCTCTGGTTGTGGCGGCTGTCACCACTAGAGGACAGGCCAAACGGAATACGGAGTTGGAATCCCCACCCAACATCCTTCCTGAGGAATTAAAAAAGGCACAAACGGAGGATCAATCTCTAGCACCCTGCTACAAAAAACTACCGAGAGCGCACACTCCTCTCCAAAAGGGAGACTTCTACAAGAAAAATGGACTGTTGCATCGGAAAGCAGGAAATGGAGGACAGGAACATGGGCAACTTGTGGTTCCATCAGCATACCGAGCCCAGGTCCTAGAAATGGGCCATGCCCTTCCGTTTAGTGGCCACATGGGCATAAGTGCCACGATTCAGCGTATTTCATGTCATTATTATTGGCCAGGTATCAACGCCGATATCCAGAGATATGTGAAATCATGCCCGCAGTGCCAGAGGACAGCGCCGAAACACTGGACGGCCCCAGCCACTCTGGGAGAAATGCCAATCTTGGGCACACCCTTCGAACGAGTAGCGGTGGATATTGTGGGTCCACTTACTCGTAGCAAAAAGAGAAACAGTTATATACTCACGTTAGTGGATTGTTGCTCCATGTGGGCAGAGGCTATCGCTATGCCCGCCTGTGATTCTAAGCATGTTGCTGAGGCTCTGCTCACCATATTTACTCGGCTAGGGTTTCCGTCACAGATCCTGACAGATAATGGTTCCCAATTCCGAGGAAAACTCACCGAGGAAGTGTTTAGGATATTTCAGGCCCGACATATCCACACCTCTCCCTACCACCCCCAGGCAAATGGCCAGGTGGAGCGGTTTAACGGGACCCTTATTTCCATCCTTCGGAAACTTGCGCAGGAAAAACCAGAGAGCTGGGATCAATACTTACCCGCAGCACTATTTGCTTACCGCGAAGTACCCCACAATTCTACTGGGATGCCTCCTGCCACATTGCTGTTTGGTAGACCTATAAAAGGACCTTTAGAGGCACTGTTACGTACTTGGACAGATGATAAAGCTGATGAGACGGTCACCTCTGCATCCCAATACGTGAATGAGTTGACCCAACGCCTTAAAACAGGATGGGAACTGGCAAAGGAAAATGTACGCCGTGCCCGTCGTAAACATGCGCGTTACTACAACCGCACTGCGAAGGATAGGGAGCTAGAAGTAGGAGAACAGGTATTATTACTCCTGCCCAGTAGCAATAATAAATTGCAAATCGGGTGGAGAGGTCCATATAAAATCATTGAGAAAATGTCGCGCACCAATTACAAGATTGCCATAAAGGGGAAGCAGAAAATTTACCACATAAACCTGCTGAAGCGATATTATGAAAGACCAGGTGCAGAACCAGCACATTTCCTGACACTGGCTATTGCGACGGAAACTGAGGCAGAACCCCTGACCTCCTGTGAATACCCTCTTCGTCAGTGCGAAACTCATCAAGATGTTCAGATTAGTTCAACTTTAACGGAGGATCAGCAGGCACAGGTTCAACAGTTGTTGAGAAAACACACTAGTACACTCACGGATAAACCTGGCATGACCAACCTGATAGAATTTGATATGAAGCTAACAGACCTCGCCCCGGTACGAGTTAAGAACTATCCTGTTCCTTATGCTAAAGCAAAGGCATTGGGTGAGGAAATCGAGTACCTGCTTAAGGAAAATATTATCTCAAAATCAGAGTCGCCTTATAGTGCGAGTGTGGTGTTGCTTAGAAAATCCACAGGAGAACATCGCCTCTGCATAGACTACCGAAGGCTCAACGCTGTAACGGAATTTCAAGCGGAGCCCTTACCGGATCAGAATCAGCTTTTCACCAAGCTGAGTAGAGCACGATACTTTTCGAAGATAGACCTTAGCAAAGGGTACTACCAGATCCCGGTAAAAGAGGAAATTCGACATATGTTAGCATTTAGTACTTCTGAAGGCCATTACGAGTTTAATGTATTGCCATTTGGGCTAAGCAACGCCCCAAGCGTCTTTACTCGTATGATGAGGAAGCTACTGGAACCCCTGAACCACCCTGGGATAAGTAATTTCATGGACGACATACTTATTGCCACGAACACCTTTGAGGAGCACCTGGACGCAGTTTCCCTACTCTTCGAAAGACTTAGAGAAACAGGACTCACCGCTCGCCCTACAAAATGTCAAATTGCCTGCGAGCAACTAGAATTCCTGGGACACACTATCTCGCATGGATGCATGTTCCCAGATGCACGTAATATTGAGAAGTTACAGCGGGCCCCACGACCCCAGACTAAAAAGGATGTAAGGTCATTTGTGTCTCTATGTGGCTTCTACCAGAGATATATTAAAGATTTTAATACCCTGAGTGCGCCACTGACCGCATTAACCAAGAATGGGAACCCGGACAAAGTAACCTGGACAGCGGAGTGCGAAAATGCCTACACGCTGCTGAAGGAGAAACTCACAGCTAGGCCAATTCTGCGACTGCCTGACTTAACTCTGAACTTTACGCTGCGAACAGATGCTAGCAATATAGGGATAGGAGCCACTCTCCTGCAGCCTAGTGATAGACCTTCTGCAACTCTATTCCCCATTGCATATGCTAGTAGGAAATTGAACCCTGCTGAACAGAACTACTCTACCATCGAACGAGAATGTCTGTCGCTAATATGGGCTGTGCAGAAGTTTCAACCATATTTATACGGGAAAAAGTTCACGGTGCAGTGTGATCACCAACCGTTGATATTTCTTGCAGCGGCGAAGAACCTTAATGCCCGGCTTATGAGATGGTCACTACTGTTGCAGCCATATTCATTTCACATAGAATACATACCTGGGAAGAACAACGTAGGGGCAGATTTTTTTGAGCAGACATCCGGACGCAACCTAGGAGATATGAGAAACTGAAAAAGAAGAGGAAGACAGGACCAGAGGAGTTGGACGGAACGTCAAACTTGAGGAGGGGCTTGTGTGACAACTTGCCCAATCTTCTCTTCATTTTTATTATTATTTACGTGACATCGTTTTTTCTCATCCTCAATGCATGATCGCAAAGTCCCGGGAATTGTCACTTGCGGAAAATCTCCTAGCGTTCGGTATTTTCTCCTCGCTATTTTTAGATACGACGTCATTGTTGACCAATGACCTCAGTAGCGAGAAATCCGTTTTAATTTAGAACTGCTTGAACTTGGGAGAACCAGTTTAGGCCATTTAGGAAGACATCACGTGACTTTTAACATTATTGATTGGAGCGTCTAAAACGAGGCTAAGGTCACATGATGCACGCTACGGATCACGTGTCCAAGCGGAAATGACCCGCTAAAAGGCGGCAAAGCCAGCATTTTGTCACTTGCCCAGGAACCCTCAAGAAAGCTAGGTCTAAGCCAGATCGGCGAATTCTCGCATTAAAAGCACTGAAGCCACGTGTCTAAATTGCGGGTTAGCGTCCATCTTTGAGTAGGTAAGTGAAATCTCGCTAGAATATAATGTGATGAAATGTGTAGTACCTTGCAAAATCGACGCAAGATTGGTATGTTTACTTTATTCATATTTCTGTTGTACGATCACATCCAGCCACATGTGATCGGGTATATTTTATGATCCCACGGGATATGTACATGTTCATAATAATGTATAACGGGAATATATATATATATATATATATATATATAGCTATTAATTTCCATATTATTTGATTATTTTTGACCCGACGTTTAGACTAACGGAAATTAATATTAACGATAATGTTGACAGACCGTGACATATATTCATTATAAATTATATGACGATGCGACCAGACATGAAGTGTGTGATAATGTTGTCAGACAATTCTAAAACACGGATGTCCAATTAATTGTTAAATTCCTCATAATGACATGACGATTAGGCTAGAGGCACAGAACTAGAATACTGTTGCCGACATTTCTATGATAAAAGTTGGTGGGTTTAACTGACATTTATAATAATTCATCGGGTTAAGCTGATGATAAATCAGTCTAAAGAATTATAATACTGCCACTGGGGCAGAGTAATATAATAAAGGACAGACAGGAGAAACTTGAATTCAAGATTAGGCTCTAGACATATGATGTTAGAGACTAAAATCTGAAATGACTGGCAGAGGGACGGCTTAGGGAAAGACTGCTTTCTAAAGCTAGTAAATTAATGAAGCCATCGTATTTGTCTTCAGTCTATGGTGGAGCCTTGCACGACAGTCCAATCTCAGAGCAGAATACGGAGTCGAGCACAGAGAAGGCAAATCCGAACCATTCAAGACCTACCTGGGGCAACGTCAGGAGACCGGAGAACTAACCACACTTCACTATCAGCCGGGGGCTGAAAAGCTAAGTCCACGAAAAAAGGAACTCACTACATCAATGCCTAGTTTAGTCATCCATGATGAAAAACACTTGAATTGTGAGACACATAATACATACAGCAGACACTAATTCCATCGACAATACTATCATTCACCATCTATTCATTTTATTGCAATAAACCAATTGGGTGTATATACTGTACCCCACGCTTTGTTCCTTCCATTAGATGTTGAATATTGTCTATGTTTATCTTCCTTTATAAGGGAGGGGGGGCTCGTAAAATATAATATAAATTAAAGAATAATAATAATAGATAACTGAGAAGGGGACGACGGTAGCGAGAGACCAAATATCTCCTTACAATCTTTTCCAGACCTGTCGAGTTAGGAGAATTTACCCTCTTCGTCACCCTTCGGAAGTGGGAAAACCCAGCAGGGATTCCTTGAGCCAAATCTTCCACATCAGATCTATTATTTCCTCTAAATAATTCTCTTATCCTTTAAACGCTACGTGACATTCCCTCAACAAGTTTTGACGGATAACGGATCCCCATACCGTAGCCTGTTGATGGATGAGATAATTAAGATCTTGAGGAACCAGCACATCTACACAAGCCCTTATAATCCGGCCAGAAATGGGTTAGTAGAACATGTTAACGGAAGCCTCAACATGATGTTAAGTAAACTGGGACAAGAGAAACCTGAAGATTGGGACCTTTTCATTCCTGCAGCCTTATTCGCCTACAGGGAAGTCCCACAGCTCTCTACAGGATTTCCCCCAGCTACTCTTTTATTCGACAGACCTTTAAAGGGGCCGCCTGAAGCCTTACTTCGGTCCCTGACAGACCAGAAGGCTGATGAGACAGTCGTCTCAGCCAGTAAATATGTGTCGGAATTAAAGGAAAGGTTAAAACTAGGATGGGATCTAGCAACGACCAACCTTAAGCGAGCATGCGCAAAGCACGCTAACCGATACAGGAAAGCCGCGAAAGAAAGAGAATTGCAACCAGGAGAGAAAGTTTTGTTGCTACTCCCAACCGGAAACAACAAACTACGCATCGGATGGTAAGGGCCGTGTACCTTCCTGAAAAAGATCTCGAAAACTAACTACCAGATCTCTATTAAAGGAAAGGAGGAGGTCTACCATGTAAATCTGTTAAAGAAATACTTGGAAAGACCAGTGCCATCCTCTGAACATCTCCTGGCGGTCGCTATAGCTACCGAAGTTGACGAAGATGATGATAGTTGCAGGGAATTTCCACTGCAAACACACGGAATCTTTCAACAATGTCAAAAGCAGCGACACTCTTTCAAACGCACACGGAAGACATTCCAGAGAAAGAAAACGTTGGAGCAGATTTCATGAGAAGGAATTGGACAATGATGGAGGAGGTAGATGAGAGTGAAGATAACAGTCACCTGGAAGCTACTGATATAGGAAACCTATTTCCATAAAGTAGACATGAAAGAGTTTCACATCTTCAAGCGGGGACGTCTGTGACAGAGGATATTATGAAAATAGATTTCATATATCTACATTTTTCTTCCACTTGTCTTGCACCGGCTTCCTTATTAATTATGCTCGGTTTGTTTACGTAAAACCCTCCTACACTTAGATATCTGTCTCTCTCTTAATTTAGCCAAGCATATATTTTTTGTCTTTCTCTACGGTCTAATAGGCACTAGGAACGTTTGCAATCAGACAGGTAAACGGAACGCATAGAGAGGGAACGGGATGGTGGATTTGTAGAGAACAAAGGGGTGACTATTTCAAAAAGTTGTACTTTTGGCAAAGGGGGAGATAAGCTAATGAAGTTAATACGTAGTTTTGGTAGACATTGGTCAGGGGGACTTAATCGAAGACTAAAGGGGAGATAAATTACAATTTACCCCCCCTGAATCCGTTCGTTCAGAACGTAATTAAATACAGTGAGAATCGCCAGATCAAAGGACGGGTTTCGCTCGTTGCCAGAGTCTGCGAGCGGTAAAAGTGTGAATTTTTCCTCTGATTCAGAATTTGAGCGAAGAAAAGACTGAAATCTGGACGAAGGTGATAAATGTAACAAGTACGAGCGATTTCTACCCATATTTAGATATATACTCCAGCTTTTAAACTCAATTTATCCAGTACCGACAGAATTTCAGAGAACATCTAGCTTCGAATTCTAGATCCCTTATAACAGTGGAATTACTTAGTTTTTCAATTTAGAGATCGTTTTATTTCTGTTTGCGATAAATATTATACTAGAAGTTTGAGTGATTTAATTGCTAAGTCCATCATTTTATTTCACTAAGATTTTCTGTGTAGAGTGATTTACTGGCTACGGTCCGTCAATTATATTCCACTAGGATTTTATTGTGTGTTAATTGACTAGCAAGTTTAAAATGAGTTATAGCTAGATTGTTCCGGCTGTAGTGTCGATTTAATTAATTGCTAGTAACCAGTAAAAGATATGTAATCAACTAGTAAATGCACTGTTCATTATGAGTATTGATGAAATAAATATTTATTTCTAATTCATGATGATTAAATTTTGTAGGAGCCGGTTACCCCATCCTGTAAAAAATTTAAACCACAAAAAACTTCAACAAACATGGACAAGTCAATTAAAGAAAATAAAACACAGCCATTCAAGACAGGGGAAGGTCCTCTTGCAGGGAGGCATATGATGCAGCACAGAGAAAGCCGAAAGGAGTCTGTGTTACTGACTAACTTTCTTTCTTCTAGGAGAACTTCTAGATTTGGCACCTGGAATGTTCGGACATTAAACGAACAAGGGAAAGTGGCACAAGTAGCAGCAGAAATGAGGGAATATAAAATCGAGGTTCTCGGAATGTGTGAAACAAAGTGGAAGGGGATAGACAGGAAGAAACTCATCACAGGTGAATTGGTGCTGTCCTCAGGACATGAAGACGAAAGTTCACACCACAGTGAAGGGGTAGCTCTTATGTTATCTAAAGAAGCACAGAAAGCACTCATTGAATGGGAAGCTGTTGGACCCAGAATAATAACAGCCACTATTAAAACAGCTAAAAAGAAAATAAATGTAAATGTCATCCAATGTTATGCACCAACTAATGACAAAGAAGAGTCGGTGAAAGAAGCATTTTATACTAGACTACAGGAAATTATGGATAAAGTAAAAAGAAGAGACATCACAATTTTGATGGGTGACATGAATGCAAAGATAGGTACAGTCAATACCGGATTTGAAGAAGTCATGGGAAAACATGGGCTAGGAATAATTAACGAAAATGGGGAACTATTCTCAAACTTCTGTGCTTCAAATCAACTGGCTATAGGAGGAAGCATGTTTCCACATAAGAGAATACACAAGGCAACATGGATATCACCAGACCACAGAACAGAAAATCAGATTGATCATATATGCATAAAGAAGAAGTTTAGATCATCATTGCAGGATGTAAAGGTATATAGAGGAGCAGATCACCACCTTCTGATAGCCAAAGTAAAAATGAAACTCAAGAGATATGCAACTGTGATGGGGCCGTAAAGACACCCCAGCTTCCCCCTTCATGTTCATGGCATATTTATCGCCCATATATTTTCGATGTGCGCGGAGCGCGCTGGGATGTGAAAAGTATGACGAAGTAGAAGATTTATTACTAGGCCATAATAAAGCCTAAAAATAATTGTGGTAGGGTGGGCGAGATGGTGATGATGATGATGTGATATTTGATCACTCTCTTGCACACTCGCAACCGACCCGATTCAACAATAAAACTCTGATTCTTAAGGCAGGGGCTGTATTTATTTCTACAACCCTATCAGTGACATTAAGAGCACACTGAAGCAAACAAAGGCTTTTGACAGTATGCATAGGGACAGTTTATGGAGGGTACTGAGGGCTTGTGGAGTTCTGGGCTGCGTGGTGTCAATCGTAGGAAGCCTTTGTGCCAACTTTGCATGCGGCGTTGGGCAGAGCAGCCTGGCCTTTGGGGTGGGGGTGCAGCAGGGATGCCCCTTGTCAACCACTCTATTTTTAACAGTCGTGAACTGAGTGGCACACCAAGCGGCGGATGGTGGTCCGGGAAGAGTGGGATGGACTGCGTTTTCTACATTGGAGGATCTGGGGTATGCAGATGGCGTTGCACTGCTGGCGCATTCGCATCAACACATCCGGGATGAAATGGATAGACTTGATGGGTATAGCCAGCAGGTGTGCTTGGGCATCAACCTGGGGAAGACAGGGGTCGTGGCGCTCGGTGTGAGCAGCCCTGGGCCCATGTCGGTGGGGAGTCGGTGGCTGGGGTGGACAGATGCCTTCGCATGCCTGGGATGCGTGGTGATGCCAGATGGCGGGGCGAGCGGGGATATCGGCAGCAGAATGGGCAGGACAAGAGCGGCCTTTTTTGGTCTGGACAACATCTGGGGGTCCTCTCAGTGCAGCACAGGCACAAAATTGGGATTGTATCGGGGCTGTGTGCTTTCTGTGCTTCTCTGTGGCATGGAGGGCTGGGGAGTTGCGGAGAGGGAGATGTCGAGATTGTTCTCTTTTCACACAACATGCCTGGGAAAGGTTCTCCGAATCTTTTGCCGGGTGTCATCACCAGCCAAGGTCTGCTTGCTCGGAGCGGGCGGGAGGACGTGCGCACCATTGTGGCTGGCAGGCGCTGGGTTGGCCATGTCCTCAGGGGGGGCCCCGGTGCCATAGCGGGAGCAGCTGTGCTATGGACCCCTGGGGGAAGGCGAGAGAGAGGCCGACCAGGGACAACTTGGCAGAGGACTGTGGAGGCTGAGATGCAAAGAATGAACCAGAGTTGGGGCACTGTACGAAGGATGGCCGCCGACCGAGCAGAGTGGAATCAATTTGTTGTTGCCCTACAAGACGCCACCAGGCGTAATGGCCACTGACTGCTTTGACGGTCGGCGGCTAAGGATCAAAGAAGAAGAAGCAAACATTAAACAAATAAACCAACAAACCAAACACCCAGCCAGTGCTCGATTGCTAATGTGCTCTGGTTTCTTTGTCCATCTTCTACCCCCACAGGGCGCCTCGTCTCGTTTGTTCTCTCTGGGCGGCTCTTGCAAAATAGGCCCGTTCATCGGCTAGGCACTTCTTATATAGGCCCTAGGACTAATTACTCAACTTTAGTCCGCGCGCGCAGTAATTGGGTCACTAAATAACACTCGCCTTTATTGCTCTATTAGGCACTAAAACCCATAAGTATGGCCCATAACTATCAAATATAACACACAACTATACACCACAACTATTTTTAGGCTTTATTATGGCCTAGTAATAAATCTACTTCGTCAGACTTTTCACATCCCAGTTTCACGCAGTGTGGAAGAAGTTTGACAGGTGAGAGCATGGTGTTTCTGATTATTTAACTATCACGATTTTAACCAGTCGTTGCTTCGTTTGCTTCTTCAGATTAGCAATCGAGCACTGGCTGGGTGTTTGGTTTGTTGGTTTATTTGTTTAATGTTTGCTTCAGTGTGCTCTTAATGTCACTGATAGGGTTGTAGAAATAAATACAGCCCCTGCCTTAAGAATCAGAGTTTTATTGTTGAATCGGGTCGGTTGCGAGTGTGCAAGAGAGTGATCAAATATCACATCATCATCATCACCATCTCGCCCACCCTACCATACAACAATGCAAAATTATAGACAACAATTTAATGTAGGACATCTAAGAAATCAAGAAACAAGAGACAAATTTGCGGTCACAGTATCCAACAAATTCCAAGTGCTCCAACAGCTGGAAGATGTAGAGAATACAGAAGACTATTGGCAGCAGGTCAAAACTGTATGGAATGAGACATGTGAAGAAATACTGGGGAAAAGGGAAAGACAACAAAAAGCATGGATAACAACAGAAACCATCAATAAGATAAAAGACAGAAAAAAACAAGAAAGCAGATTTAAACACAAGCAAAACCAGAAGTTCCAAAGCCAAGGCTCAAGAAGTGTACACAGAAGCAAACAAAGAAGTAAAAAGAAGTATCAAAAGAGACAAGAGGAAGTATATTGAGGAGTTGGCAAGAGAGGCAGAAGATGCTGCAGCCAAAGGAAATATGAGAGAACTGTATAGCAGCACAAAAAAGCTAACGGGGAAATACAAGCAAACAAGTTGCATCATAAAAGACAAGAATAGAAAACTGCTCAGCAATATACAAGAGCAAATGAAGAGGTGGACAGAATATTTTGAGGACCTTCTCAATAGACCAGCTCCACAAAACCCCCCGGACATCTAGCCAGCAGAAGAAGAGCTACAAATTAACGGTGAAAGACCAACGAAAGAAGAAATAAAGAAAGCCATAAAGCTTCTAAGAGATGGAAAAGCGTCTGGACCTGATGGCATTCCATCAGAGGCCATCAAAGCAGATATCGACACGGCTACAGAGATGTTATATAAATTACTTGGTAAAGTCTGGGAAAAGGAAGAGATACCAGCAGAATGGAAGAAAGGATATCTGGTTAAGTTGCCTAAGAAGGGAAATTTACAAGAGTGCACAAATTATAGAGGAATAATGTTACTTTCAGTGCCAGGAAAATTATTAAACAGGATTATTCTTGAGAGATTAAAAAAGCCCATAGACAAGAAACTGAGAGATGAACAAGCAGGTTTTCAACAAAACAAATCATGTACAGACCAGATAGCCACTTTGAGAATAATAGTTGAACAAAGTCTGGAATGGAATTCACCACTACACATCGGATTTGTGGACTATGAAAAGGCATTTGATAGTGTAGACAGAGAATCACTTTGGAAATTGATGAGGCATTATGGAGTTCCTCTGAAGATCATTAATTTAATAAAGAAAACATATGAAGACATGACATGCAGAGTTCTTCATGAAGGACAGCTTACAGAACCATTTGGGATAAGAACAGGAGTGCAACAGGGATGCCTCTTGTCTCCATTTCTTTTCTTACTAGCAATAGACTGGGTTATGAGATCATCGACAACACACAACAGAAATGGAATCCAGTGGACTCTGACTAAGCAGTTGGATGATCTGGATTTTGCTGATGACTTGACTCTTCTGTCACATAACCGTAATCAGATGCAGGACAAATTGAAAACACTCGACGACGAGAGGTCACAGCCATTGGGTCTGAAAATAAACAGGGAAAAGACAAAAATAATGAGAATAAATGCAAGTAATGACAACAGGGTTGAACTTGAAGAAACACCAATACAAGATGTAGAATTGTACACATATCTTGGCAGCAATATAGACAAAGTTGGAGGGACAGACAGCGATATCAAAATAAGAATATAAAAGGCAAGAGGAGCTTTCATTGCATTGGGAAATATATGGAGATCAAGAGAAATCGGATCCAACACGAAATTAAGAATCTTCAACTCAAATGTGAAGTCAGTCCTATTGTATGGCTCTGAGACATGGAGAACAACAAAGACAACAACCAAAAAGCTACAGACTTTCATAAATGGGTGCTTGCGTAGAATAGAAGGATTAAAATGGTATGACAAGGTTACCAACGTGGAACTGATGACAAGAACTAGACAAGTGCCAGTAGAACAAGATATGAGAAGAAGACGATGGCAATGGATAGGACACACACCGAGGAAACCTGCTGATAGCATTACAAGGCAGTCCTTGTTCTGGAACCCCCAGGACAAGAGAAGCAGAGGTAGACCAAGAAGCACATGGAGAAGAGAGCTGGAAACAGAGGTGAAAATGATGAGGAGAACGTGGAAGGAACTTGAGACGATGGCATGTGGTAGGAGGACTTGGCATGTGTTTGTTGAAGGCCTATGCTCCTTTGGGAGTGGAGGGTTATGATGATGATTCTCACATAGTTATCGGGTTTTCAAGGTGAACCTGTCTGGCTTCGTGTTTACACCCAGAAAGAGACAGAGTACCAACCCAAAGAACATTAAGAATAAGTTTGTAACTGGGCCGATAAGTATCCAGATTTCTTTTTCCCAAGTTCATTTACATTCATCCCGTTGTGGCGACCTAATCAAACATTAACATTACCCGACTACCAACCACTTGTGGTGCAACGAGGATTTTATCCCGAGAGATTTACCCCTCTGACATTCTCTCCAAGTATCAAGTTTACTAGCTACTGACTCAGTGAACATTAAAGCTCTCTTAAGTATTTTCCTACCTGGACTAACTGAGGTGACATCAACAGAATCCTAAAGAAGGAATATCAAAGCAGACGTTTCCCAAATAAGAAAGATTAATCAGTCTTGGAGAAACTGGGGTCTGTTTTTTTTTTTGGCCAACACCCAACCTTGGATCTGTGGTTGTTTCTTTCATGGAGATGTTCCAGATGTTGTGAAAGCACGTATGAGGTAAGAGTGAAAATGTGGCCACTGCGTGTCTGAAGCGAGAGAAAGAAGAGATGAACAATTCTTCCATTGTATAATCCATGCAATTGATTTGCCATTGCCCTAAAGACGCCAATAGGCGTGATGGGAAACAATGGCAAAGAAAACCTATCTGCTGTTGCCCTAAGACGCCACTAGGCGTAATGGCCACTGACTGCTTTGACGGTCGGTGGCTAAGGACGGAAGAAGAAGAAGAATAATCCATGCACCCACTTGGGTTATTTCTTATGATACAGTAGAACTCCATTTATCCGAACCCCTTGGGACCGAGCATCGTTCGGATAATCAAATGTTCGGATAATTGGATTACATAATGTATCGAGTACATGTACACATACGCTCGTATTTCTAAAAATAATTAACCATCACAAGGGAAATACACATTAAAACATATTTACTTGTACTGTAATAATAATACCCACACTGTATTAGATCACCGTATCACCAAAATCTTTTATTACACAGCAGTGCATGTACTACTTGTATTAATTATGTTTTTTTAAGAAAGAGAAATGTTTTCAAAATAACATTACAAACGATTCAAAACCATGCGCAACTTACGTATACATGTACTTGCACAGATGTAGCCCACTATTTAAAATAATGAGGAATCCTCTTTTGCACCAAACTGGATAGTCTCCTTTTGGCTGCTAGTCCCGCATTCTCTTCAACAGCAGAAGCTGTGTAGGACAGCTGTCATCTTCTTGCTCGTACCAAGCCATCGCTGTTTCTAGTGCTATAAAGGCCTCTTCAGGACTTGGTCGACGTTTTGGGTTTTCTTCATAATCTACAAGTACATCATGTACTTCTGAGGAGTCTTCATCATCGGTCACTACATGTATTTGGTTTTCTTCTTGCACAAAAGACAAAATTTCTTCGTCATTCAAAAACTGAAAACCAGAATCATTATCATCTTCTAGCCACGTGTGTGCATCATCTTTGTCACAGTCCGAAAATCCGGGCATTGCTTGAAACAGTTCCACAACTTCATTTATACAATCATCATTTGTGTCCACTGCAGTAGTTTCATTTCCTTCTTTTTTCCCAAGCAATCTATTCCAAGCCTTGTTGAGATTATCTTGTGACAGGGTGGTCCAAGCATCAGCTAACATATAGCAGCAGTCTTTGAGATTAAGCTTCTTGGAAAACGCCACCACACTTTCTTCATCTTCAGCCAACAATAAACGACGCAGGACTTCCTTCTTGTACATCTTTTTAAGCTTTGCTATAACACCCTGATCCATTGGTTGAATCAGTGCTGTTACATTAGGAGGCAGAAAAATTACTTTAAAATTTGCATCAACTGCATTCAATGTATCCGTCTCTGGATGAGATGGTGCATTGTCCAGTAGAAGAATTACTTTTCCAGTTTTCTTTTCTTGTTCTCTCAACCTCTTCACATTTGGGATGAACTGATTTGTATACCAATCAAGAAATATTTCACTATTCATCCAAGCACTCTTCTGTGCTTTGTAGCACAATGGGAGACATGTCACATTCTTTAAACAACGTGGTTTTTTACTTTGCCGATCGTTAGCACCGGTAAATGATGACTTCCACTGGCATTCGCGGCTACCAAAATTGTTACTCTCTATTTGCACTTTTTAAACCCAGGGGCAGCTGCTTTGCGCTGAGATGCAAGTGATTTTTGAGGCATTGATTTCCAGTATAAGCCAGTCTCATCGGCATTATACACATCATCGAGTGAATAACTTTCTTCTTCCAAAAAAGCCAAGAGTGTTTCTTTAAAATTTTCAGCGGCAGTTGCATCGCTAGATAAAGATTCCCCTTGAATCTCCAATCCTCGTATGCCATGACGAGATTTAAAGTTTCTTAACCATTCCTGGCTAGCCTTAAAGTCAGGAGGACCGTCAAGTTGATTGTTGAACTGAAGTGCCTTTTCACACAATAGAGAGCCAGAGATAGGTTCCCCTTTGCTTCTTCTTTGCACAAACCATATATACAAAGCCTCTTCCAATTTCAAATCTTTCGCATTTCTCATGGTTTTACGTTTCTTCGACCCATTTTCACTATCCAATTTCGATGCAAAACTCATAATTTTATCCTTGTTACTTTTGATGTCAGAGACTTTAGCTTTCCCAACATTGAAAATTCTGGCAAGTGAAGACACAGTTTCACTTTTTCCTAGTCTCTTGATAATTTCTGTTTTCGTTTCAATTGACAAAACATTGCGGTTCCTTTTATATGCATTAGGCCTACTGGAAGATGCCTTATCGCACAGAGAAATACTTGTACACCAAAATTATTCTGCTGTGGTAGCAGAGACAATTATTTTAAGTTGAGCTGTCTGTTTAGCCAGTGTTCTGCCTAGAACGCACTCGTACACTGGATTGGTAAACTAGATATTAACTGACTTTATGATATAATGATCTAACTGACTTCCTGTATGTAAGCGACCGACCATTAGCCCATCCCATCCTCTACAAATTGTTCGCACACATTTGAAACTTGCCGCATCAAAAGATTCAGAATTGTAGTCTAACGTGACTGGTGGCACCTGGTTTTTTTTTCTGGACAAAGTGTTCGGATAATTGGATGTTCGGATAATTGGGGTTCGGATAAATGGAGTTCTACTGTATTTTGTTTTGCTAACACTGTTCATCTCAGAATAGAATAACGTAGAAACTCTGTTCTTTACAGTATAGTAAAATTCTATACCGTAGTGCTAATCTTTTTGACCTTTTGGGGGTTAATTAACTTCTCTTTGTGGGATCTGGTCTTAACAGGGGGAATTAGTACTTACGCGTCTATTTCTGTAAATTCTTAACCCTTTGTGTTTATTTTATGATATTTTGAATATATAGCTGTTGTGAAGTTTTTCCTTTATGATAAATAAAAGTAACGTAAAACTTATTACTTGTGTCGGTCAGCTCGTCCCAAATATCCACATTCCATTAATATAGTTTCCACGTTTGTGCGTCTAAATTGTCATCACTTATCTGTGTGTGTGTGTGGTTGTGAGTGGTTGATAATATATATATTAATATATATATAGGTATACTGTCTGAACAGCAAAGGTTTAGTCATAACCGAGAGTAGTAACTAGAGTAGTTTCTCAAATCCAGGGACAGACTCTACCTTTTCACCAACTCACTAGTGAAAATCTATCTGTTTACCTTATCTCGCACTGAGTCACCACCTCTGTCAGTTCTATTCAGAAGGGACCTAACATTGTTCTTCTCTTCGGAAATCTACGACACAGTGGTTATTTCTTAAAGGTCTAGGGTCCAGAATGAGTGGTAAAATGGCATGTCCTAGTATCATACTATCTTTCTAACATTATATGTAAAAGAACAATATAAGATTTATACCCTGTCTGTTCTATCACTGCCCTCAGCAGTTAAAGAAGAGGTTGGACGCTGCTGTCGGTCAGATGAAGTACTAGTAGGGTCAGATCTAGGAGTACTACAGGGGGACGACACTGAAGGAGTAGCTACATCTTGATGGGAAGAGCTTGGAGAGTTTTCAGCAGGCGAGGCAGCCTCTCGAATCCCCTCCAGCTGAGCAGCAAGTTGACGGGGGTCCACACCCTGCCTGTTCGTCGTTGATGCATGCCCTGCTC
This sequence comes from Oreohelix idahoensis, assembly GCA_024509875.1. Lineage (NCBI taxonomy): Eukaryota > Metazoa > Mollusca > Gastropoda > Stylommatophora > Oreohelicidae > Oreohelix > Oreohelix idahoensis. Next base: position 132,746 of record JAMPIV010005117.1, on the reverse strand, counting down.
TCTGTTTCTGTAGGGGCGGCTCCTTCACTGGAGCAGACCAATGCAACATTAGTTCACTTGAAATGTATAAATGCCTAAAAGTATTACACAGAAACACCTTCTTAAATATTATTTGTTAAAATGTAGTGTTAGATTTCATATTTTCATCATGCAGTACACAGCACTATAAAGGTCTCAGGCTGTAAGTAACAGCCAATTGTATTTGGCATACAGCTGTTGTCTAGGAAAGAGATATAATGAGAGAAATTAAAGTTAGGTAAATAAAATAATTTGGAGGTAATGTAAAGAGACAGAATGTTGACAGCTAATTGGCAAGAGGACAACAGCAATATAAACTGAAGGCAACATAAAAAATAATCTATCAGAGTTTACTATAGAATCAAGAGACAGAGGAAATTGAGAGTCACTGCAGATAACTTTCAGTATAGAAACCTGATTTACAAGATTTCATGTCTTAAAAATGGAGGGTGAAGCAGCCACTATATTTTAAGAAACTAAAGTCTGAGATTTATTTGCTACTGCAGATTGAATTTTAGCTTGTCGTGAACTCGACTTGTCATACTTATAGAACTTTCTTCATGTGAAGAAAACTTTGCAGTAGTAATATTAAATTAACAAGGGCAGTTATTATGTCAGACTCTCAGTCCATGCTTCGGAAGGTCCAAAGTGGATGGCTACAGCATGAATAGAAAACCTCCATAGAAGCCTTGAATCTTCAGGCTTCAGGAACTGGTGTGGGTTCATTGGATATGGACAAAAGAGAGAGACTGAGGAGTATTAATGATCCCCTATTAGAGAATGACACTGAAATCAATGAATCATGAAGGTTATGGCTGCTGAAATTTGGCATCAAACATAAGACCAGCATGGCTGGACATATGAGAGGATGCACCCTGAGTGTATACAACCAACATGCAAGAGGAACAATCAGCATTCATACCCTTCGACATTTGCTGAGAGACTGAGCACCTTTGTGTTTGCCCGGAGAGCAATAATATTGATTCTGAACAACGATATTAAACCATCATCAGGGACCTAAGACGCGTCAACAGTGAGGAATGCACCAGCCCCATAAACAGAAGACATATTCTGTCTCAAATGTACGGGGCTAATAGATGTTGTCGTAGATTTTAGATAGGAGAAGTAAGACTTGGGTTGGTCCCTTCTGAATAGGTTAGAATAGGTGATAGACACCGTGAGAGTTAGTAAAAAGCAAAGAAATAGAATTCCCACAAGTGAGATGATAGACTGTGAGATAGAGGCTGTCTCTGAAAAAATTGAGGAAATCTTCTCTCTTTCACCTATCCTCTACGACAGCTTTTAAGGCGTCAGACAGTCTAAATACAGATATATATATATTACATATATTTCTATCTACTCACGGGCACGCATATACACGTGACGACAGTTAAACACACAGACATGGGAAATCTATACCAATGAATATATGTATATACTAGAACGAGCTGACCAAGGCACTGATTTAGTTCAAGAGAGATTTTTAATTATCATCTAAAAAAATCTTCTCACAACACCAAAAAAAAATACATCAAGGAAAAAAACATATATAAATAGTCATAAAATTCAAGAAAATGCTACAAGGATGATAGCCCCGTTATGATCTTAACTCTAGGTTTAGCCCACAGCCCCGTTAGGATGACAGATGATGGCCCAAAGGGTTATAGATGCATATGGTTAGGGTCTAATATTGTCCCCTTTCTTGAAGGTAAGAACTGACTTATGACAGCAGTATCTATTCTAAAGGAACAATTAAATTAAGCAGCAAGTCTGTCATAAGGAAAAATTACAAAGTGAGTGTATGAAACAACGAACATCCTTCCGTCACTTTCACTCGGTTCTTTCATCAGGGTACCCTGGCACACGTGCTTACCAATCTGTACCGCTGTTCGCCGTCTGGCGCAACCTTAGGACACTTCTCTACAGTGAATCTGTATTCTTTGGATAAAGCGAATCCCAGCTCTGCAATTACAGGTTTTTCTTCCACTGTTTTCGGGGAGCGTTCGCTTCACCAGTTAAATTTTTGATTACTGTTAATGTCACTTGAATCAGTTTGGATAAGCAAGTTTAAACGGGCACACAGAGTAAAAAAACACGAGGATTCCCTTAATTTGGAAAAGATGACCAGTGGACAACTGCTCTCAACAGATAGTCTTGGTTCACTATCCACTCTTTCTATAGTGTCGGAAATGTTAATGTTATTTCTTGAAAATTATTCTCGCCGCCAGGCAGCATGTACATTTAAATTTGTGGAGCAATATGAACTGGCTCAAAAGCCCAATATATATTTCTAGTCTTTAGAAACCGTTAGTGGGATTGGTATTACTGTCTATCTCTGATGGCACATGCACTGTCAGACCAGTGTTACTTGGAAAAAACCCACGTGGTTAAGGATAGGAAATGTCTATGCTTCTCACAAATATGTCTCTTTACTAAACGCCGGCAAGTTCTGGGTCACCCCAGTATTCACTGCATAAAATGGAAAAAGCACATATAAAATAATTATACATACTATGTATAAGGATATAACTTATATTTTAAACGGCAAGCGTAGAGCTTATCATTTAACACTTCCCGTGAAATAAGTTATATTATAAAATCAATCATCATGAATTTGAAATACATATAAATATATTTCGTCAACACTCATGAGACATCTAGCAGTTATAAGTTAGTTTAGAAAATGTATCTCGCCTGAGTATTAGCAGTTGAATGGAATTATTTTTATTAGCCGAATGGGTTTAGCTAGAAATTTATAATTTGACGAAAACTCACGCAGTTGCTGCAAAAGGTAGACAATCAATCCGTCTGCCTGCCATGTCCGACGGAGCGACTTCTCACACCCCTGGCCCAGAAATCTGGTCAGGCAACGCTCTGACCGGGGAAACTGCAGACGTTCTGTCTGGCGAGAACCGTATATTCACAGCTATCGTTCGACCGGCAGAGACTGACATCTACGTAATCAAGTTACTCTTCAGTATGAGAAAGAAAAACGATGATGGGAAGGAAATATATTTTTTCGCAACGAACGAATGCAAAAATATAGGAAAAAGGTAAAGAGAGATAATAAAAAAGGAGGACACGGGTGGAAGGAAAGAAGAGGATGAAGAAAATTTATAGATCATAAATGTCTACGTGACAGATGTACAACAGAAATTTAACAAATTTAAAAAAAAATTCATAAGCTAAGGCAGGCTTCCAGAAGTTAAAATATTATTTAAAAAAACATAATGACCACTAATAAGTAAAATAATAGCAACCTCTACAGAGATACAAATACTGGCATAAGACAGACAACTGTAAAAATAAATAATAAAGCGTTCCACAGAAAATGGTGCCCCTATGACAGCCCAGGTCACAGGGTTAAGGATGGGAGCAATGACAAATAATTTTCTAGCAATGAAGTGAGGAAGATGTTGTACAATGTTATATAGAGCCAATCCTGATGTATAATGATGTGAATGTTGGAAAAAAAAGAATCTGTTTTCTTTAATTATATCTTTATTCATGCAGTCTTATTATTATTTTTTGGTAAGAAAAAATATAATGTTCAACCTTGATGGGTTATAATTAGTGTCAATAATTCAAGATAAGAATTTTTATTTCCGATACCTGAATACTGCATCATTTGGCCTCTCCAATTAGAGCAAATCAAGTGTCAAATTGTGGGAATGTGCATGTGTGTGTGTGTATGTGTCCATCCCTGTCCCAAAAAGGCAGTCTATCACATCTTTTTTTTTATGAATGTACCCAATGAATTAGTTTATCTATACCACAGTGGAATAAATGGAACAATTAATTGCAGCAAGAAAAGCATAGTCCTGAGGAAAATGGACAAATGTACCTTGCCCAATAAAGTAGTCAAAAGATGAAATATTACAGGAAAATATTGTTGCCAGATCACTGCCAAAAGTAATAGAAAGACTGGCTAAATTTATTGGGTACATTCAAAGAAAATAAAGAAAAGACAGCCTTGAAAACTGGTGACAGTGGAAATTGCAAAATCAGAAGTAGCAGAGGGGGGCAGATAATAAAGATCTGGGATGGCATGACAAGATAGCTGTTAAAAAAATATCTGAAATGGTGGAATGCTTAAAAGACAAACATCTGCAAAGGGAATTACTCGCCGAAGCCAGTATGACACTTGATGATGATGATGACAGACTACCGTAATGACACCCTCACCCGATTCCTCATACGCAGGCATGGTCAAGTTATCATATGAGGACCTACAACTTTCAGGTTGAGCAGTCAAGTCCAATAGTGAAACTGGCACTGCTTGACTAAGAAGAAAGAAGACAAACAGACATGTTTATTAACACAAGATTAAAAAAACAACCCAAAATGACTGGTCCATGCATTATGATAAAAATGTTTGTAGTTACTTACTTACTTAGTCGTTCCCCTTCTACCGTGAGGTGTAGAGGTTTGGAAGAGAGAGCGCCAGACCATTCTATCAGCTGTCTTCTTCCTGGCCTGGTTCCATTCTAGTCCTCGGTCCTTCAAAGATTGTCTAATGTTGTCCTCCCAGCGGACTCTGGGTCATCCTGGAGGTCTCAGATACCTCATTTCTGAGGTTTGGATCTGGCTTTTGTGGGTTGTAGTCATTGCCCACGACTCGCATCCATATGTCAAGACTGGGACATAGGTGGAGCAGTATACAGCCATCTTCGTTTTCTTACCAACCTCTTTCTTGCTGAGGAATCCACGATTTATGGCCTGAAAAAGTCTCCCAGCCGCTGCTTTCCGAGTGGCCAACTCTTCTTTGATGCCTCCCTTTCGGTCTATAATAGCTCCGAGATATTTAAAGTGGTCGACCTGCTCCAGGACCTGTTCTCCCAACTTAATCTGATGTTTTCTTTCTTCTCGTGATATCACCATGGATTTTGTTTTAGAGCTGCTTATGACCATCCCTCTCTTCTCCAGCTCTTCCTTCCAGACTTGCAGGTTGGATTGGAGATGTGCCTCTGATTTAGCAATCAGGGCAACATCATCAGCAAATGCCAGCTCCGAAATATAGACCTGTCTCATCTTCCAGTACCCCACTGAATACTTTTCTTGTTCTCTCCTTACATGCCTTGATGACATCGTCCATAAGGAGTATGAAGAGGTAAGGTGATAGGATATCACCTTGTCTTACACCAGTGGTGGTCCTGAACTCTTCTGACTTATGGTTTGCTGTCCTCACATAATTTCTGCAAGACTTGTAGAAGCTCTGTATAGCATGAATCAGAGGTGCTGGAATATTCTTCCTTGCCAAACAGTCCCAAAGTTTGCTCCAGGGGACCCTGTCAAACGCCTTTTCCAGATCTATGAAACAAAGATGGATCTCACTCTTATACTCAAGGGCCTTTTCACTCAGCTGTCTGAGTGTGAAGATTAGGTCTTGAGTACTTCGGTTTGCTCGGAATCCGCACTGGACTTCATCCAATTGTGGCTCAGCTAGGCGTCGGAGTCTCTGCTCTAGGATTCTAGAGTAGATTTTTACCAGGGACACTGAGAAGGGATATGCCTCTATGGTTTCCACATTGTCGATTGTCACCCTTTTTGAAAATTGGTGTTATGATGGCAATCTCCCAATCCTTTGGTATGGTCTTGTTGCACCATGCTGCCTGTAGGACCTTTAAGAGTAATAGGTCGCCTGATGCTCCCATGTACTTAACCATTTCTGGTGTTATACCATCATGCCCTGCTGCTTTGCCCATCTTGATTTTCTCTAGTGCTGCCCTCAGTTCTTCCATCTTTATGTCATCTTCACTATCATTGGTTTCCTCTTCTGTGTCAGTGGTTATCATTTCTGATGCTTCATCATGCTCACCATCCAGGAGTTCTGAGAAATATTCTTTCCATCTTTCCATTGCTTCCTTCGGGGCAGTAAGCAATTTGCCTTGCTTGTCCTTTATAAATTTGAGAGGGCATTGTTTTTCTTTCCTCATGTTCTTTAGGGTCTTATAGAACAATTTCTGGTTTTCTTGTGCATCTTTTTCTAGCTTTTCTCCAAATTCTTCCCAGGACTTCTGTTTTGCTGCTAGCACTTTGTTCTTTGCTTCTGTTCTGAGTGTCACATATTCTCTATATTTTTCCATTTGTCCTGTTGTGTTTTTAGCTCCTAAGTATTGTTTCCATGCCATTTTCTTCTCTCTTATTTTCTCTTTGACTTCCTCTGTCCACCAAGGTGTCCTCTTTCTCTGGTTCCCAAGTCGGACTTCACCGCATGCTTCTGCAGCAGCTGTCTTTATGATATCCTTGAATTTATTCCAGAGGGTTTCCAAGTCATCAGGTCGTTCTTCTGTGTTGCTCACTGCTGTAGCAATAAGCCCCTGATATCTGGTCTTAATTTCTGGCTCTCTCAGCTTGTAGGTCCTAATGCTCATTTCTCCTGCTCGTTTACTTGGTTTCTTGCATGATGTTGGGCAGTTCCTAGGCTGAGCAACTCTTTCAGTTGTTCGTTTGATTGTTAGCAGGTAGTGATCACTTCCAATCTCTGGCCCCCTCCAGACTCTTGCATCTCGGACATATCTGAATGAGCTTCTCCGAACAATGGCATAGTCGATCACTGACTTCTCATTCTTGGTTGGTTCACATCTAGTGTATGCATGTATGCGCTTATGGGGGAACTTTGTGTTTGTAATGATCAGATTCTGCTCACTGCAGAATCTAAGGAGTCGCTTTCCATTGTCATTGAGAGTATCTTCTCCATATCTTCCGATAACTCCACCCCATCTAACATGGTCATTTTCAACTCTGGCATTAAAATCTCCGAGCATAATAACTTCATCTAGGCAGTCATCCACTGTCCTTTGAAGCAGCTCGAAGAATCCCTCCTTGACCTCTGCTCTCTCATCCTCATTTGGCCCATACACTATGACCAGGTTGACTATGGTTTCTCCTTCTTTTAGTTTTACAACCATAATGCGCTCCGAGACAAAGTTCCATCCCTTGATACTATCTTTTTGATTTTGGGCCACAATGCAACCCACGCCCCCTTTAGCTCTTTCAGATATGGGTACACCACTGTAGAGCAACGTGTTGCCATCGAGATCCATGACTCCTTGTCCTTTTTTCTTCGTTTCCGTTATAGCCAGGATTTCTAGTTTTGCTTTCCTCATCTCTTCCACCAGCTCCTCTTCCTTCCCATTTATAGTTCTTGTGTTCCAAGTTCCATAAGTCGTAGTCCGTAGTCCGTTCCAGTTCGTCGCCTTTAGAATCAGTCTGGTTTTCTCTCTTGTAGTTCGCGTAATCATGATTTAAAGCAAACAGGTGATTGGCCTGTTGTGCCTTTGCATGGTGGAGGGGCTGCCTCCTTACGGCCTCCATGCAGGCCGCCCTCCTCCTTTTTCATCCGGGCTTGGGACCGGCATTGGCGGAGTTATGTTTGTAGTTAAAAAGGATTAATTCCTACCAATGAACACATAAACTGTATGGGTGGAACCTTGTGCGTTAGCTAACATCAGTTTTTTTTTAATTAATGGGGACAAATACTGCACTCAAACTAAGATAGGTTATAATTAAGTACAGAATGTCAGTTACTTTAGACAGCACATTCAATTTATTATGATTTGTTCCCTCGTTACAATGCTTGCTTAACTAGTCAAAGGGACCAGGCTCGAAGCAGGGTCATGTCATGCTCCAGTTCATCCAGCTGTAAAATGAGTACCTGAATCTGCTAGGAAAGGCACTAGTCAAACCAACCCATTAAGCTGAGACCTAGTATAAGTCTCTAACACTTCATTCCCCTAAGGCAGTACACTGTATTTGCAGGGCCAGATTAAGCCAAGAAGGGTCTCTAGGCTTTTTTTGCCCCCCCCCAACCTAATAGGCAATAATTTTAATTTTTTTTTTTCAAACCCCTTATCATGGTGATGGTATATACTGGTATTATTAATAGACTGGTACATTAGTTTGTTAGCATTGCTTAACTCTTTTACTAGTAATTATCTGTTATTAATGTTTATTGATATTATTTTAAGGTAAACACAATAAACACATTTTATTGAAATATTTTTCTAGTTTTTCGTTCAACAATTTCTTCAATAACTGGCAATAAATCAGTTTTAGTAAGAATAGAAGATTCTATGCGCATCAATGCCAAATTGTTCGGTTTATCATCCTTCATGGCGGATCGTAGATAGTTTTTAACCCGTTTAAGTGCAGAAAATGACCGTTCTCCAGAGCAGTTGGTTGTCAAAAATGATAAATAGATGCGAAGACAAATGAATACATTTGGAAAGACTTTTTAAAGGCCATTGTGTACAAGGTTTCTAAACATGCAAAGGGCAATTGAAGATTTACTGGTTCTATTTTCATCTTTTTTAACACCATCTACTTCCCCAATATATGTTTTAAAATGCTATGGAATAGCAAATAGTTCATGCGCCGTTATGATTTTTCTGGGGTACATTATGTCTTTTAAGCTACTGATGTTCTTACTGTCTTTTTAGAACGTTATGAATGTGATTGCAAAGTACAAACATTTTCTTTTTGTACATAAATCTAGTACGCGTTTATATTTTTTTATCTTATGCACAGGATCCCAAGAGCTCCAGGCCCCTAGGTTTCGGCCTACTTAGCCTAATGGATAATCCTGCCCTGTATATAATCTAATGGACTTACTTTACCATCACTTTTTCTCTGGCATGGTCCTTAGCTTCAAAGATTTGTTATAACTGGATTGCTTCTTCTTCTCCGTTGTTCACTCTCAAATAATCACATCTATCTCTCCTGGCAGTCCGTCTCAGACTTCTCTCATCACTATACAGTTTCTCCCTCAACTGGGTTGGAGAAGGCCACACTACCACAATGCTCCTCTCATGGAGCCGACAGCTCTATAGTACATGTTCTACTGTCTGTTAGTCCTCCCTGCATGGACACACATCTGGTCTGTCCAATTCTCAGTTTGTTGAACAGATGGTATCTCAGTCTGCTGTGGCCAGTTCTCAGTCTGAAAATGATCTCTTGATCTCTCCTTGGTAATATATAGTATGGTTCTGTATTACTGGACTCTGGATGTTCCTTCTGCCATTTTTCTCTACAGTTATTTTTGATTATTGCTTTATCTCTTCATATCTAGCCCTGTCTTGTGTTTGGGTTTCCCTTCCTCGCTCTTCGGCAAGTTTATCTGTCTTTATCATTTCCATTTATCTTGTAGTGGGATGTGCTGTACTTGTACTTGTTTACATTCCCTAGCTGATTTTCATGAATGCTTCTGCCAGGCTATTTCATTGTTTTTATTGTTTATGAGAGTCTGTAAGGAGTACTGTCTTCCCTCTAGCAAGAACTTTGTTTTTATGATGGTAATTACAGCTGCTATTAGGGATTCTGGATTGCTCAGGAAGACAGAAATAGAATTACATAAGCTAAGTACTCTAACTGGTTTCCAGGGATCTCCCAGAAGACACAGAATGAACAGAAGCACTGTTTCCTCATGCAGGTTGTAGACAGTGATTAATGTAAGGTTGTCCGTAGTGCTGACAATCTCATACATTAAAAAACTTTACAGTAACCACCACTGTAAAGAGTTCACAGAGTGCTTTTGTGCTGTCTTTCCATAATGGTCCAACATCAGCAGTGGCGGCCAAATTCTTCTTAAGGGGCAAAAGAAAAAGGGAGTGGGGAGAGGGCTGGAAAAGAAGAATCTCTGAAATGAGCAGATACTTACGCTCTGACAACCATCTCTATTTCTCCATTTGTTTGCGCAATAACATCCTGCACTTCCTCAGCGGTCAGGCCTGTTAGATGAATACCATTCCATTCTAACACCTGGTCACCTACAGAAAATACAAATCAATCTGGCTTGATATAAGCAAAAGTGATTTAAAAAAAAAAAAAATATATATATATATATATATATATATATATATATATATATATATATGAGCAGCACCAAGAATCAATCAGATACGAGAACTATGGATCTCAAAGTTGTTGCTCAGAATGTTGTGATTATGTCCAATAACTGAAGTGGTTCATTCATTCATCTCCTTGTTCACTCCTACAGAGCTTGAAGCCACTACTAGTACAGTTGGTTCCTTGCAGGAAGCCTGTAGAAGTGGTTTTTGCAGCGATTTATTTGCATAATGATATTGCCAGCTCCATGCACAAACTCTCAAGTGATTGCCTTTTATGACATGACTGAGGTAGCAGTGGTCTCATTCTTTCTTTGTCACTTCATAGATACACTTGGATCTACATAGGGCAACACAAGTAATGGCATGAAAAAACATTCTTACACTTCTCGCTGTCTTGATAATTTAAAACTATTTTTACCATTGTGCTGAGTTTGTACTGTATCTGCCCTTTATTTAATTGACATAACATACATTTCATTGTATATCACACTGCTTTTGATTGGCTGTTCTACTCTTCACCTCTGATCTGAATCTGCCATCTGATGTTATTAAGGTACCCAGGTATTGAAATCTATTGTCCCTGTATTTTTATCAGCATTCTTGAGAAATCCTCTTTTTTCTTCGAGATGACCCTTGCTTCTGCCTTATGTCTAATTAGACAAGATTTGCTCTGGTCCCTTCTATTTAAACAATCCTGCCACAAGAAGACCAAAAGCCGAACTTTGCTGTTGGAGGTCATTTGAGTCACATGTGTTGGCAGCATTTAAGCAAAGCTGAGAGCTCATTCATAACTCTACTACAAACTGTGACAACTTTTGGGACCAAAAAATACAATTTATACAAGCACAAATACTGCATTCCAGTACTTTCTGGAAACTGGCGATGGTTGATCCATCTCTGACAAGCACTGTCTCATTTATCTACAGTAGAATATTTCAGTCATGTCTAGGCCAGGCTTACTTAATTACATAGACATTTATTGACCTACTCCCACAACTTCCAGATCCCACTCTGTCTGTTTGGCTAATTTATTTTTCTCTTTCGTTCTTCTTCTCTTATCCGGATAAGAAAATTATCAAATATTCAGGACTTCACTCACTAGTTTTATTCCCATGTTCACTATATTTGCTGAGATCACACATTTTCATAGCAACATCATAATAAATGTAATTGGCACATACAGCTGATACATTTATATATTAATACATAAAATAAAACAAGATAAAGCCAGTTGACTTGACAACGAACCAGTTGACTTTGCAGTTACAGTTGTAGATATTACCCCGTCGGTCGGAGTGGCTAAGAGGTATGGCGTCCGTCTCAAATTCTAGAGGTACCGGGTTCGATTCCCTGTAGGGGGAATATAATTTATGGAAATTTTTTTTTCAGAACGAGTGGTTCTCATGGGTAATGAGATCGGATGAAGGCGAAAAAATAGGAGGTCCCGTGTTGCGCACGTTAAAAATCCCACGGCAGTTGGAAATCGTAAAGAGTAGGCTATAAAGCCGCTGCCCTGGCAAAATTTAAAAATTACAAACCTACCCGCCAAATATATTTATAGAATGTGTGATTCCTATATACACACATTGGGATTCTCGCCGGTTCTACGGAGTTTGTGCACTGTGCTGAGATCCTCCTTGTGTGATCTAAGGGAGGAGATTGAAGCACTGATGGAGTTGTCAGTGTGTAATGAAGATAATTCTTCAAAACAAAACAAAACAAACCCCGTCAGCATTTTAGGAAAGAGAAATGTATGAGTGATTTACCAACGTCAAGTTCTCCGTGCAGCTGATCAGCAATAATTGAATAAATGGCAGTCACAAAAGCTCCCACGTCCTTGGTGCCAGGAATTTGTTTCCCTCCAACAATCTTCATGCCAAGTCCATTGCCTGAAATAATAAACATCTTGAGTAAGTCAAGTGCAATCAAACAACAAGAGGCTGCTGGAAGCAAACAACAGAAAATCTCAACTTAGATAAAGAAAGGGAACAAACTTAAGAAACTAGTTAGAGCCTTGAACAACGAAGCACCTTACAATGATATAACGATTTAAAGATGGCAGTTTGCTCTCAGAAAAATAAAAGCTGCAAATGTACTAAAGGAACACTATGATAGTGCAAACTACACTAATGTTTCGATAGACAGAGAAAATGCCATCACTGATGAACAAAGGAGTCATGAAAACAGAAAGCTTGCACCAGATGAGCACATGATGGTAAAATTAACAACAGAAGAAATGGAAGAGGTAATGAAGGCTCTGAAGAAAAGGAAGTCACAGGGAAAAGATGGGATAACGAATGAAAAGCTAATACGCCTAGGCACAAACGCAAGAAAAGAAGTTTCTTGCCATCCTAAACTGCAGCTGGAAAAGAGGAAAAGTACCATAGGCATAGAAAGACGACATACTGATTCCAATATAAAAAAAAAGACAAAGATCTGACAGAACCAAATCGCTTCTGCAATTGGTTTGATTTTTGAACCCCGCACTTGAAAACTTGTGCTTTTGTGTGCAAGGGATACCCGGTTCACCCCCATGTGGGTTATAATTTAGGTATATAGTGTTCATCATTCCATATAGTGATTTACTTTGTTGTTTTTCGTGTGTGTTCGCTCTTCCAGTCTGTAATTTATCTGCCTGCAATTGATTGAACACATAATTAATACCTAACTGATGTGGCATCTGGAAGAAAAACACATTTCATCCCCCACAACAAGCAGGATTCAGACAACACAGGTCCACGGAAGATCAGATCACGTACATAGCTCAGATAATTGAGGACAACTTCAAAGAGAAAAAGAAAACGCTGGTGGTTTGGGTGGACTTAGAAAAAGCATTTGACAAAGTGTGGAAAGAGGGATTGAAAGTCAAACTGCAAAGAAGTGAAGTGTGTAGGAGAATGTACAAATAGATCAGCCACTACCCTGAGAACAGAACTGCCAGAAAACAACTACAAGGACAGACCTGCAGGAAAATGATATTTTAGCAAGGTGTTCCCCAGGGTCCTGAGCCCATATCAGTAAGGAATCAGCAACTGGTACAGACAGATACCTTCACATACCTAGGAAGCATAGTAACACCAGACGGTGGGGCAGCCAAAGACATCAACATCAGAATGAATAAGGCAAGAACAGCCTTCTTTAGCCTAAATAACATCTGGAAGTCCTCCCAATACAGCACAAGCACAAAATTAAGATTATACCAGAGTGTCGTGAGACATTCTAAATACATATATATAAATTAAAAGGTAAATGTAAAGCCTAACAAATAAATTTAATAAAAGAAAAGAGAAATGGTAAAAGTACAGTGCTGACACAATGGCGTACAAAATCCCCTTGTTTTCTACTTCGTCTGCAAATTGTAACGCTTTCACGTTGATAGTAAAAGCCTACTGTGTCACTACACGCTTTCTTCAATGAAACGTGTACTGCATTTCTAAGAAAAACCTTGAAATACGCAAGTTGACCTAGATTTAAAATTCCATTCATGTCTTTTTCTACACTATGTTGCCAAAAACAAAAGACAGATGGACTAAAGGATAGAGAGAAGGGAGAGGCAGAAAGCAGGGACACAGGCAATACTGACACGAGTCGCGCGATACACAATTGCTGCCATCACGCGTGTAAGGCCACAAGCACTGGCTTTTTTTCAAATCGTCAGTGATAAAAAACACTACCCATACCAGAGTTAGGTTTTAAAATCCTGAAAAACGCTTATTGGGAATTATGACATTATACTGGTTTACGTTTGAAAACATTACAGTACCCAGACAGCACATCTTCGAAGTAAACAGGAGGTAGAAGAAATTGCATATTTTGAACGCAGCCACTTAGCTCTTTTAAATTTGCATATTTGGGTTCCTTAGGACTTGCTGACAAAGAATATGTAAAACGTTACGCAAATAGTCTAGGAATTACCAAATTATAGCCAAAATAAAATAGTGGGGGTGCCTGACAGCATGAAATCATTTCTGCTCATAAAATTTTTTTATAACGTGTTTGAAAAAAACATTACGTTACGGAAATAGCCTACCATGTTAACTCCTATTTGATTGGAGCGCAACAAATGTAAGGCTAAACACGATTAGTCGGACTATAAATACTATTTTTCGTTGTCAGGGGAAACGGGAGTAGGAGTACTTTTTTTGAAAAGCTGTGTAGACATGGCATGATTGGTTAGAGCTGCCAATATACACAATTCAGGGCGTCTGTTCCGGGCCACATCTTGTAATAAACCTACTAAGAAACAGTGCGTTGAGCACCAGTGTATATTTTTTATAAAATAAAGCCTGGGACATCGGCAGATCGAAGTGGTGCTATATTCATTGCCATTCAACGTCACTGTGTATTATTTCCATGAATTGTGGGACCGTGGTCTTAAAGTTATTGAGCAGCACCTGGTCAGAGCTTTGCTGAATCCAGAGGCGGACAGCATACTCCTTGGTCCATATAGCAAACAGTGAGGTGGCTCCAGAACTCATTGAAGTAATCGAGCAGAGGAGTCTTTTCCTACAGTCATCACGAAAGTTAAGAATTTGTGGACAGTGGAGCTCAACATTATGTACCCCATCTTAAACTGACATTGTAAAATAAATTTAAGAGGGGAAATTAATTGTTTTAATGCCAGGAACTGAGAACATCTCCAATACTAGTTCCAACAGAAACAAACTCTTGAAGTCATGAACTAGAATATAGCCAAAAACCAGTATTACCTCAAACCACTACACAAACTGACAACTTGACTTACTGCCAATATAGCTTAAAAAAACAAAACCAGTATTACCTCATATTACCACTACACAACTGACACACATAGGATACTATTAATAATATATGTCACTACAAGATTCATATTGATCAATTCTGTACATATAACTTGTAATTAAAATTGATTGTGATTCCTGGTTCCCTTTGTATTTGAATCAGGACACATATACATTAATGACAGCACTGAATACATATTGATATTTGAAAATTTATCAGTGACTCATGTAAGATATTCTCATAGAGTGTTATATGTATGTGAGTGTCACAGTGTTGTCAAGTGTGGTGGAATAAATTAAATGGTTTATCTGTTGTTGTTGTGACTTACACTTCATCATATACATACCCTAGACATTCCACGTAGTCATCACAATATTCCAAAATAATTCTGACTGAGATATAATATGTGGTAGCAAGTAAGGTCATCTATAATACACTACTCTTATTAGATATAGATACCTTCACAGCTGATCTCAGTCAGTACACTAAGTCCCCTATAAATATTTATAACATCCCACTTTACCACACAGAGTTGCGTGCTTTCTGTGCTTCTCTATGGTGCGGAATGCTGGAGAGTCACAGAGAAGGAAATGTCAAAATTGTCCTCTTTTCACACAACATGCCTAAAAAAAATTCACCGAATCTTTTGGCCGAATACCATCACCAACCAAGATCTGCTTACTCGTAGCAAGCAAGAGGACATGCATACCATCATAGCTGGCAGACGCTGGAGCTGGGTTGGTCATGTCCTCAGAAGAGACCCCGATGCCATCACAAGAACAGCTATGCTTTGGACCCCTGAAGGAAAGCGAAAGAGAGGTCGACCAAAAACAACTTGGCGGAGGACTGTGGAGGCTGAGATGCAAAGAATGAACCAGAGTTGGGGCACTGTACGAAGGATGGCCACCGACCGTGCAAAGTGGAATCAATTTGTTGTTGCCCTACAAGACGCCACTAGGCGTGATGGCCACTGACTGCTTTGACGGTCGGTGGTTAAGGATCGAAGAAGAAGAAGAAGTTCCCCAGGGTGTCGCCCACACTTCCTTGCGTATATAAATTACATATCAGAAAACGCATGCAGGCATATCTGGAGTCATCTTTATTTGACCACCAGCTATGCACAATGCTACAATATACAGATGCGGAAGTGAACTTCTGTCTGTGAGGCTAATTACACCCTCATCGACTCTTGAAATCATCTACACACTTCCAGGGATTCCCCCTGTGGTGAAACTTGTTGAGAAACCAGCATTGCACAGAAAGCTTCAAGAAGTCACTTGAGCCCCAGAAAGATCTCACTATGGACCCAGTGATAGGCATGGGGAGCTGAGAAATGGCTCTGTGCAGGACGTGACATTTCCTTGGCAGAGCCCAGAACCAGAGCACAGATTTTAGCTCTGCATAGCTGGAAAGCCCCCTTGGATGGCAGGGAATGCACAGTACGCCACGCGCTTCTTGCTCGCACCTTGGGACAAGATATGACGATCCTTTAAGTGCAGCCAAGCTGGAGAAACTGGAGCTCCAAGAATAGCACCACGAAAAACAATATGGAGAACATTCAATTGGGGTGACAATACTTAATAATATTCAGCCGCGTAAATAGTTGGGTTCTAGGAAGGGCACAATCCAAGAAGATCAAACATAAAGCTCTATTTTGGAGGCAACAAGATAATTGAGACTTGCACAACTGTCAAGTCTACAAATATTGGAATAATAAGCAGAATTGTTTTGTATACGTATGACAAAAGACGATGACTGATTTACTACACACAAGTATTATGTCGTCTGCAGTGTCTGTGATCCGGTTTATATTTCTTATCAAGAAAGTTTGCAGATAATATATTTGTATTAATAATACAAATATAAAAGTGCCTGGATCAGTCAGGTCTATAATTTCGTAGTTGCAGGCCATTAGACAGCGACTATCTCAGTGACTTGTCTTATTTTTCTGTTGTGTGCTCTCCTCTCTTTCTAACCAGCTATCACCATTTATGTATTTTCGTTATTTATTTGTGCTTCCTAGGTCTCAAATTTCCCTCTTTATTGACTTCTTGATAATACGGAATAAGACAAAAAAGAAGTAAAGACAAGAATGTTACTATAAATACTGTACAGCTGCTGGCACACAATCGGCAATACTATACCGAGATAGTTACCTGTGATAGACTTGTCTTTTGCGTCTCTTGTCACCAGAATTCGTTTGACTGGAAAGTTGTACCGGTGTGGTTCTACAGGAGCAGGCTATTAGAACAAACAAAGACATAGACATTAACAGACAAAGACATAGACAAATAAAGATGATTCATGTAGTTCAAGTGTGCCTGTATGTAAGCGTGCGTGTGTGTACGCACGTTCAGACTTATAGACAGTCACCGCGTAGTAAAAAAGTTTTAAATTCCAATGTGACCAGTTTAATCTCAGTCATTTGTCATGCCTAGCAGCTCGGCAATCGATTCCCCCCAAAACGGTTTCTCTACCTCACACTGGCACATGTGAGTCCAATTATTCTGTGGTTGCATCATTGGTAATTCAGTCTACAGTGGGTTATTCTCAGTCTGAAAATCATCACCAGGTCTCAGGTCACAATTTAGAAAAAAAGTGAGAAGATGTTATATTAACTTCTTTTTTGTTCTTTATGTTTACTTGCTAATTTAGTATAACTTAATGCAGACAGAGTTGGAAGGAGGAATATATCAAAATAAGGATACAGAAGGCCAGAAGAACTTTCATTGCATCGGGAAATGTATGAAAATTAAGAGAAGTCTAAAACAAACATAAGAATGGTCAAATCAAATGTCAAGTCTGGCTAAGTGTATGGCTCTGAAAAATGGAGGAAACAACAAGAACAACCACGATGCTAAGACTTTCATAAATGGGTGCTTGTGTCGAAATATAAGGACTGCCATTGTACAACTAGGTCTTCAATGTAGAAATGATGACACGAGCCAGACAAGTGACAGTGAAACAAAATGATAAAAAGACGATCTCGATGGACAATAAAAACAGCCAGGAAACAATAACATTAGCAGGCAGTTCTTGGTCAGGAATGCCCAGGGTAAGACAAGCAGTGTTAGACTAAAACATACATGAGGAGACGAGAGCTGGAAACAGAAGTAAAAATGTTGAGGACTGTAGCGGGAGGTTATTTAAAATTATTTATTATGTAAGAGTATGCCAGTAAAGAGTTCTGACCTTACAAGTAATACCCCAGTCTTAGAAATAAGCACTGGTGTATTGTTATCATAACAATAGTCAGACTGTGAAAACCCTGGCCCAGTTGGTAAGAAGTAGTACCAGGATTTAAGGTGTCTCCTCCCTGTGACTATCTTATGATTACTTATATTCTAGGGGATAAGTAAAATGTACATTCACTGAACCCACAAAATGGAAGAAGTGAATAAATCCTCAGGTACAGTTAAAACAGTTTAATAATTACACTAATATTCTATTACTGCTAGTTGGAAAAGAGCATACACATATATATATATATATATATATATATATAATATATATATATATATATATATATATATATATATATATATATATATATATATATATATATATATATATATATATATATATATATATATATATATATATATATATATATATATATATATATAAAAATATACACACAATTACTATTATTGTCTGTTTAGACTTCAAGATCTAAAATAATAAAGTTACTGAAATCACTGTTATTAGTCCTTTGAATTTAAGGATAACTGTCATCAGTTGACTGAGTTTCTGTATGGTTACTTATTGTTTTCAACTATTGGCTGTTTCACATGTATAGGTGGTCAGTGTCAAACAGGACACTTATCTTTCAACTTGACAATGCTGACTGAACTGTCCTTTGCTGATATCAGACTTGGTAGGCCCAACAGTAGGGATGCCAATGACCAGTTGAAGTTCACTCTTTGGGGTCCTGCACTTTTGTGGGATTGCCTCTGACGAACGACACAGGCTTCTGATACTGGACAGTCTGGTTTGAGTTATTTCATGGAACCCTCAGACTTCAGATACTGGACTGAACAATGTTTCTGGCGATCCGCTCACAATTCATGGGTAGTGGCGAAACTCTGCCTCCAGTCTGTCTCAAACCTCTTTCGATGTGTATCTCTCCAGTTTTTACTGATACGTTTATATACGCTTAGCGCGGACGTATAGGAGGGTACTGACGTCACAGCTAGAACTAGGCCAAAAAAATCTTTTCCGAACATCGATTTCAGCCAATCTGTGCGTCGACTGAAATTTTGCCTTTCTCATTCTCGGCATATATAATATCCATATTGTTCCATCTTATCTTGTTTTATACAGCTGATAAAACTCTATCTTCCTATCCATGTAAATTCCCAAACTGTTATTTATTGATTTTAATATTTAGAACAGAAGTGGGTTACACGCTTTTAGCGTAACTGTGGGCAGCCGAAATACGCATATATCTCCGTAAATGAGAACTTCCTACCGTTCCTTCTTATATGCAGTTATACACAATCCTTCCCTGTACTGAAATGTAAAATCCTTTTCATACTGATTCCCTTCTGCTTTTATTTATCCTTGGCGATTTCCTCTGTCTGATACACATTTCGCTGATACGCCGCCATTTTGAAAGCGGTCAATCGATCGTTGATGGGTTTATAAATCTAACTGAACCCGTTTGCAATGACTTGAAACCAATTTCGCGACATAGCTCCCCCATATTTTAAGCTGGATGATATCTAGCTTAACTATTGAGTACAAGACAATTGCAAATCGACAATTCCGAGGTTAGTTTTCCTTCCTTCTATCCTCCTCAAGCTCTGTGGGATGGCGACTAAGAAAATCTGCGCCCACATTCTGTTTTCCAAGAATATATTCATCCTTTACTATCTCTCTCCTTCCTGTTCGGCTTTTCATCCAGGCTCTTACTGCTGGTGAAACGGGGTCGGTAGGTTTCCCATGAAGTTTACCGCCCTCTTTTCGTTGATAGTTGGATGTGGTTTTCCCTCGCAAATCCGTAGGTGTTTGATTTTCGCTACGTGATTTGTTCCTTTTTTCCAGCGCATGGGGTTCAGACTGCAATTGAACCTGTGTGGGATGTTTCCTTTCCCCTCTAGTGCAAATCCCGGGAGTACCCCTGATTGCTGGTTTGCTTGTAGATTTTTGATGAAGACTCTTCCGTCGACTTTCTGAATCTACATAGGTGCACTCTGGACAGGAATTTACATACTGATTTATGTCTTCGGTAATACCTGGCCAGTAGAACTGGGTGGCTATTCTTTGTTTTGTGGCACCATTACCCAGGTGTTCACTCAAAGTTGATATGTGTCCCCAGCCTATAACCTTATTCCTATAGATGGATGGTACAACAATTTGACCATGACTTTTCGTCCCTCTGCCAGCTTTCCTGTACAAGAGTCCATGTTCCATATAGAAATGTCCTTTCCTTGGAGCTTTATGTGTTTTTGATAATTTGCCAAAACCAGGCTTCAACGTGCTGTCTGCTTCTTGAGCCCGTTTCATTTCAGTCGAATGAAATGTTAACTTGGTGTCCCTCTCTATGTTCCTGGAGTCAGACCTGGTCTGGATTTCTGCCATAACCATAGGTTTTAGAGGGTCTCCCAAGAAAACATATTTACGCCCCAACATTAGGGGGTAAAAGGGATCATCTAACACTGCTGCATTTATCTCCCCTTCCACATAGCGACAACTGACATGAATCTTTGCTATGGGTAAAGTAAGGGGTGATGTTCCTTTTAGTGGCCCTTGAATGTCTACTGTTTCTGTGGTGATTTGTTCAGGGCACACCAGAGATGCACACACGACTGCGTCATAGGACAAACCTGTGTCATACATTCCTGTGACTTGTTTGCCATTCACAGTCACTATCTCCTGGGTAGGTGGGTGATGGAGGCTATTCTGACTCACAGTCAGTTCCTTCCTAACAGAAGTCCTCACCTGTAGACATGCATCATGATGAAGGGGTTTTTTCCTCCCACATTCATCAGTGTTGTGGTTGCTCATCTTACAAAATTTGCACCACTTATCTCCCTGTTTGTAGAGTTTCTTTTCCTGAGTCTGAGGGTTCTTGTCCTTATTATCAAATCTTTGCTTGTATCTGTATGGTTGATCCATCTGGTCAAAATCGGTATTCTGTGGTGGTGGCTTATATCCTTCTACCTGCTTCCTTTTTGTTCCTACCAATTCAGCTTGAGCTGCTTGGTATCTCTCTGCACATTTCAAAATGTCTTCCAGCCTCTCTGCTCCTTGTTCCATAAAGAATTTCCTCATTTCTTGAGACATGGAATCTTTCACTTGCTCTAACATAACCATTTCTTTCAGATCCTCGTAGGTTTTCTGATACTTACCTAAACTACTCCATTTCAGCAAATACGTTTCTAGCCTAGCTGAGAACTGGTTATATGTTTCTCCAGGTAGCGGTTTAGAAGTTCTAAATTTCTTCCTATATGCCTCAGAGTTCTTTTCATACCGGATCAGTAAGGCTTGCTTTAGTATTTCATAATTTTCCTGATCTTCTTTGGGGAGTTTCAGAAACACATCATATGCAATACCTCTCAATCCCTGAGATAACTTTAAACTCCATTTCTCCTTTTCCAGTCCATATGTAGAGGCTAGCCTTTCATACCTATCCAGGTACGACTCAATTGCGTCCTCCTTTTCAACAAATGGATCTAGGTGGAAGTTCATGGCCCCATTTGCTGTGTTCTGAAAAGAGCTATTCGCAGAATGAGGTGAGCTATTACCATGGGTGATAGTCCCAGCCTGAAGTTCAAGATCAAGCTGTCTCATTTTCAGCTCATGGTCTCTCTCTGCTTGTAACCTCCTTTCTTCTCTTTCAGCTTCTAATTTCCTGGCTTCTCTCTCCGCTTCTAATTTCTTGGCTTCTCTCTCTGCTTCTAATTCTAATTTCTTGGCTTCTCTCTCTGCTTCTAATTTCTTGGCTTCTCTCTCTGCTTCTAATTCTAATTTCTTGGCTTCTCTCTCTGCTTCTAATTTCTTGGCTTCTCTCTCTGCTTCTAATTTCTTTGTTTCTCTCTCTGCTTCTAATTGCTTTGCTTCTCTCTCGGTGTACTTTTCACATTCCGTCGTGACATACCGGATCAGAGCGTCACCATCCATGCCAAGCTCTTTTCCCACCTGCAGTGTAGCAGACCTAAATTTGACCAAGTCAGCCATGATGTATCTGTAGTCTAGTAGGGCAAGTGATCTTACTCAAACTAATTTACTACAATATAATTAACTTAGTTAAAATTAAAGTTAATTAAACTGACTTCACCATATATGAAACAGCTTTCTTTATCTGTACTCAATGGTACTCCTAAAAATATAATTATTTCCTATTAGGTTACTCTTTCCAAAAAAAATTTCAAAACAAACTTTTCTACACAGCAGAAATAGAAAGTTGGCTCAGGAATATCAAAGATATATCCCGCAGACGAGCCCCCACTGTAGCGGGAGGTTATTTAAAATTATTTATTATGTAAGAGTATGCCAGTAAAGAGTTCTGACCTTACAAGTAATACCCCAGTCTTAGAAATAAGCACTGGTGTATTGTTATCATAACAATAGTCAGACTGTGAAAACCCTGGCCCAGTTGGTAAGAAGTAGTACCAGGATTTAAGGTGTCTCCTCCCTGTGACTATCTTATGATTACTTATATTCTAGGGGATAAGTAAAATGTACATTCACTGAACCCACAAAATGGAAGAAGTGAATAAATCCTCAGGTACAGTTAAAACAGTTTAATAATTACACTAATATTCTATTACTGCTAGTTGGAAAAGAGCATACACACATATACATATATATATAAAAGTATTCACACAATTACTATTATTGTCTGTTTAGACTTCAAGATCTAAAATAATAAAGTTACTGAAATCACTGTTATTAGTCCTTTGAATTTAAGGATAACTGTCATCAGTTGACTGAGTTTCTGTATGGTTACTTATTGTTTTCAACTATTGGCTGTTTCACATGTATAGGTGGTCAGTGTCAAACAGGACACTTATCTTTCAACTTGACAATGCTGAAACTGAACTGTCCTTTGCTGATATCAGACTTGGTAGGCCCAACAGTAGGGATGCCAATGACCAGTTGAAGTTCACTCTTTGGGGTCCTGCACTTTTGTGGGATTGCCTCTGACGAACGACACAGGCTTCTGATACTGGACAGTCTGGTTTGAGTTATTTCATGGAACCCTCAGACTTCAGATACTGGACTGAACAATGTTTCTGGCGATCCGCTCACAATTCATGGGTAGTGGCGAAACTCTGCCTCCAGTCTGTCTCAAACCTCTTTCGATGTGTATCTCTCCAGTTTTTACCGATACGTTTATATACGCTTAGCGCGGACGTATAGGAGGGTACTGACGTCACAGCTAGAACTAGGCCAAAAAAAAATCTTTTCCGAACATCGATTTCAGCCAATCTGTGCGTCGACTGAAATTTTGCCTTTCTCATTCTCGGCATATATAATATCCATATTGTTCCATCTTATCTTGTTTTATACAGCTGATAAAACTCTTTCTTCCTATCCATGTAAATTCCCAAACTGTTATTTATTGATTTTAATATTTAGAACAGAAGTGGGTTACACGCTTTTAGCGTAACTGTGGGCAGCCGAAATACGCATATATCTCCGTAAATGAGAACTTCCTACCGTTCCTTCTTATATGCAGTTATACACAATCCTTCCCTGTACTGAAATGTAAAATCCTTTTCATACTGATTCCCTTCTGCTTTTATTTATCCTTGGCGATTTCCTCTGTCTGATACACATTTCGCTGATACGCCGCCATTTTGAAAGCGGTCAATCGATCGTTGATGGGTTTATAAATCTAACTGAACCCGTTTGCAATGACTTGAAACCAATTTCGCGACAAGGACGACACGGAAAGACCGTCAGCTGATGGCACGCGACAGAAGGACATACGTTTGTTGACGGCCTATGATCCTTGTAGAGTTGAAAGGTCATGAATTATTTGAGTATTACGTTGTTCTCGTACTACTCACGTTCTTTCTTCCCCGTTATCTTTCTGTGTCGCTCATCTTATCTTATGTTTGTGCTTTTTTTTTTTTTGGTTCATTTTTGTGTGTGTGTTCCATGTGTTTGCAGTGTATTTTATCTGCTTCTCTTACTTAACACGAGAGAACGAAGAACAGTGATTTCCTCCACAATTGTCTAACTTTTGAGCATTACAATACCTTAGGTACTTGCTGTTTCCCTAGCAACACTATTGGGCTATCTAAGATCTGTCTGTCTTTCTGTGCCTCTTTTGTCGACACCCCCCCCCCCCCCCCCCCCCCCCCCCCCCCTGCCCCCCAATCTTTCCAGATGTTACTGTATTTCGGTACATGGAAAATACATGTTGCTCGTCTTCGTTTATCTTTACAGGATCATCGCTGGCATTAATAAATAACTGCAACATACTGATAATGTAGAAACTTCTAGGCCATCAAACTTACAATTACAATTTATTGAATTCTGTAACAATTTAAAAAAAAATTACTTTTCTTCTTTCCTTTTTTTATTACTCCCGTTTAGAGCAGGTCGCTACTGCTGCAGTTGGTCCCTTGCAGGAAGCCTGCATCAAAGTATTTGTGCTGTTTTAGTGGTACCTTCTCTAGCTATTTGTCTTATATCATGACGTTGGTAGACTCTTTTACAACCTCATTTTAGTTGTCTTTTACGACATGCTAGAGAGCAATAGTACTTTTCTTTCTTTGTCTCTGCAATTAGAATTGTTTAATTATGTGGCATATAAGGGTGGGAGGTTCCCACTCTGGGGCTCAGCCTTGGAAGTCCCTCTCCCGGTCCGCCACGTTCAAAATGATACTGAGCATGCTGTTTAAAAAGTGAGTAGTGCCCGTCAAAACCATTATATAACCTAACATCTATGAGCGCCCCACAAAAACATTACACTACTTAACGCCTGCAAGCGCCCCACAAAAACATTATATAACCTAACGTCTATAAGCGCCCCACAAAAACATTATATAACCTAACGTCTTTGAGCGCCCCACAAAACATTATATAACCTAACGTCTATAAGCACAACACAATAATATTATCTAACTTAACATCAATAAGCACACAACAAAAATATTATATAACCTAACGTCTATAAGCGCCCCACAAAAACATTATATAACCTAACGTCTTTGAGCGCCCCACAAAACATTATATAACCTAACGTCTATAAGCACAACACAATAATATTATCTAACTTAACACCCATAAGCACACAACAAAAATAGTATATAACCTAACGTCTATAAGCGTCCCACAAAAATATTACATAACCTAACGTCTATAAGCGCCCCATACAAATATTATATAACCTAACGTCTATAAGCACAACACAATAATATTATATCACCTAACGACTATAAGCGCCCAACAAAAACATTATATAACCTAACGTCTATAAGCATAACACAAAAATATTATATAACCTAACGTCTAGAAGTACACAACAAAAATATTATATAACCTAACGTCTATTAGCGCCCCACACAAACATTATTTAACCTAACGTCTATAAGCACAACACAAAAACATTATGTAACCTAACGTCTATAAGCACACAACAAAAATATTATATAACCTAACGTCTATAAGCGCCCCACAAAAACATTATGTAACCTAACGTCTATAAGCACACAACAAAAATATTATATAACCTAACGTTTATAAGGGAGCCGCGGTAGCATAGTGGTTAGTGCACTGGCTTCCTAGCTCAGTGGTCTATGGTTCGATCCCCAGATGAGGTGGGATTTTTTGTAGGCCGCAAACGGCTCCTGGGTCGACCCAGCCCTAACTGGGTACCAGAGCAACTCTGGGAAGGTTAAGGCGGCCGGCGTGATGTTGACCCCGTCACCCCTAGTGTGCCGATGGTCAAGAAAATATGGGCCTAACACAATATGCCTCAATGGGCGTGTAACGGGATCCTTTACCTTTTTTTTTAACGTTTATAAGCGTCCTAAAAAATATTATATAACCTAACGTCTATAAGCGCACAACAAAAACATTATATAACTAACTTCTATAAGCACAACACAAAAACATTATAACCTAACGTCTATAAGCGCCCCATAAAAACACGTCTGAATCCTATAGCATATATTAGGAAACATTTTGGCGCGAGAATGTTGATGTATGTTACCCCACCCGCCAAAGCTGCCAAGCCCAGGAGCAATCTAAGTTTAGTTTCCCCCCTTATGACATGCCTTAGGAAGCAGTGGTTCTACCGGTACCAGACAGGGTCATTACTAAGAAGCAAAATACAAATAATGTATTTTCCTGTCTGCAGTGAAATGTAATCCGATCAACTGGGACATTTTAGCCTCCAGTCCTTATTAACTAGATTCAGTGGCGTTTGTGGGGAGTGGGTATTTCAGGCTTCAGAAGTTCTCCCCCCTCCACCCACGTTTTTTTCTCCAACACATGTCGGGTGGCTCTGAAGTTGTTTGTCCTGAGCTTATAAATGTTAGACTACACACTTGTTCGGAGGGGTGTTTATATAAATGTAAAACAACAGGCTTGATATAATTTAAAACATTTTATAACAATATCAGCGTCCAGGTGGCTAAGTGGTTAGTGAGCTTGTCTCTCTCGGTAAAGTTACTTGGTTTCAAGCTCGATACTTGGTAGCGTCCCGCTCCAGTCTACCCGGCTGTAAATGGTACCTGACTCAAGTTAGGGAAGGCAAAGGCAGCGAAGAAAGGAACTGGTCACTCACCTAAGCTGGACTAGTATAGTGAAGTCTCTAACACTTCACTCCCTTACGGCAGTATCTGCCATGGGACTACCTTTATAACGAGCTCTTCATAAGAGCAGGCTTCCAAAACTGAACCTCCGAATAGGCGCCTTCCAATCTAATAGTCAACCCTGAAAAATTCCTAACCTCGCCACTGATTATTGTCACATAAATATTGGGTCGATCTCTTGTCTTCTCCTACAGTATTTAGTTACATTTTTTAGTGGACTAAATTAAGTGCTTTTCTGTGGTCGGCACATTTTCTTTCCCTGCTATCAAGCAGATATTTAGTACTTTCAACTCATCTTACACTCCTCTCAGTGATAAGTCGTCATGTCTGTTTGTTTACCTGCTGGAAAAGGAGGCGGATGAGATAATATTAACCGACAATCATGTTGAAACATTTCGGGTGTGCCCGACATCAGGCTACGGATTAGCACTAAAATCGCCCAGCGAATTTGTTTAATCGCTGATAAGGCTGATGTACCTTCCTCGACCAGATGGGTAAACGAATAATTTTGTTTGCGCAAGCGACGGGTAGTTAGATTACTCGCCTACGCGACACATTTCTGGACAGACAAGAATGATATAATCGTTTCCGGTACGCCTTGTTACAAAGGCATTACTTTTAATGAAAGTAAGATGTTGTGTTTGAGAAAACATTACCGAGAGACGATCGGATGTTTTCATTCCATATTTGGGAGACATGACCTTTGCAGTAACGCGAAGAAATTTCCATGTGGAAATAATTTGAATTACCCCACAAAACACGCATGTTTGAAACGATTGGCAAACATTCGGAATGAAGGCACAAAACCCCTGCAGATTGGAGCCATGCTTAACATCGTAACAAACAAATGCGGGGAAGACAGGCAATATAACCTGACACTTTAGCCAAGTTAGAGCACTGTAATAATTCACCTCGTACCAAGAAGACAACTAGACCTTGCCAGAGTTAAGAATAGTAGCAGATTTCATTTATCTGAAATTCTTGAGGACTTAAGAGCCCAGGAAAACACTACCATTATTAACGGGGAAAACCGGAATCTGAGGAAACTGTAACACAAAGTCAAAAGTCGGAACTTATTGCTAATATAACAACACCCCAGACCACGTGTAAAAGGCATCGTCAAGCTGCCTTAAACTATTTCTCTGAGCCAGCAGTCTGTGAGCCTAAAGATTGGCGTAAGTTGTACATTTTGAATTCAATATTTTTTTCATTATTAACATGTGAACTAATACATACATATTGACATGTGAATATTAATATGTGAAAATTGCTAGTGGATGTTCCAGTCATTTGAGGGTGGCAACCTCAGCATATAGAATGATGATTTCATGAACCACCACTGCCAGTGCTGTTGCGAGTTTCTTATAAAGAACCAAAAGCAGTCCCAAGTTTTATATGGAACAGGAAGGGAATGATGAAAGAAATGATGTACATACTTGTAATATTATTAACCTTTTAAACAAGTGTAAATGTAAAACGTATTCACTCTAACTGTAATGAAAGTTTCAACCTTTTCAACCGATGTAAATGTAAACATATTCAAACTATATTGTTAACATTTTCAACTAAAGTTAAATATAAAACATTTTAAATGTAAAGATAGTTTTCGGCCCACTGGGATTAATATTAATTCTCAGAGAGGGTAAAAGTTCTGAGATAGATGGGATGGTGGAACGAAAAGAGGGGGCACATAAGTATGTGTCGGGAGACTCAATACTCAGAGGGTATTCGTTTCTCTTCTTTTGCCATACTAGTTGGTGTACCAGTTGAAGGTACTATTTCTGGAACAAGTGAGAGTATAAGTGGCCTTAAGTTGACGCTAGACACCATCATCAGACGGATCTTAGAGACGCGGGACCAGCTTTGCAGTTACTCCCTGATTCTACTTGGACCGTGCTGCAACTCTTAAATCTTGACCAGGGATGCGAGCAATCCAGTCATCTATCTGCAAAGACCCAAACATCAGCGGGAGCAGAAACAACTATTGGCAGCTAAGTAAAACTTAAAAGCTGCCAAGTGAACTGTCCATTTTCGAAAACCATAACATCACACTGTGATGAATACTTTTTTCTAAACAATTATTCATTTTTTATAACTGTTAAACATAATTGATTATTAAATTTGTTACTTGTATAAAGACAAACCTAAAGTTGATTTAATCATTTTGAATGTACTACATCCGTATGTCTCAGACAATTTCTTAAATACACGTAAACAGAGCTAAATAATAATAAGAGAAAATTCGCTGAATTAACTCAGCTGGGAGCCTGAACGAGCTAACGAATGATAAGATTACATAATCATTCACAAACGTTGACGGCAGATACTACATTTAAAGTTCTCACCCAATGCAGCATTGTTCTCGCTTTCTGAATATCTTATGAACACTCTCTTGAGGTAGAAGCATCATTATCCTTCTATTTACAACTCTGCCAAGAGTAATCTTGTGCGAAAGTAGACACCTTTGAAGACCCGCAACAGTTACTCTTGAGTTTTTGGCCACTGTTGGACCACTACTGCTGAGCTAAGGGGAGGCAACCCGTGACAATTATGTTGCTCGAGATTTTATACTCAACTTCTGTCGCAAATCGCGGGCTGCATAAAACTTTTCAGGGAGCAGCGAAGGAGGAACAACATTAAATTGCGGCACTTGGGCTTTCAGCGCTTCGGCCCAATGACATGTCATTGCGAGGCTGGGGAACCTGTGGACTTTCCTTCCAACCCGGTCAGGTGCTTTGCTCCTTCCCATCTACAGAGGGTTTATCTCAGGGGCCGTTCAGGTTATTCAGTCAAAATCCCGGTCGATGACACTTCTTCAAATGCTCACGCCCGGGATTGAACCTTGAACACCTGATTGCAAGCGCAATGTGGTAACTATTACACCAGCGCGGCTCCCATTAAATGTGATATACATACAGATATACATACCCTTCGTTTCCTGTCAATTTGTTTGAGAATAGTAACGCCTCCTTCTGTCATGTGCTTCATGATTGGCTCATCAGCATCAACGCTGTTGTCACTCTCAACGCGGTACATGGCGTTCAGCAAGTCTATAAGTTTATTAAGAAGACATAAGAGAATAAGTCAGACAGACAGTTTATATGAAAGAAGCCAACGTGGCATGGTGTTGGACATGCTCCCACCAATAAGCAGCAAAACCGATCATGCATGTAGTGAGCAGATAAGTGCAACCTCCTTGGAACAGTCTGGAAGTACTTCTGAATAAGTGATTGAAGAAATAACTTTTTGCAGTTCTTCACTTCCTGTCCTGTGTCACTTCCTGTCCTGTGTCACTTCCTGTCCTGTGTCACTTCCTGTCCTGTGTCATCAGTTTAAGGCCCTTCCATATCTTTTTTATCTCTTTCCCGTGTGTCTTCAATTCCTTTCTTGGCGTGTTTGTCAGTATCCCTCTATCTGTCTCTATTACCACGGGGTTTCCAGAACGTCATGTAATGCTATCACAAGGTTTCCTCAATATGTGTCATACACAGCGTCAGTGTCTTCTTATTGATGTGTTGTATCCATATTTTGTGCAACAACAACAAAATCCCAAGTATTGCACGCACCTCATCCTGCGACACATTAAAAATAAATAGTGCTTGCACTTTACAGGTGATGTTGCACTGGGTGCAAGAATCATTCTGCTGATAAGTATATCAGACTTGTCAAAGAAAAAAAAACTTATACCTAAAACAATCAAAGTCAAGAGATCAAACTCTTGTGTTGCTGTAAGCATATGGATCAAGTCAGCATTAAGCTGTACATGAGGAAGGCAGTAGTGCGAATGTGTGGGTGGCTAGATGTATGATGACTAAATGTGTGATGTAAGATGGATGATGTATGAGGACTTGTGTTGTGTGTCATATATGACAACTGCTCTTTGATGTATGATGACAGATGCCTGAAGAAATTTGTGTGACAAGTGATGTGTGATGTCAAATGCAAGATAACTAAATTAAGATGAATTGTAATGATAAGACATGTATGACACAGTGTGTTTAGACATGTGTCATGTGACATATATATAAAACTGTTGATAAGAGTTGCGTGACAATGAATGTGTAATGTGACATGTTTCACAAGTAACGCGTGAAAAGAGATGTATGATATCTGATGTAATACAAATGATGCGTGACGTAACGTTCAATGAATGCCATACAACTACGTAGATGCCTACCTTCCACTTCTCCCGCACAAAATTCCGCAGACACTGGCCTACTTCCGCTGCCGATGTTGCGTAAAATAGTTCTTGACCTGGTCTTGACATCATCTAATAGCGGCATAGCTGGCGTGACGTCACTAGCTGGACTACCGTCTGTATCAGATATGCTCGTACTGACAAAGCCAGGGTCCCTGTAGTTGAAATATGCGCTCTGATGATCAAATTAGTCTTGATAATAATTCTCTTTATGTATACATCAGATAATAATATAGAAATTACCCTCACAGGATACTGCGGCAAAGCTTTAAGATGAATATTTGAAGAAACACCGGAAGTCCAGGTCAGAATCGCAGAGATCCAAGAATAGAGTAGAGTAATCGACATCGTTCTTGAGATTAAATGGTGCAGATGGAACTAGATACAGCATAGGCTACGCATTATTAGTCATTCTGGACAATCTACAGAGGGGAAAAACCACACAGGTATAATAGACGCAGCAAATAATATTCAAACAGGATTGGAAAAATACCGCTACACGCTTTCGACTTTTACAGAGAACAGACATCAGAGGGGTGAGGAAATCATTTAAAAGAAAGCATAACCGATGGAGCAATACAGGAGTGTTTGATATGAACGAACTGAAGGCTCATGCTCCACTAATAGATTTAAAAAAGGGGGGAGGGAGGGAGAAGATGCGTTATCTATATTAATCCTGAAATAATAGTGTCTTCCAATTGAGCAGCTCATTTATCTTTCCTGCAAGCTGATGCTTAGGAGTCAGTAAATAATACAACTTCAAACACGACCTGTGTCTACAGTAAATTTAAAAAGTCATCAAGTACGTTTGATTTTTGTATTTGTAGATGTCAGGGGTCTCTGAGGAGAAAACGACAGAATATAACTACTGTTACCTCAGGCATGTCGTAAGAGGCAACTAACTGAGGTTGTGCATGGGGCTGGTAATCTCATCATGTAAAGCTAATTGTTACAGAAACCACAACTACAAAAGCACATGAATGTAATGGTGGATCTATGCTCAACGAGAAGCGAACAAGAAGAAGAAGACGTCTGCTCTTTATGACCCTAGTGACAATTATTAGCTAGCAGGAATCTTTGGTCCCGACTAAACAAAATTGCGACAGAAACTACCACTGTAAGAGCTGCAGAATAGGTTTCCAGCGAGGGAATCAGTTGTTGTGGTAGATCTAAGCTCCTTAAAGAAACTATAAGAGATATAGTTAAAATTCCTACCAGTTATTGTTAGCACAAGCAAAGATGGAATCTATCAACATGAAAAACAATAAAGATTTTGCTGCAAGTTACCTGTAAGAAGGCCTTAAGTCTCTCTGGCCCCTATCAGCGTAAATATTAGGCAGAGTCACACTAGACACGATTCCAGCATCCTTCTTGGAAGGCTCCCTTCTTGCGGCTGCCAGTGATTGAGAGGAATCGGCACGCTTGTTTAAAGCAGGCTGGGAATATGCTTGAGCTGAACTTAATCCATCGCTAGTAAAGTCTCCAGCTATCCAGCCTTGAGACCCGTACTGGGTGGGTTCGTCTATGTATCGTCTGCTGGCTGATTCTTGTTTGTGTGCCAGGTACTCGGTGGAACTATAATTGGAGAGAACTTTCACTTCTTGCGTTGACGGCTGATTCTGACTGTGATGATGTGAACGTGTTTCACGGTATCTGTGTTCAGACATAACCATACTGTCAAGCGCTTCCTCTCTGAAACTGCTGAGATATAGATCACCTTCATCTCTCCTCTCCCTCGACCTTTCTCTTGATCGCTCTCGTGAATGCTCTCGCGACCTTCTGCCACTCTCGGATCGTAGGTCATACACGAGATGTGACTCATCATCGATAGGTTTTATAATGCCCCTGGGTACAGGTCTGTGAGGAGCTGAAGGAGGTCCGTATTGCCGTGGAATATCATCATAGCTGTGAGCTAAACTCTGTCTGGCTCTTGCCAATTTTAGCAGCTCGTTTTTCAGTCTTGTTGTCTCTTCCAGTTGTTGTTTCCTTTTCATGATCTCGTACTGCAGCATGGCTTTCTTCTCTTCTCTCGCTTTCGTTTCTTCGTCGTCTAAATAGAATACAGAAGCTCGCGAACGGGAAGACAACTGTTGTTCTGATCTACTACCGGATAAAGGTTGTACTCTGTCATAACGACCCTGGTCGTATCCAGAGTATTGTAGTCTTTCAGCAGAGCCCCCATGGCCACTTTTTGGTGCATGGAAGATACGGGAATAATCGGCCGAATCCGTTATGCTGTAACGGACATCTCTAACTGGCTCAGATCGAGTACTTTCAGAATCACTGATGCCAGAGAGGGAGCTGTCGTCTGTGTGATATTTGACAGCTCTGCTGTCACATGGTTCGTGTACACGTACCTGAAAGTCTCCCTCTATGTCCTTGTCCTCTTTAATTGGAGAGAACTTTGAAATCATGGGATCTGACGACTGCCGCTTGTGACGCTGGCGTCGAGGGGTTACCTGAGGTGATGATCTGGGAGTAAGTGATGAGGATGATGACTGGACCCCTCCCCTTTTGCGGCTGTCATGTTGAGAATCTACTAGCAAATGCTGGGCTGGGGACCGTTTCCCGGCGAATGCTCTACTTCTAGCGTAAGCATCAGACTCCAACTTAAGAGCTCCGATCTGCATTTGTAGTGCTCTAATCTCTTCCAGCTCTTCCAGTTTCCGCTTCCTGTCTTTGGTCACGCGCCTCAGCTCTTCCTGGAGCCTCTTCTTCAGACTTTTCATGGCTTCTGTGCATGGTATCCCATAAATATTGATAAGTGAATCAATAATTTCATCTGTTTCATCTTTCGGCCCGTATCCTACAGATGATGCCCTATGTATATGCGGTTTCATCCTAGACTCCTCAGTTACATCAGCTCTAGAGCGAGATTCTCCAGAATCTAAACTTTTTGACTTGCCGACTTCTGCTAAATGCGTTTTCCTTTTCGGAGACAAAGCTTGATCTCTCATGGTTGTCAACCTTGCTACCTCCATATCGTCCTCATTCATAGATTCGTCGCTGTCTTTCGCCAGAGTTCTATTTGTGCGGTTACTAGGACCAACGAAATATCCATCACCTTCTGCACTTTTTGCACTTTGGTACTGAGCTCTCCGGGAGTCTGTCCCGACGAGCAAACTGCTATCATCTTGGTCAACACCCTCCCCCCGCTTTACAGTCGGAGGTTTGGCACGCTTCATTTTAGACTTGGGGACCAACACAGGATCTTCTCCCACAGGTATGGGAGGTAGTTTTCTTCTGATCTTCTTCCCGTTTTTAGGACTTTCCTTGCCCTGAATGCGGCTGGGATCGCTGGAGGAATGGCTGCTAGAGGTTTTGGCGCTGCTACCACTGCTGCTTGTACTACTGCCGCTGTCCGTACGCTTGTCTTTCATTACTTTCCCTTCTCGATATAGCTGTAAAAATATGGAAAGCCGGTAGATATGCCGTGAAATGTGAATATCTTTTTAAAAATGTATGGTGCCCTGTGTGTGCGTCTGTCGGTTTATGTGTGTGTTTATATGAAAATAAATGCAGCATTCTTTTTTTCTGACTTAGAAGTAACGGCTTAAAGTGGAATGAGGTGCTGTTCAATCCAGATTAGAGAAAGTTTTTAACTTAACTATGCTAGAAGAAAAATAAATGAAACACAGAACTGTTTGAGAATGACAGAACGTACACGCGCTCAAGGTTACAGCCGAACAACAATACAATCACAAATTACCGAGCCACTTCTGGCAAACGCAATCAATTTTTTTCCTCATCCGGACACTACAAATGTTTACGAGGGATGTTCTGGGGGAAATTTGCTCCAGTCACAAACAAATTGCTGTATCAGTGATTGTGCTAATGCTCGCTACGTTAGACTCAGGACTGCAAAATGGAAAGAAGTTTTCACACAACTCTCTTACAGTTTGAAGAAACTGGCAAACTTTTTACAAACTAGTAACTAATCTGCTACCGATATTAATCTCTGTGAAATAATACTACTGGAAAAGGATATCTCTCTTTAACAACCTTCTCCCCCCAACCCTGCCCCCAAGGTTGCAGGTACTTCACAAGCTATGACATGCAATCGAGATGAATCGAATTTGCAAATTTATTCTCCTGTTGCGAATATTTTGTTGCCATGTTTTTACTGTTGCTGAAGCCTTAAGGCCTCATTAGTCGATACAATGCAGACCACTTCTTTCTTTCACTCCGCACAGCTGTTTTTTTTTTTTTCCTTTTGCGCATTATTAATATTTTACAGATTTTAAAGCCATATGCACTTTCAGCTCTCTCCAGCCAGAACTCTGCAGCTTTTCTCTAGGAAACTAAGCTCTGCATGGTCAACAAAAATGTTAAAGCTTTACTATTTCATAATGACACCGGTGGGAGCCGCGCTGGTGTAATGGCTTCGGCGTTGTACTGGCGACCAGGTGTTCATGGTTCAAACCCGGGCGTCAGCGTTTGAAGAAATGTTTACGGCCGGAAATTTGACTGAATAGCCTGAACGGCTCCTGTGATAAACCCTCTGTGGATGGGAAGGAGCGAAGCTCCTGACCGGGTTGGAAGGAAAGTCCTCAGGTTCCCCAGCCTCGCAATGACATGTCATTGGGCCGAAGGGCTGAAAGCCCAAGTGCCGCTGGTTAAGAAAAAAAAAAAATGACACCGGTTCAAACTTCAGCCCTTTACCAGCAGAAGATACCCCCCTGGCATCCTGAGCGTCAGATGAAACGATAGCAACAAACACATATATCTGAAATAGAACCAGGTAGCAACCATTAAAGCTAGAGATGAAAGTCAAGAGAGAAACTGAAGAAAGACTTGACAAACTCCAATTAATAACCTGTATAAACATAAATACACTCGAATAGAACCCGCAGGAGAAGCGTGGGAAAATCAAAGAGAAAGGATAAGCAACCAGAAATTTTTCTTAGGCATGTTGTGTGAAAAGAGGACAATTTTGACATTTCCTTCTCTGTGACTCTCCAGCATTCCGCACCATAGAGAAGCACAGAAAGCACGCAACTCTGGTATAATCTTAATTTTGTGCTTGTGCTGTATTGGGAGGACTTCCAGATGTTATTTAGGCTAAAGCTCTATCAGTACAGTCATCAATATTTAGCATTGTAACAAACGTTAACATGGGCTATCAGAACATGATCAGTCTATCAGTACAGTCATCAATATTTAGCATTGTAACAAACGTTAACATGTGTTACCAGTACAGCTCAGTCATCCAATATTTAGCATTGTATTAACATCAGTACAGCGTCAGTCATCAATGTTTAGTATACGAGTAGCAACAAACGTTAACACGGTTTTTCGGTACAGAGTAGGGCTTCAATATTAATGAGCACTATAAAAATTCCGTTCTGTTCAACTCCATGTTTTAATCCCCTTCCCCCCGAAACGTTGAAAACATTGCTTCTAATGAATGTCTGTAGTGAAGGTGCAATAGTGACACATGACCTACAACAAAATACCTTCTGTAGTATCATATGACCAAAAGCAGGATTCTTAACCGTTTTGACCCCACGCCTTCCGTGGGAGTGAACTTACGACTCCCGTCTTTTCCCAATTTAATCAATGAACCAGTCAAGACATAAGTAAGATGTTACCACACGGTTCGAAATGATTTTTGAGCATTCTTGCGGCAAATTTTGAAAGCGGAGTGTTACAACAAGGTGGCGCCACATAGCGTCACACACTGACACTGAACTGCGTAGGTCATCGACAAGTGGCACAGAGGCATACCTGTCAACCTCCTGAGACAAAAATCTGTACGCCGGACCAAAAAATCCTTACAAACACCCAAAAATTCTTACGCAAAAAACATATTAATAAATTATATGCAATACAGTTTTAAAATGAGAAATGACATATACAAATCTATTAGCATTTGAATTATTGTGATATAAAACATGCTAATAGTCTCATGCTGTTCTTTACATAAAAAAAACTTAGTGATCATGATGTACACTATTCTTTCGATGTACAGTGTTTTGTATTATAATCAACACATGCACTTTTAGCACTTTGCAGAATTGCATTTGTGGGCTTAAAGTCTGCACAGCATGTATCAATGTTAATCTTACACTGTAAAATAGAAGTGAGTGTGTCCGCATTCATGGACCTCCTGCAGTCTGTGTGGAATTTTTTCATCATTGAAAATGATCTTTCGCAGTCAGCATTGCTGTGAGGGAGTATCAGCAGTCACTGAATGATGACTTTCAAATTAGAAAAGCGGATGGCACCAGTACTAGTTTTCTGGTCAACAACTTCCTGTAATAGCTACAGAAGCTCTTTTTCTGACAACTATCTGTCAGTAGAGGCACACACACATCAGACAACATACAGTAGTCATCGAACTCATCTTTCAGTGCTTCCTGATCAAGATCTTGGGCAAAAGCATTTGCCAATCTGCAGATGTTTGGATACCTGAGATTATCTTTAGTGCTTGGATCTAGCACTTTTAAGTCCTTTAGAACCTGGTTGTCAAATGGAAATTTATCAGTAATTTTTTTAACCACTGATGTGTAAACATTTCTGACATCCTCAAAAAATGAACTCTTTACTCCACTATCAAGCTCCATTTCTTCGATAAATGCTCTGTTCGAGAGGACAATTGCCAGTATGCTGTCATCATGCTGCACCCCACAATCACTAAATTTGATATGCCTCAAGTCAACAACCTGTTTAACATACTTCATCTCCACAAATTTAACTAAAAATTTACTAAGCAATCTGTCCATCTCCTCCATCATGCCACCAATCTGCGACTCATCTGTTTGAAAGAGTTTATTAAACTCATTAAACAGTGGCAGAATGAAACTCAGAAAACGAAGGGTCAGCTGGGTTAGTGGTGCTTTTAAAAGTTTATGGATGTTTTGGACTCTGCCAGGCTTTTCAACATCATTGTGGCTTTCAAAATAAGATGAGAGAGCTGTATACTGGTTAATAATTTTATCCACTACCTTCTGCAATGACAGCCAGCGAGTCTGACAATATTTAAGAATATTCAGGTCATCTGCTTCTGTGAATAGTTGGAACTCCTTATAAGCCTTTCGTCGTTTTGAGCTGTGCTCAAAATGATAGTACATGTCTAACAAAAGGTCTTCTACTGGCACAGTCAATTGTTTGATTCCATCTTGTGCACATAAATTTGCAAGGTGGCAAATGCACCCAATACTAAAAACATAAGGATTCCTCTGCTTGATCCTAGTAAGTACTGAGTTTGATTTCCCCACCATGACATTGCAGTTGTCACTAGCAAAGCCAATGCAATTTTTCCATGAAATATGAAATTTTGTGAACAGATTATCAACATCACTGATATCGCCTCACTGGTTCCACCACTGCATACAGGCATGTCCAACAATCTCGTTCTTGGTCCCAATCCTTCTTCAAAAACTCTCACCATAATAGCTAACCGCTTCTCTGTTTTCTTGTCATTTGATTCATCAACCATTAATGAGAAGGGTGTTTCCCTGCACAGCTTTATCACTGGTTCTGTTGCAGATGGAGCCAGGCAGTTTTTAATGATAAGTGTTGTCTTGGTCCTCTTCGACTGGAACTTTCTGGCAATATCACTGTCTGGAAACATTACAGGCGCCAAGTAACAAAAGTGATCAGCAACAGATGCAGTTAAGTTATGCTGGGCAATGAAATTGGTAAATAAAACTTCAGCCCTTATAATGCCACCCTCTTCCTGCTTTGGCTGAGCAAAAAAGGTCTTAATAGATGCTCCCTTCTTCATTGCAAACATTTGTTCATGCAATTTCGATTTAAAATGTAAATGTGTCAGATCATATAATCCTGAAGCTACTACTTTAATATCTTTGCTGCATAATCTACAAAAAGCATGGGTTGATCCTAAATTGGATGCATCTACAATGCCAGGGAAGAGTTTAACCCATTCGACCTGAAACTTACCATGACCTGCAAGCTTTTGTTTCTATGAATTAGGCTCAGCCATCATTCAGTGGATGAAATATTTCAACTAATAATCTTTGTAGATGAAGAGAAAGATTAAAAAATACAACGAACAAAGCAAACGGCTAACAACAACACACAAAAAAAAAAAAAAAAAATTAAAATAAACAAAATTATGAGCAGAATATAAAGTCTAGGAAGAAAAAACGTACCACCAAAAATTTACAAAATTATTATTTACGAGTTGGTAGCCTAGACCAGTGATAACAGATTGCCACTTTATTAAAAAATAAAGCAGCTAATCTCGAGCGCTGGAATAAAGTAGGCCTACTCAACGCAAACAAACTTTTTTTTTTCTAGTTATGTAGGTGTTGCGTGCATATTTTGACGCACATATTACAAAAATCGATATGGCTATTTAATATGGGAAAAATATAGACATTCATTCATTTGTGTATGAAAATGCTGTCTATGGTAAAAGCGAGAGAATCCATGTTTGATTCACACTTTTGATTATAGGAGTAATCGTTCTTGATATTGATCCGGCGCATGGATTGCTCTTACGTTTGTACTTATTTTTTAGGGCCAGAAAATATATTAATTTGCTTATTGTGTTTATGGCCTGAATTCATATGTATTACATATTATTAGTACAAGTAGAATCAGTCCGATATTGTATATTTTGGATGGGTAGGAGGGACTAGATTCTTGTTATTCCGGTCTAGCGGAAGTATGAGTTGTCTTGACAAGTCGTGATGAGTTCCGATGTACCGTGATAATGGCGGGTACGCATTTTTCAAAGGGCTGGTAGATTCTTAAGGAAATATAATTCATGAAGTGGTTTTCTTCTAAAGGAGATGGTATCTCTACTATAGTTTATGTTAGAGACTCTCCTAAGGTACGGTACCATGTATAATTCGGACTCCATGTATTGCCAGACCCTATTTTGATGATCTCATGTCGATTCGACCTAGATGGAACATGTTTTGTATCGACAAAGACATGGGATCTCAATCTTGCTAGAAACCCTCTTTCGTGGTTTCATAATATATGCTACAAACTATGGACGTCAAGTAACTTTAGTTATTTATCGATCTGCCTTCACTGACGCGTTTAGTCAGATAGGGGAATGCGGCCATAATATATCATGACATTGAACTTTTGATGTACTGCCCATTATTTCTGAATGTGTCATGACTTCAGATCTGCTATGTATACCTACAAATTGATATGTCAACATACCATGATGTACTCGTATGTCCCAGTGTGTACGTCTGAATAAATTGAGTAAACAAAGATTCCAGCAGTCTGCATTGGTGCCTTGTAGACACAAGTGTATGAGTGGTTATATTGGTCAGCACACGAACAGTACACCATTCGCGGTAATCACACTCTACACTTCTACTTCATACATACACCATCCTGCGTCGGTTGAAGTGACCAAGTTTAGGGCCTGCTTCCCCTGGAGCCTTTGCCTTCCCTAACTCAGGACTAGGGTGAGTTACCCATTTACAGCTGGGTAGACTGGAGCATGCCTGATCTCAACAACACACCACTCTTCCTTACAGAGCATACAGACTGACACTTTACAGAGTGGAAAGAAGAAAAGAAACTTTACAGTAGGGCCTACACAGAATATTATGACACTTTATCGGAAATATATTGAAGGACAAGATATCAAATCTAGGAAGAAAAAACGTACCACCAAAAATTTACAAAATTATTATTTACGAGTTGGTAGCCTAGACCAGTGATAACAGATTGCCGCTTTATTAAAAAATAAAGTAGCGAATCTCGACAGCTGGCATACAGTAGGCCTACTCAATGCAAACAAACTTTTTTTTTTCTAGTTATGTAGGGCCTACACAGAATATTATGACAATTTATTGGTAATATATTGAGGGGCAAGATGTAGGCCTAACTGGAAAGATTAAGGCAGCGATTAAATTGCAACAAAGCAAAACAACAGCAATGTTTAACCAAGTTATAAGTACTTAGCTTTTTTAAACAAAATGGCGTCGTTGATAACAGGTAACTTTAAAAATACGTGATGTCACGCCGAAAACCGAAAGCGTTTGAGGCCGAATTCAAAGTGTTTGCCGAATTCTTGGGTATAAAAGGATTTGATTAATTGCTGGGAGAGACCTCAGTTTAAAAACGAACGCCAAGATTTCCGGAATAAAAAATAAAAAAAAAATGGTTTTGGTTTAAAAAAAAACCTGGGCTAGAAAATATTTTCTGATTTAAAATAAAAAAAACTTGGGTTGGAGAATATTTTTAGAATTTATGAAAAAAAAATTTTTTTTTTTTGGGAAGGGGGAGAAAAATCCGTACAACGAGTCTGTACGGCCGTACACTGCTAAAAGTATCAAAAATCCGTACATTGTACGAAAAATTCGTACAGGTTGACAAGTATGCAGAGGGGCGTTTCGTTTTATACAAACATACAAAGAAAACCACATAGTTTCTTTTGAAACTTTAGAATGTTATCCACTGAGAGAGCCAAATGCGATATATTTTCTAGGAAGCACCTCACACATCTCTTGTATCCCCTCTGCACCGTCTCTGAAGTGGTTCACCACTACAGGCTAAAACCCTTGACCTATAGCAACAAATGATCAAACTGCTGATGTTTTTTACTGCTATACCTATACAACGAGCGTCCGATTGACAGAGTGGTTAGAGCTCTGGCCTCTCGCGGCAAAGGTGCTGGGTTCGAATCACGGTACCGACACGCTCCTATCTACCGAGCTGTAAAGGGGTACCTGACTGCTGTTTGAGTTAGGGAAGGAAAAGGCAGCGTGGAAGGGAACTGATCACCCCACCTCTCGGTACTGGACCTAGTATAGTGAAGTCTTTAACACTTCCCTCCCCTACGGCAGTATCTGCTATGAGACTACCTTGACCTTTACAACACAAGAATATTTACTAATAAAACAATGGCGCACGTTTTTGTATGTTTGCTGCTGTGATGGAGGTGGGCGGGAAATCTATTTAATACAAATGTTTGGTGTTTGTGTACTTGTTTGGTAATAAAACATCATAAGATCTGGTAAACTGTTGAGATCGTCCTATGTTCTCCCCCCTTTCCCCCACACAGATCACAACAGGAGAGAGTAAGTGATTTACCTTGACCAACGTTAGTTCTGATCTCATCGTAATTTGAGTGTTCTTTACTCAATAGACTACATTATATTTGTTTAGCTCCTTTTGTTGTTTCTCCTAGGCTGCAGTTTCTGGTGTTTGTTATTATCGCGCTTCATAACGTCTATTATGTGTACGGAACCCTATTTCTTGGTTGTTAAGATATCTCATTTTACACTTCGGCGTTCTCTTTAGTGTATATGTTTTTGACGCGTGCACAGGAAATACGTCGGGCTAAACCGGCTATTCCATGCACCAGAAATATCTCATCATTCTTGAGCTTGTTCTAACAACAACAAGATAATGACACGGTAACGTCGCAGGTTGTGAAACTTCTGTATACTGAACAAATTCAAGACACACGACGAAAGCAACATCCAAGTACATGATGTAAGGACAGCATAGACATGAACTGACAGAGACCAACTAGAGAGATATCAATAAAAATAGTAAGGAACAGATCAAGACTGTCTTTAGCTGTGGTGGAAAGCCTGACGACTTGATGGAGGAGATGAATAAGAGAAAGACGACGATGGAGGAGATGAATAAGAGAAAGACGACGATGGAGGAGATGAATAAGAGAAAGACGACGAAGACGAAGAAGTAAGTGAGAGGGAGAATAAATAATAAAAAAAGAAGACGGATAAGAAAAAATGAAGACGGCAGAAAAGAAATAATAACAATAAACACAGAAGAAAGAGAATGAGCAGAAGAAGGGGAATAATAATAATAACAATATGATGGCCGATAATAAGATTGCGAAGACGAGAAAAAAGAAGGTGACAAAGGAAAAAGAAGAAGAAGTAGATGTAGAAGGATAAAGAGGGACATCGAGAAGAGGAAGAAGAACGTAAAAAAGAAAAAAAATAGAAAGACACAGGAAGTGGGAAAAAAAAGTTTCTTTGCAGCACTGAATTTGTTTAGTCAAACAAAACTGGGCTTCTCACTATCAAGACAAATCACAATGAGAGCAGCAACTAAAAACAACAACATAACGAGTAGCCAAAGCAGCAGAGTACCAACAGCCTGTAAGACAAACAATACTAGATTCGTATGTGTGAAGTGTTAAAGTCTGTCGATATGAGTGCCCACTTACAGAACAACACGAAATAAAACGTTGCCAGCGTATGGGATGAGGGATTCGGACAAAAGGTATAACTGCGTCTTGAGAGAAGTGAAAATCAGACTGGAGCTGCGCGGAAACAGGCTAGTAACTAATCGATGATGTGGAAGTTAGCCGTTTTTCTAGTGACACTTGTTGTGTGTTACGGCATTAATATAAAACTGGGAATTACTAGCGTGGGATTGTGGTTTTCTGAGCCAGCATTCAACAGCTGGACTTGGGCACTACAAGTATGCTTGGCTTGTCGTAGTCTTAGACAGTCATTATATGACAAATGTGTACAATTTGTGTTGGGGCTTTGTGACATTGTAATGTTAACTGTGAGTTGCAGTCTGGAGAGAGAAAGAGACAGAGAGAGAGTGAGAGATAGAGTGAGAGACAGAGAGAGTGAGAGAGTGATGGAGAGAGAGAGGGGGAAGGGAAGGAGACTGTAATCTAAGTTCTAAGATTACAAACAATGTTTGTCGAATTGAAGAAGCCGAACACAGACCACGGAGTCAGACCAAAATATCACGTGATAATGTTGTAGTATAATATAAATGCAAATGGGACAGATTTTGTGAGCTCTTATAACATTTATCACGAACATCATCTTCATTTTCGCAATGGGCTGCGTTTGTCGCCATTGGTTAAATTCT
This sequence comes from Oreohelix idahoensis, assembly GCA_024509875.1. Taxonomy (NCBI): domain Eukaryota; kingdom Metazoa; phylum Mollusca; class Gastropoda; order Stylommatophora; family Oreohelicidae; genus Oreohelix; species Oreohelix idahoensis. The sequence goes on along the minus strand of JAMPIV010005117.1, from coordinate 89,334 downwards.
GGACCGCCTTCTGCAGCAATGCCCAAATGGTTCCGGTAACGACTGGCTCACTATTTTGTATTTCTTCTCCAGTTGACCTCCATACTCTTCATCTCCCCTGTCAGTGTCGGTCAAAAGACATGCTTAGTTATACATGTTGGTTGTTTCTCTAGCGTGTCCTATTCATCCCAGCTTTCTCTTTCCAGCTGCATTTGTTATTACCTCGTATGGTTTCTGGGGAACCTCTTAGGGGACGGAAAAAAAAAAATACACGCTGTTTCCCCAGGCGATTGTAAGTGGCGATTGTCAAATTTTGAATGGAGTTGTCAATCTTGCCATGAAAGATAACATCCTACAGAAGCCACTGCTGCGAGAAGACATGAAGGGCTATGATGCTGGCTTCCCTGTCCATTGCCAATTGCAGTAGTGATCCAATGATCTGTAGGAGCTTATAAAGAGAATGAATGTGTTAGTTATCGTTCTCTTATTGATTATGCAGCATTACACACATATTTCTGTAGCAGCAGGGAGGCATATTTCGGCCCATTTAATGTGTCATTTTGAGGCCAGGGAATTTTTAGTAATAAACGGATGTAGACATAAGGAAGAAATACAGCTTTCCAAATTGCCGCCCGTAAATAAAAGAAATAATGAAAAATTGCGATCATAATAGCTCTGAGCATCATATTTTATGTCCATCAGAAGATTGAACTGGGAAGGGAGTGTCTGAGATGACCAGAAATGTTCTGTTTGAGCGCAACTAAGATATGATAGGAAACTCTATACAGAGCGATACAACAGGAGGCAATCTGATCATCAGAAGACGTCCCCAGGGCGAACAAGTGTTTCGGCCCTTTATTCTCCTTTACACTCTGTGGGGGGGGGGGGGCACCTGGGTCATGACTCCCAGTGTCTCCGCCTCCTGTTGTCTTATGTAGAAAATGAACCCACTCAGCCTTGGCTGCAGCTTTAAAATCCACAATTCTGCCAGCCGGAGGCAATTGTGAAAGTAACCCTTACGTTGAAAACAAATTATTGTGCCACAGCACACCACGACTAGGGACAGACACTGACCCACCTGCGCAAAGCCAACGAGGTTTGAAACCACTGCACGCTAGCAACTGAAATCTCCTTGCGCCCGACACCTCATATAATAAACGACGCGTGTTGCCTGTAAGCCACTGTCCTTTCACCAATGCAACGAAAAACTCAATGTACTGCGGACTTAGAAAAATGTTCCACTTTCCGCATGTTTCCTGTAACGCAGGTGGGGATAGAGTTTACTGTCCCGAGTTCCATAGCCCATTGCGGTTGTTCCACAGCCGCATGATGCCTTTTCCGCAGTTTCACTAAGCCTCTTCAGTGCCCTTGTTCTCGACTGTCCCCTCAGCCCCAACAGCTTCAAAAAATCATACATTGATGCAGCCACGAGCCCTCTTGCACCCACCTCAACAGCCATAACACTTGCTGTAAACCCATCGTGTCTCAGATCCGCGGCCAGATCACTATACTTGGCCGCTTTGAACAAATGTGCTCTTCCAATCTGGACTCAAATGGCACGGTCAGTTCAATCAAAATAACCTGCTGCGATGATGAAGAATTCATCACTATATCCGGCCGTCTTCGAGATTTCTTGATACTCTCTGGATATGCCCCTCGTCCAGGTAGATCTACCGCTATCTCCCCAGTCATTTGCACAGTCAAGGAGAAATGGTACACTGTTACCTGATTTACTCGGTTTTGGGTGTGCTGACTTTCCTGCTCTCAGAAATTATGTGTTTGCAGTGTTCGGCCTGACATTGCTATTCGCCTTCATCCTTGCCAGATCTATTGTCGCAGCTAGCTCATTTAGCACTTTGTTGTGGCGCCATGTGTATCGCCTTTGCCTTAATGACACCTTGCAAGCTGAGAGCACGTGTTCAAGTGTCTGCCTCTCGTGGCACAGGGGGCGCTGCTCATCATCCGACTTTCCCCATCTCACAAGGTTTGTGGCCGATGGCAGGAGGTCATACATTGATCTAATAACGAAGCTGAACCTAGGAGGTGCCATATACCATATATCATTCCATGTCAAGGACCTTTGCAGGGCTCCTTCCCATGTAGTCCATTGGCCTTGTTGGGCCTGCTGCACTGTTTTTTGCAACCTCTTATCATTCTCAGCTCCTCGTATCTCCTGAACTACCATGTCTCTGCGCTCCCTGCTTGATGCCTTGGACAACCAGCGGATGTCTCCATGACCAAATCCCCGTCTATTCGTTTGTGTGATTACCTCCCTCAGTTTGAGCGACTCTTGGGCAGCATCAACAGCTTTTTCCACTCTCCACTTCCTTCCAGTTTACAGTGTGGGCTGAATGGACTTAATCACGTCATCTGCTGACTCGCGTAGCATCATTGCAAGCCTTGCCATTGCGACTTTGCACTCTTCAACAACTGACTTGAAAGGAAGCAGAAGTTTTGACTTTTTGCAGTACAGTGCAGTACAGTCTGACAGACCTGGTGGTACACCTAGCCATTTCCTCATGAACTTGTTGACCTTCTGCTCTATAGCTTCCACTGTATTTGTGCTTATTTCATATATATGCAGTGGCCACAGCAACCTAGGTATCAACATGAACTGGAGGCACCACAGTTTGAACTTTCCCAGGAGTCTGCTTTGGTCTATGATCTGTAGTCCTCTGTCTGCCATTTCTATTGTCTGTTGCACTGCATTCGAGTCTTTTAATAAGGCATCGTACACCCTGCCAAGACTTTTAACAGGTTCCTCAATGACAGTAGGGATTCTTTGGTTGGAAACCATGAATATGACCTCCGCTATCTTCCCTTTTCTGACTGATAGGCTTCTCGACTTCTTGGGTTTGAAGCTCATTCTGCACCAGCTGACTAGTTCATCCAGGCGTGCTATCATCCTCCGGGCCTGATGTTCATCTGATGTCAGAATTGTTGTGTCATCCATGAATGCTTTGGACACATTCCACTGAGCTTTGGACCTATAGCCATTCCTTCAGCCGCATTGAGGATTATCTGCATAGCCATCACGAATAGTATCGGAGAGATGGTACATCACATCGCAATTCCAACTTCAAGGTCAATCCACTTCGTTGTGTACTCTCTGGTTGAAAATCTGACAGAGAACCCTGCGAAATACAGCTTCAGCACTGCTGCAATCTCTTGTGGAACATGATACATTTCTAGGGCCTGCCACAACATCTGGTGTGGAACGGATCCATTCGCATTTGCTAGATCCAACCAGATTACATGGAGGTTTGTTCTGTCAGACTTTGCCTTTTAGAATTGCTTCCCAGATCATTGTGGCATGCTCTAGACATCCTGGTGTACCTTGGATACCTCCTTTCTGAATGGTAGTGTCAATGTACCCATTTGCCAGGAGGTATATAGTGAGCCTTTTCGCCATCACTGAGAAGAATATCTTCCCTTCCACATGAAATAGTGAGATTGGCCTGAACTGACTGATGACTGTGAAATTTTGTTCCTTCGGGATGTAGATTGTTCGCCTTTCTCCATTCCTTGCTTACAAGCTGGGTTTTCCACGCATTCTTCAGTAAACGGAGCAGTCGTTTGAGCAGCTCAGGGCATCTCTTATACACAACATATGGAACACATTAGGACCTGGAGCTGACTTGCACCGGGCTTTCTGGACAATGCTTTCTACCTCTTGCATCGTTGGGGGCTTGGTGTTAAATTCAGCTCCTGGCTTACTAGGTCATTTAAGGCCTGCCATGCTGCTGAGCTTATATATAACTAATATATTAGTTACATTGTGACGTCAGTGTAACAGGCCAATTACAGCGTTGCCATGTTGGAGTTTCGATCTGTCTGGTCTATGGGAGGTAACCGTTATATGGAAGCTAGCCTTTATTTTAAAAAAGATTTAACATTTATTTATAAAATGTACAACCGTTTCTGATTGGTTGCTAGGAGTAACTGTAGTAACATGCACTTGAACTGAGATGTTTTATTGTGAGAGGAAAATAAAGGCGTCCTGAGAAATTATCTAAAAGTTGAAGTGCCATGAGGTTTTGAAAGTTATTGGGGAAGTTAGTTAGCATGCAGTGAGGTCAGTTTGAATATGGTTCTCGGCGCAGACAGAACAGTTTACGTTTGACTCCCACATTGTTCAGAAAGACAGCTTGCACGGGTACTATGACAAGTGAGAGCGGACATGTTTGAAGCTGACAGCCAGAATTTGAGTTACCATTTTGCCATCGACGTACTCGGTTGAATCCGTGGGCGGTCAGTGAAGTCTTTGCGTCCTTTAATCGTGTGATAATATCCGTGTGTCACCGGGGCCCGAAAGGGGAGCAAAGAATAGTAACATTGTCCCTGTCTGGTATGTCATAAAACGCGACTAAGGATGGTTAGGCATGGGGCTGGTTACCCCATCCCGTAAAAACCTCTTTACCACAAAAACCTCAATAAACACTATGCATAAGTCAAATATAGAATATAAATCAACTCAGCCGCCCAAGACATTAGAAGGTCCTCTGGAAAGGAGACGCATGAAGCAACTCAGAGAAAACCGAAAAAAGTCTGGGTTGCCGACTAACCTTTTTTCGTCTGGGAAAATCTCCAGGATTGGCACCTGGAATGTTCGCACTCTATATGAACAAGGGAAGACTGCACAAGTAGCAGCTGAAATGTGGAATTAAAGGATTGATTTCCTGGGTCTCCGCGAGACAAGATGGAAGAGCGTAGAGTGGAAGAAATATATCACATGGGAAATGGTGTTGTCCTCAGGACATAAGGAGGAAAGTGCCCACCATAGTGAAGGGGTGGCTCTAACGCTGTCCAGGGAAGCACAGAAAGCACTTTATATAATATGGAAGCAATAGGACTCCGAATTATAATAGAAATGTTTAAAACAGACAAAAAGAAAATAAATATAAACATCATCCAGTGTTATGTACCAACCAATGATAAAGGAGAATCTATGAAAGAAGAATTTTACACTAGACTAAAAAATGTCTTGGATAAAAAGAGACGAAAGGAGATCACAATTTTGATGAAGAAGTCACGGGAAAACATGGATTAGGTACGATGTACGAAAATGGGGAACTAATAACAGACTTCTGTGCCTCAAAGGAACTAGCTATAGGAGGAAGTGTATTTCCACATAAAATAATACATAAAGCAACATGGATATCATCAGACCACAGAGCTGAGAATCAAAATGATCACACATATATATATATATATATATATATATATATATATATATATATATATATATATATATATATATATATATATATATATATATATATATATATATATATATATATATATATATATATATATATATATATATATATAAGAAGTTTAGAGGTAATCTCCAAAAGAACGTTGCCGATCGTTCTGCACAGAATATTCACTTAGAATTATTTTCCGTTAGCAGTGTGTTTCGTGCTTTATCAGTGTTTCGTGGAAATGTATCGTAGTGTGCAAGTATCGGTTGTAATTAGGAACTGTCACACTATTTGAGGTGCAAAACGCAGAGACAATTAAACAACAAAATTTAAAAAAAGGGATACACTGCAATTTGACGGACCAACTTACTAACTGATGTACGAAAGTCAATCCGTCAAATTAGCAGTCTATCCGTTGTCCGTCAGCCAGTCCATCAGTCAGTCATAAGGAATACATCAGTCAGTCACTCGGTCCATCAGGCAATAGATGAATCAGTCCGTTAGTACGTTAGAAATTTAATATTTCGTCAGTTCGTCAGTAAGGGGGGGTATTCGTATTAAAAATCAACTGTGGCAAATAAAAGTCAGTTAAACAATTAACCAAAAGACTCATGCTTTAACACCCCGCCCCCTTTTTTAATAATTTATTTTGTTTATAAAATGTCAAGTCAATACTATTGTATGGCTCTGAAACATGGAGAACAAGAAGAAAGTTGCAGACATTCTGTTAAGTCGTGTTTTATTAAGGGGAGTTAACTGTTAAAAGATTTGTAGGTACGGGTCGGTTTTTTGTACACGTCTGTAAGCTCGCTTTTTGTGGCGAGATGAATTTTTTAACTGAGGGCTTTATGCTCGGTAATTCTTGTATACAGCTCAACTGAGTGCCTGTTAGTTTGTTTTAAAAATAGGACGGGGAAACTGTCCGAATATTCTATGAATAGTTTTTTTTTTGGGGGGGGGGGGGGGGGGGGGGAGAAGGCGGATGAATTCTGCTCACATCTCAAGCTGCGAGTTCGCGCTGGAATGAATTGTACTGAGCTGTTTTAAGCAGCTGATTTTTCGTGACAGTACTTTGCTGGTAGAGCTTGGAAATGGCCGTTTTACCATTTCTCTAGTGTGTTCCAGTATATAGCCTTTTGTGAGAGGAATATTTAATAAGTTGCAGAATGTACTTTATTGAAGTTATTATGAGGCCATGGATTATACCGGCCAGTGTTATTAGTCATATTTTCCTCTTGATGGATTTACTGTTCTAATGCAAGAACTGCGATGTATGCAGTCTTCTTGATGGATTTACTGTTATAATACTAGAACTGCGATGTATGCAGTCTTCTTGGTGGATTTACTGTTATAATGCTAGAACTGCGATGTATGCAGTCTTCTTGATGGATTTACTGTTATAATACTAGAACTGCGATGTATGCAGTCATTTGTTGACGGATATTTTCACTGTAATACTATGAAATGAGAACTGTGATGAACTGCAATGTAGGCAGTCCTTTTGATAGATGTTCTTCCTATGGATTTATATTATACTGGAAAGTTACGACGTTCTTTGCAACCTATGTGCCATGGATTTTTGTATGCTATTGTAACCTGTGAAGTGTGCTGTCCCAACGTCAATGTTGCGATGTTAATAAACTGTGAAACGTTACAGCTTGTTCCACCACTTCCTGACTCCTGCGTGTTGCTGTAGTGCATGAGTGCAGCAGATGTGTAGTCAAGAACCAATACAAATTCGCGTAGATATATTTACACATCTGACGGCCACCTGTAAGCCCGACTTATGCTGATCGCATCTATCAGCGAAAATATATTAACTTTGTCCTGCCATCCCGCCTGCAGAAGGTGTTACAGCAAATACATCTGTAACACATTCATAAACGGGTGCTGTCGTAGAATAGAAGGATTGAAATAGTATGAAAAGGTTCAGAATGTGGAACTGATTGCAAGAACCAGACAAGTGCCAGTAGAGCAAGAGATGAGAAGAAGACGCTGGAGATAGACAGGACAAACATTGAGGTAACCTGTTGATAGCATTACAAGGCTGGAGATAGATAGGACAAACATTGAGGAAACCTGTTGATAGCATTACAAGGCTGGAGATAGATAGGACAATCATTGATGAAACATTGTTGATAGCATTACAAGGCAATCTTTTTTCTGGAATCCCCAGGGAAAGACACGGAGAACACAGCTGGAGACAGAAATAAAATGAGAAAACTATCAAGTATGAACCTAGCACAGTTATAAGACAAGTTTAAACAACTAGCTGGAGTAAGAGAAAACTATGAAGTATGAACCTAGCACAGTTATAAGACAAGAGATGAGTTTAAACAACTAGCTGGAGTAAGAGAAAACTATCAAGCATGATCCTAGCACAGTTATAAGACAAGAGATGAGTTTAAACAACTGGCTGGAGTAAGAGAAAACTATCAAGTATGAACCTAGCAAAGTTATAAGACAAGTTTAAACAACTAGCTGGAGTAAGAGAAAACTATCAAGTATGAACATAGCACAGTTATAAGACAAGAGATGAGTTTAAACAACTAGCTGGAGTAAGAGAAAACTATCAAGTATGAACCTAGCACAGTTATAAGACAAGTTTAAACAACTAGCTGGAGTAAGAGAAAACTATCAAGTATGAACCTAGCACAGTTATAAGACAAGAGATAAGTTTAAACAACTAGCTGGAGTAAGAGAAAACTATCAAGTATGAACCTACCACAGTTAAGTTATAAGAGACAATCTTCTTTTGGTTTGGATTTAAGGACCATCTTCATTGCACATGAACAGCTCCGTCAGTGCTCCGATCTTCTCCTTTAGATCATACGAGGAGGATCTCAGCACAATGCACGAGCTCCGTAGCACCGACAAGAATCCTAATGTGTGTATTCGGGAATCACAATTCTATAAATATTTTTGTGGTGGGTAGGTTTCCTAATGTTTAAATTTTGTCATGGCAGTGGCCGTATGGTCTACGCCTTACGATTTCCAATTGCCAAGGGATTTTTAACGTGCGCACCTTGCACACGGGACCTTCTATTTGTTCGCCCTTATCCGACAAGGTTAGGCATCAGATCTCACTACATAGGAGATCGGGGGGGGGGGGGGGGGGGGTTTGACATCATTAAGAACCCTTGAAAAAATTTCCATCAATTATAATCCCTGTACTGGGAGCGAACCCGGTACCTTTAGAACTAGAGGAGGACCTCTTAGCCACCCCGACCTTCAAATCTGACTTTTAATATGTAGTAACTCAGCCAGACTAATCTGCTGGAGATTTAATATGTAGTAACTCAGCCAGACTAATCTGCTGGAGATTTAATATGTAGTAACTCAGCCAGACTAATCTGCTGGAGATTTAATATGTAGTAACTCAGCCAGACTAATCTGCTGGAGATTTAATATGTAGTAACTCAGCCAGATTAATCTGCTGGAGAAAGTAACATCACTGGTCTTTGACTGGCTGTAGCCCGAGTGTTATGACGCTGTGATAATTAGCCGAACAAAGTTTTCTTTGCTGGTCAAGAAATAAATCATTTTTGACTATTGTCATCAACGTGTACATATTAGGGTAACAAGAGGTAAAGGATCCCGCAGTGGTTAATGCACTGGCTTCCTAGCTCGGTGGTCCATGGTTCGATCCCCAGCTGAGGTGAGATTTTTAGACCGCAAACGGCTCCAGGGTCGACCCAGCCTCATGAATTGGGTACCAGAGTAGCTTTGGGAAGGTTAAGGCAGCCGAATATTTGTTTATCTATCAGTAGCCTGTCTGTCAAAACAATAAAACGGCAAACTAAATGTTGACTTAACCTTATTGTTCATCTGGCTACTCGAGTACTGATCACAGTCAAATGATGACATGCGGTCACGCTTAAACATATGGGAGTGACGGTGACCTACCGAGGATCAGATAATATCACTAGATGAAGACGAAAGTAAAAGATAATGACCGGATGAGAATGAATTTACCTATTTTAAATAACCAACACCTTGCATATTGTACAACACCCACAGCTCAGGGAGTTTATTTCAGAAAAATCCCTGGAATATTCAATGCTGGAGCCCTCGCACAACGATCAATACACGAATTATTATAGGCCACCTAGTCGCATGACGCTTTGCATGCAATGTTGGTTTTAGAAACTCACCGTGTCCGTGCATAAACTCCGGCTTGTTATCCAGATTTCTCTTTCACCCTTTATTCTAGTAGATTTGTTTGAGGACATGCCAGATTAAGCTCATTCTGTTTGTAATAAAATAAATCAGTGATTCATTTCTCATTATTTCAAATCACTGGCTATAACTAAGTCAAAGCTTTAAATTACACACAATTGTTAATACTACCTTTCACCGCTGATAGGCTTAAATAAGCGCTTTATCGTCTTGGTTTTGGTACTTTCTATTGCCCAGTCAGGCCAGGTTAAAGGTCAGGCCAGGTTCAAGACAAACGTTGAAAACGTCCACTTCATTGAAGACGTATTTTTTTTCTTTTTTTTTTAAAAAATCCTCATCAACTTAGAGATTTTAATAAAACTGCTGTATTACTGCGGAAAACGTTGTCTCAGCTACTTTAACTAGTGTGAGAAATTATCAATAAAACATGGCTTCATGTCTTAGAGAAGGCTGTATTATAGAATCATTGTTGGTGATTGTGACATTGGATCCACGTGTAAAGCAATTCATACGCTGGCTATGATCGTGACAGTAAACAGGCCCTACTAGAGAGGTGATCAGCAGGGCCGTTTGACTCGAGTGACACCTCACAGGAGGCCTCACTTCAGCCTTTGTACATACTTTTCTTACTTACTTACTTAGTCGTTCCCCTTCTACCGTGAGGTGTAGAGGTTTGGAAGAGAGAGTACCAGACTATCCTATCGGCTGTCTTCCTCCTGGCCTGGTTCCATTCTAGTCCTCGGTCCTTCAAAGATTGTCTAATGTTGTCCTCCCAGCGGACTCTGGGTCGTCCTCGGGATCTGGATCCTTGGCTCTTTGTTTCCCATGCTTGTCGTGGTATCCGATCTTCTCCCATTCTGCAGACATGGCCAAACCATCTTAATTGGGACTGTTCTACTTGGGTCTGCAGGGGGTAGGATTTAAGGCCTTGACGTATCGTCTGGTTGGGTACCATGTCTCTTCTTGTTACTTCAACCACCTTCCTCAGATACCTCATTTCTGAGGTTTGGATCTGACTTTTATGGGTTGTAGTCATTGCCCATGACTCGCATCCATATGTCAAGACTGGGACATAGGTGGAGCGGTATACAGCCATCTTCATTTTCTTACCAACCTCTCTCTTGCTGAGGAATTCTCGATTTATGGCCTGAAAAAGTCTCCCAGCTGCTACTTTTCGAGTGGCCAACTCTTCTTTGATGCCCCCCTTTCGGTCTATAATAGCTCCGAGGTATTTAAAGTGGTCGACCTGCTCCAGGACCTGTTCTCCCAACTTAATCTGATGTCTTCTTTCTTCTCGTGATATCACCATGGGTTTTGTTTTAGAACTGCTTATGACCATCCCTCTCTTCTCCAGCTCTTCCTTCCAGACTTGCAGGTTGGATTGGAGATGTGCCTCTGATTTAGCAATCAGGGCAACATCATCAGCAAATGCCAGCTCCGAAATATAGACCTGTCTCATCTTCCAGTTCCCAATGAATACTTTCTTGTTCTCTCCTTACATGCCTTGATGACATCGTCCATAAGGAGTATGAAGAGGTAAGGTGATAGGATATCACCTTGTCTTACACCAGTGGTGGTCCTGAACTCTTCTGACTTATGGTTTGCTGTCCTCACATAATTTCTGCAAGACTTGTAGAAGCTCTGTATAGCATGAATCAGAGGTGCTGGAATATTCTTCCTTGCCAAACAGTCCCAAAGTTTGCTCCAGGGGACCCTGTCAAACGCCTTTTCCAGATCTATGAAACAAAGATGCATCTCACTCTTATACTCAAGGGCCTTTTCACTCAGCTGTCTGAGTGTGAAGATTAGGTCTTGAGTACTTCGGTTTGCTCGGAATCCGCACTGGACCTCATCCAATTGTGGCTCAGCTAGGCGTCGGAGTCTCTGCTCTAGGATTCTAGAGTAGATTTTACCAGGGACACTGAGAAGGGATATGCCTCTATGGTTTCCACACTGTCGATTGTCACCCTTTTTGAAAATTGGTGTTATGATGGCAATCTCCCAATCCTTTGGTATGGTCTTGTTGTACCACGCTGCCTGTAAAACTCTTAAGAGTAATAGGTAGCCTGATGCTCCCATGAACTTAACCATTTCTGTGTTATACCATCATGCCCTGCTGCTTTGCCCATCTTGATTTTCTCCAGTGCTGCCTTCAGTTCTTCCATCTTTATGTCATCTTCACCATCATTGGTTTTCTCTTCTGTGCTAGTGTTTATCATTTCTGATGCTTCACCATGCTCACCATCCAGGAGTTCTGAGAAATACTCTTTCCATCTTTCCATTACTTCCTTCGGGGCAGTAAGCAATTTGCCTTGCTTGTCCTTTATAAATTTGAGAGGGCATTGTTTTTCCTTCCTCATGTTCTTTACGGTCCTTCCATTTCTTGCCTCCATTATATGTTTCTTTATTTGATTTTTGATTTCTTCCTCCATTATCTGTTTCTTTATTTGATTTCTGATTTCTGCCTCCATTATCTGTTTCTTTATTTAATTTCTGATTTCTGCCTCAATTATGTGTTTCTTTATTTGATTTCTGATTTCTTGCCTCCATTATCTGTTTCTTTATTTGATTTCTGATTTCTGCCTCCATTGTATGTTTCTTTATTTGATTTCTGATTTCTGCCTCCATTATCTGTTTCTTTATTTGATTTCTGATTTCTGCCTCCATTATCTGTTTCTTTATTTGATTTCTGATTTCTGCCTGCATTATATGTTTCTTTATTTGATTTCTGATTTTTGCCTCCATTATATGTTTCTTTATTTGATTTCTGATTTCTGCCTCCATTATCTGTTTCTTTATTTGATTTCTGATTTCTGCCTCCATTATCTGTTTCTGTATTTGATTTATGATTTCTGCCCCCCTCCCCCCCCCCCCCCCCCCCCCCCCCCAAAAAAAATTTTTTTTTCCCCCTTCTCCCACACGCCTTGCCACCCCGTTCAGAACGCCTAGCACTTCAGTTGGTTTTCCAGTCAGGTTTTGCTGGAGCAGTAAATTGCTTAACGGGCAGCCACATAATGACATAGCAAACTTGGAATGTCGGAAGGGGAACTCTTCAAATCCCCTCCCCGCCCATCTTATCATGAGCTTAGTAGGCGGCTTAAAAAGATAGGCAGCCTGGGGTTTTGTTTATTCCAGCTTTGTATTTTATTTGCTATTGACAAAGTCCTTGGGTTTATGTTAGCGCGTTAATGGATGTATTGTATCACGACCACATCAACAACGATTTCCCCTTCATTCATTCATTATCATACAGCTAGGGTCTGTCAAGCCCGAGCCTTCAACAAATTCACGCCTAGTCATTCTGTCTTGTGCCATTCGTTCAATATCTTTACATGTCCTCTTCATATCTATTTCCAATGCACTTCTCGATGTATTTGTCGGTCTTCCTGTATTGTTGTACCCTGGGTTTTCCAGAACAAGGACTACCTTGTAATGTTCAGACTGTCGTTCTTTGGTATTCTTCATGTTTGAGAACCATACATTAGGACTACATTGACATGCGAGTCAAATACTCTTATTATTATATGACAAACTGAAAGTAAATTCCATATATTTCCACACTCAATGTTAAGCTTTTTTTGTCCTTGAATAAGAATACAGAAGGCAAGCGGTGCTGTCATTGCATTAGGAAATATGTGGATCTGTACTTCCATCTGACCTATTTAAATAAGGACATCTCAGAATGTTTAACCTCCTAAATACTTACTTTTTTAGTCGACTGTTGACGTGAAGCGTTGTGGGGAACTGAAATCAGCGTTCTTGGGGCAAGTGTCGCACTGGCTGTCGTGAGCACTTATTGTTGTAGAATGTCTGTCATACTATCTGTCTTATCTACCCCTCGGTCTTCCCCACGCCCTCAAACCAGATCTTCTACTACTTTCTAAAGATGTCAAGGGTTGCACTGAGGTTGCCACCTCTAGCTTTGAAAAAAAAATAAAAGTAAGGACATACAGAACATATTGGATTGGAAGATCCTATTCAAGTTCATTCACCGAAATAAAATTGATGAATATTACATGAGCCCCTCTTGGTCTTCACTAACTCTTGTTCGAATTAATCTCACGATCAAGAGAGTGAGAGAGGGGAGAGAGAGAGAGAGAGAGAGAGAGAGAGAGGGAGAGGGAAAGCGAGAGGGACAGACAGACTGATTCGTAGGTAGATAAATAACGAGAGAATATACAGCAATCCACCACTTAGAACTATTAATTCGTTTTTGAAAACTCGAGCGCTATCCGAAAACAGCGCTAAACGAAAATTGAACTTCCCATCAGAATTAAGAGAAATCAAATTAATTCGTTTCTGAGGACCAGAAAGCTGTATTAAAATTAAGTAAAAATTGAGTTAAAAAAAAACAACTAGTTAACACCTTTAGTAACGCATGACACCATGCTGTGCATGACGTATTTATCCTTGATCCCTAACATATGACCCCGGGATCCACCCACAAAAGTGTCTAGTCCCACTCAGATACTTTGCCTCAAGGCGAAGGTGATCAGATTCCTCCACAGATCAAGACTGATGATCCTCTCAATCAGTTCTATTGTTTATCTGCACCCATGCCCAAGCTGTCGGACATTTGTCTGCCTTTTCCTTTACTTCTCTATCTCTCTATTTGTCCCGAGGTCATAAACGTACAAGAAAATATTTCTGCTGATTTGTTTTCTCCTACTACCTGGACTACGAGTTTCTGTAGTTTCTATTCATTGAACGTACGGTCATAATTTGATTTGTTTTCAGGAAAAAGGAAGCAAAACTAGATTTGTTATGTCCCTAATACGAAACAAAGCACATATAAATAGAAACATGATGACGTAAATTGACAGATGGTAAAACCAGATTTGATTAATTACAAGTGTGAAACAATTCAGGAACAACGCCCTGATTCTCTCTTCCCCTCCCCTCCTCCCCCCTAGCTCTGGATGGTAATGTATTTACATTAACTGCGCCATACGGGTGCAATTCACTCAATAACTATTAAATCAACTATCAATTTGTATTTACAGATCTCAAATTTAATAATCAATTATGGCTAACAAAGTTAAAATAGGATTTTTATGAAACAATGAAGCACTGATGTTTTCATCACTGGTAGTGACATTAAAGTGGCTATCTTTAAAAAAATTCATTTGCTCGGCCTAACAGTTATACTTAACTAGTCAGGTGTTGATGATGATCTGTTGTTCGTGTTGGGTTCCGTCACTGTTGGTTCCTATGATATAGCGCGCCTATCCTTATCGCCTTGTATCTTTTTCGCCATCTTTCTTATTTTATTTCTTTCCTGTTTCGCTCTTTCATCATTGCTAAAGTAATATTTCTTAATCGCGGCTTGTACTTAAGTGTAACTTAACACGCCTTTGACTTATTTCCCTATCATCATTCTTCTTGGGAAACACACCTGGTCTAGTTGGTATTTTTTGACTTGGAAGACGCCCATCTTGACCATAGAAAGAAGTCATTAATGCCTAATCCCCTGTTTAAACAAAACGAGTCGTAGCACATTGGGACAATGACACGCTTACCGGACCGATCGATAACAAAAGACTCGTGATACGCATAGGAATGTTTGTTGCCTGATGGTAGACCATAATAGCGGCTAAGCAACTTAGATGTCGAGTACATTGTTACATACTCATTTGATAGATCTCTTTTACTCTCCGGAGTATTTAGTTACATTTTTTAGTGGACTAAATTACGTGCTTTTATGTGGTCGGCACATTTTCTTTCACTGCTATCAAGCAGATATTTAGTACTTTCAAGTCATCTTACACTCCTCTCAGTGGTACGTCGTCATGTCTGTTTGTTTATCCGTTCATCCCTGCTGGAAAAGGAGACGGAGGAGATAATATTAACCGACAATAATGTTGGAAAATTTCGGGTGTGCCAGACATTGGGCTACGGATTAGCACTAAAATCGCCCAGCCAATTTGTTTAATCGCTGATAAGGTTGATGTGCCTTCCTCGACCAGATGGGTAAACGAAGAATTTTGTTTGCGCAAGCAACGGGTAGTTAGATTACTCGCCTGCGCGACACATTTCTGGACAGACAAGAATGATATAATCGTTTCCGGTACACCTTGTTACAAAGACATTACTTTTAATGAAAGTAAGATGTTGTATTTGAGAAAACATTGCCGAGAGAGGATCGGATGTTTTCATTCCATATTTGGGAGACATGACCTTTGCAGTAACGCGCAGAAATTTCCATGTGGAAAATAATTTGAATTACCCCACAAAACACGCATGGTTGAAACGGTTGGCAGACACTCGGAATGAAGGCACAACACCCCTTCAGATTGAACCCCTACTTAACATGATAACAAACAAATGCCGGGGAAGACAAGCAATATAACATGACACTTTAGTCAGGTTAAAGCACTGTGAAAATTCACTCGCGCCAAGAAGACAACCAGACCTTGTCAGAGTAAAGAGTAGCAGCAGATTTAATTTATCGAACCGGACTTGTTTGAAATTCTTGAGGACTTAAGAGCCCAGGAAAACTCTTCCTTTATTAACCAGGAAAACAGGAATCTGAGGAAACTGTAAGACAAAGTCAAAGGTGGGAATTTATTGCTAAAATAACAGCACCCCAGACCACGTGTAAAAGGCATCGTCATGCTGCCCTAAATTATTTCTCTGAGCCAGCAGCCTGTGAGCCTAATGATTGGCGTAAGTTGCACATTTTGAATTCTATATTTTTTTCATTATTAACATGTGAACTAATACGTATATATTGACATGTGAATATTAATATGTGAAAATTGCTAGTGGATGTCCAAGTCATTTGAGGGTGGCAACCTCAGCATATAGAATGATGATTTCATGAACCACCACTGCCAGGGCTGATGACTGCTTTATTGCGAGTTTCTTATAAAGAACCAAAAGTAGAGGTAGTCCCAAGTTCCATATGGATCAGGGAGGGAATGATGAAAGAAATGATGTACACACTTGTTATATTATTAACCTTTTCAAGCAGTGTAAATGTAAAACATATTCACTCTAACTGTAATGAAAGTTTACAACCTTTTCAACCGATGTAAATGTGAATATATTCAAACTATATTGTTAACATTTTCAACTAAAGTTAAAAATAAAACATTTTAAATGTAAAGATAGTTGTCGGCCCACTGGGATTAATATTAATTCTCAGAGAGGGTAACAGTTCTGAGATAGTTGGAATGGCGGAGTCAAGAGTAAACATTCACAAGTTGATGAGTCTATGTATCAAGATCACTTAGTCACTAGTTGATTCGCCAAGATATCAAGTTCAAACCACAAGTTTAGCTTCTCCCTGCATCAGTGCAGGAAGTGAATTCATTTACTCTTATCATATATTGCACAACGTAAAATTTCACTCAAACCAGCTTCATTGAACGAAACCCACTTGTTACCAGAAGGTCATTTTGCGAACAGCTTCAGTCTAGTCAGTGCCTTTTCAAGATCAGACAGCAGACATTTTCTTGAGACAACGGTCAACGGTTGTTAACGCTAGAGAGATTTCCAAACACTGAAGGACTGTATATCGTCCAAGTTCTCATTAATACAAAGGTTTTAATCAGTAAGTCCCCGTCTTGGAGATAACCGACATACCATACATCTGCACTGGACAGTGTATGCATACTTGTGTTTAATCATACAGTGGAGTTAAGTGAAGAGACACGAATACAGTGTAGATTGGATATAAGTGTGATAACACTTAATATATCACATCATCATTTCACTTTTCACATAGGTTCTATCTTATATTTAACTTACTACTTTATTTACATTTCATCTGTGTGCATGAATCGTCTTTCATTATCATCTATTTTTATGTTCTACTAACCCCGTATGTGCGTATATTTAATCAATAAATCTAACAGATGTTTTGATCATTATCTAGTTCGTTAATGTATCACTCGTGCTGCCTGTATTAAATATTTACATATAGGTAAAATCCTTCATTTAGGTGGCTGGGGCTCTTTCTTTATCGAGATCTGAGGGCAGAAGCTAAGGTCGTAAGGGAAATATAACATTTTCCATAAATTATTTTAAAAATCTATCTAGTGGAGAGCATTCGCATTCTTTTATTCTTGACCTTATCTCGAATAGGTCTCTTTCTTTCTTAACGAGCCAATTTCTGGAAATCTTCTACATAACACTCCATAGGCCATCCTCAGCGACTACTACTGTTGTAGTTGCACAAGACGACAGGACACTACAGTTCCCAAAAGTGTTGTTGACTGTTCCGTCAATCGTCAAATTCTGTGGCGGTAGCACGTCCCTGGCGGTAATGCCAGGCAAGCGTCTTCAATAAACCCATAAACTTATTAAAATGTTAATATAATAAATATGTACACCAGGGTGTCATCATCACCCATTACCTGCTCCGCATGGAGCCTGAGGCTACATCTGCTTTTGGGTTCCTTGTGAGGAAACCCGCACGAAGCAGTCACCAGCTCTTGCAGTGGTGGTTTGTGGCGTGAATTGTTTTCCCTGCTCCGCAGTATTGGTCCAACAATGGCCAAACTTAGTTTATAGTGATGCGAGTATTCAAAGGTATCAACCTTCGCTCAAGGCAGAGATATAAATAGATGAATGATGTTTCTATTTAAGGGGACTTCATAGGATGTTAAAGAAAAGCAAGTATAACAACTGAGATCATCTAAGCTGTCACGCCCTGTCTATGAGGAAATTTTCACTCGTGGTTTTTTGAGCCCCCAGCTGGGGTGGTTCATCAACTATTAATGTTATAGCTGTACATGTTTATGTATTTAACATAATATGAGTCATACGGGTGCAGATATCATCATCATCAGCTGCCATCTCCACAACGAAGGTTGGCTGTAATGGATCTCCAACGTCTTCTGTCTCTTGTCTTGGTGGTGCACTCTGATAGACTCTTTCCTGTCCATCTCTTGATGTTATCTTCCCACTTATAGCGCTGTCTTCCCCTTGCACGTTTGCCTTCACCTCTCCCTTCTATTATGGTCTTCTGTCTATGAGGAAATTTTCACTCGTGGTTTTTTGAGCCCCCAGCTGGGGTGGTTCATCAACTATTAATGTTATAGCTGTACATGTTTATGTATTTAACATAATATGAGTCATACGGGTGCAGATATCATCATCATCAGCTGCCATCTCCACAACGAAGGTTGGCTGTAATGGATCTCCAACGTCTTCTGTCTCTTGTCTTGGTGGTGCACTCTGATAGACTCTTTCCTGTCCATCTCTTGATGTTATCTTCCCACTTATAGCGCTGTCTTCCCCTTGCACGTTTGCCTTCACCTCTCCCTTCTATTATGGTCTTCTGCAAGGTGTTGTGCCTTTTTATGTGGCCAAAGTATTTTAGCTGCCGAACTTTGATCTCCCTCATTAGTTCTCTTTTCATACCTAAATTTTCTAGGACCTCCTTATTTGTTTTCTTCTCTTTCCATGAGATACGTCCCATTCTTCTATATATCCACATTTCAAGAGCCTCAATTCTTTCTTCCAAATGCTTATTCATCGTCCATGTTTCTGCACCATACAGAAATGCAGAATATATATATAACACTATGATTCTCAGTTTTAATTTGTGAGATAACTGTTTAGATGTCAGTATATGTTTCATGTTGTTGAATGTAGCTTTGGCCATTCCTATTCTCTTCTTGATTTCTGCTTCACAGCTGCCATCTTCTGTTATTATATGACCAAGATATACGTAGCTCTTGACTTGTTCCAGGATTTTCCCATTTACGCTTATCTTTAATGTGGGTTTATTATCTGTTTTGCTAATTATCATAGTTTTTGTTTTCTCAATATTAATGTCCAGTCAATATTCATGACTTATACTGTTCACTTGCTTCACTAGTTCTTTTAACTCCTGTTAGCTTTCAGCTAACAACACGGTATCATCTGCATATCTAAGGTTGTTTATTGACCTTCCACTGATGTTCAGTCCTGGTATTTCCTGTATCTGTTTGAAAATTTTTTCGGTGTATAGATTAAATAGGCAGGGGGACAGCACACAACCTTGTCTGACACCTCTTTTTATGTCTATGTATGGTGAATAATTCCTTCCAGATCTTATTGTGGCAGTTTGCTCCCAATAAAGGTTACTGAGTATTCTTATATCTTTTCCATCAATACCTATGTCTTCGAGACATTCAATTATTTTCTCATGATGGACTCTGTCAAAAGCCTTCTCATAGTCAATGAAGCACATGTACATACTTTTTTGGACCTCTGTATATTTTTCTGCTAATTTTCTTAGGCAAAATAGTGCAGGCATACAGTTCACTTAATAGTGATTTAATCAACTATTTCTTTAAAGTTACAGATAAACAGGTTTAATGATCTCTTTGTAGTGGATTTTGATGGTATTGTATGGTTGATGTCACCTAGTGTGATGTATGAGGTCAGCTTTGAAGGCTCCTGAGATAAATGTAGATGTGAATTACAGAAGGCCCTTCTTACTACCACTTACGACCTCACACATATCTTTTTTACTAATGAATGTGGCTACTGTTGAAGATTGCTTCATGTCTGCAGCATGGCGCATTCCTCAAATGATTATATCTCCGCGACTGATGTTGATGATTGTTTCATGCTTACAGACATTTGGATTTGGGCTCGATCCGAATGGCTGTATCATGGAACACCTCAAACGAATAGAGATATATCTCATCGACCGATGTCGATCATTGTTGCATGTGTGCAGGCATTTGAGTTTGGCCAACTCGGATTGCTGCACCGTGGAACATCGCAATTGAATATAGTAACGACAAGTATGCATATCACTATGCATGACGCGTATGTCTTTGTAAGGTCATTCGACGTGTGGGCTTTGACCCGAACGGCAGTGTGTTTCAGAAGTGTGGCCATTGCCACTTACACTGTGTGGTATATCCACTTTTTAATTGTGTGGCTGGGAAGCCATTTGAGCAGTGTATTTCTTGAACCAAACGTAAGTCGTCTTATGAATAACGCAGTTTGCATAATTATGGCAGATTAGCCTGGCGTGGTATGCCAAAGGAACATTATGTTACTAGCAATAGCGCAAGACTAGTATAGATGGATATTGTACAGCTAGCGGCAAGCGTAAGCCTAGTGTAACGGATATTAAACGACTAGCAGTAGAACTAGCAGGATAGTTAAGTCTAGTGCAAAAGGACATTGGCCGTTAAAAGGAACTGACCTCTAACCAGAACTCTAGATAGAGATTGTGAACATGTGCTTATGAAATAATGAGAACTCTTACAGATCGTACATGAATGTGATATGACTTTTGTTCCCATGTAGTTGGTGTCTGCTCATGGTATGACATTACTAATTAAATATTTTGAGTCGTCAAAATCACAGTCTTATCAACTATCGTATTCGGAGCTGAGTGAAATGCTATTCATCTTCAACTAATCATGACCAGTGATGATTAATGTCTTAACACGCTGCATCTCACACTGCCAATATAATCAATAAGACAAGAGACTAATACAGGTCAGTCAAGGGTCGAATATTTAATATGAAACATATTCAGCACAGAATGTATCACAAGGGTTAAAGCAGACATTATCGATACCAACGAACAGTATTACGGAATCCTACAAAAGTGATAAGAACCCGAGGGACTTTGACTCTATAAACTGAATACGCATATAATAACTTGGTCATCCTCAAATACTAGAAGTCATCGAAGCACCCAGAACATACTGGGATCCCGAGAAGGCCCTTAACATACTGGTGTCAGAAAGTGTCTGGATTTCGTGAATACTGGATTCCCCCCTTCAAGTATCGAAGAAAGTCAAACTGATGATGAACGTTATGAAGGCAAAATCATTCTTTCAAGCCTAACCGGCAACTGAAATGCGCAGGACAGAAAGTGACGTCACTACATCGATGCCGTCAACATTAGCAGACAACATTGCCTGAGAATCCGAATTTTTCTTCCACAAGAGACTGATTCAGGCAGATAGAACGGTAATCTTCCACTCGAGAACCTGAACCAGTGGAGAATATATCTCTTCATCAAATTCATCTGAAGCTGCGACACAGATCGATTGAAGAAACTACGTTCGAAGACCGAAGCAATACTTTCAAACGGTTACCCTGCTGCGAAGGTCAAGGTCTACCATCAATGGACCTCAGCTGTTGAAGACAAGTTACGGAACTAGGATTAGAATTACATGCATTCATGTATTTCTCAGAGGGACAGCTAAACAGATAAGTTCTTGATTGTGCTTGGGCGCTTGAACATTATCATATTGTCCTTGCATTATCTTTGGTCTACAGTTCATCATCACTTTACTTACTTTTTACTATCATCTGTGTTCCCCCATTCATGTTTATCCGTATATTTGTATACTCGTCGTGTTTAATATTGACTGGAATTTTCCCAGGAAAGCTTCAGTGAATGTTAACTTCTATTAGATTTGCATGCTTATACTGCTGACTGAGGATCTGACTGATTATATTTTTTCTTATGAGTCAGGAAATAAATGTTTCTTCGGTTCGCAGTATAACCATATTTTGTGTACTTAGCAGTTTCGTCAAGTGAATTACGTCCTCTTTATTTACGTAACCTAATTTCAGTACTGTTGACAATTGTTGTCGTGTGTGATCTAAAACTTCTTTGTCTACACGTTCGTTTATGACGACTTGTCTTGTTATATAAAAAGAGATGGCTCAGAAGGAAAAAGAAATATCCATGAAATTGGAATTAGAACGACTGACTATAGCTCAACAAGAAAAAGACAGAGAGCAGAAAGATAAAGAATTAGCTCAACAAGAAAAAGACAGAGAATTCGACAAGGAAAAAATGGCATTAGAGAAGGAAAGAATGGAATTAAGGAGAATGGAACTTATGCAACTCGATCAAGCACATAAAAATGCCATGGAAATGGAAACATTAAAACTTCATGCAGAAAAAGAAAAAGCTTTGGAATTAGCTAAAGTTCAGTCTGAACAGACTAAGACTGCGGCTGGTACAAATATTTTTTATCCTAAGTTAAAAATGCCACATTTTGACCAAACTCGCGATTGTGTTGACTCTTTTATATCTAGATTCATCATCAAGGTCACAGCTCTGAACATACCCAAGGAAAGATGGAGCAGTCTTTTACTTGATTTTTTGACTGGTGACTCACTTAAATGTTTCATGAGTCTTGACGAAAAGAGCAGAAGCGATTTCGATGTCGTAAAAGAGGTATTACTAAGACGTTTCCAGTTGACTGAGTCTGGATTCAGAGATCGCTTTCATGCTGCAAAACCAAGCAAGGATGCAGATTTTGGTGAATTCATTGCATCTATTAAACATTTCCTTAGCAGATGGATTGATTTATCAGGTATAAATAAAACATATGAAGGTGTTATAGATCTCATGCTGCGAGATAAAGTTTTATCCGCATGCAGCACTGAATTAGAAGCATTTTTACAGGAAAGACATCCTAATTCTATCAATGAGTATGAAAAACTCGGAAGACAGTATCAGACCGCACATCAGAATAAAGATCTTCATAGATCGACTATTCGAGATCCTATGCCTGTGTGTGCGGCACAACATGATCACAGACCTCGATCGAAGAGCTTTGATGGACGTTGTCGTTCAGATTATTATCAATCCGACAGAGGTTTTTATAACTTCCGTCGTCATCGCTCTCCTTCGAATTCATATCGACGAGGTTATAGAGGATATTCACCTCATGATCGTGGGTATCACAGAGGCAGGGATTATGATGGTTCACATCAAAAAGAATACTATAAGCAAAGATCATCTTATGGTAGAGATGCCAGGAAGGATGACTCTACTGATTTTTATTATAGCAATAAAAAGTCAGTCAATAATAACAAAGGTAATGCCAGATCTCCGTCGAGAGACAAAAATAAACATAGACATGCAAATAGTTGCAGTGTTAAAAAGGAAAAAGGTAATGATGATAATGATCATGCGAACGCATGTATGGTAATGAATGATACATGTTATCAGTGTCAGTCGAAAGACAGATTAAAGTCTACAATTACACTTGATTGTGGCCATTGTATGCCAACAATGTCGGCATGTGTAAATGTCGGTTATCTTACATTTCATCCCGGAATATTGGAGGGTAAGGTAGTAAGAGTTGTGCGGGACACTGGGTCTTCAACGATAGGCATAAAGCACTCGCTTATCGAGCCTTCTGCTTTTACAGGCAAATCAGTTAAGTGTGTCACATTTGGTGGGAATATAGAAACTTTCCCTGTGGCACGAGTATACATTGATACTCCTTTTTACACAGGCACTGTCTATGCCTGCGGCTTGAGAGCACCCATAACTGAAATTATAATAGGAAACGGGAGCCGCGCTAGCGTAGTGGTTAGAACACCGCTTTGGCGACCGGGTGATACAGGATCAAACCCGGGCGACGGCATTTGAGGATTTTTCGTCGACCGGGATTTGGACAGGATTAACTCGAGACCTGCAGGAGTTAAAGATTGCACTCCTGAGGAGATTGCAATGTGGGTTGAATCTCACCCACAGGTGGCAAATGCTGTTGTAACGAGAGCACAACAGTTAGCTACGGATATGGCTACACCACCTCTTCCTATAATAGATACAATTATGTCTCAAGTTGGCACTGTTTCACCTTCTGTTTTTGCAGAAAAACAGAAGAGTGACCCAACTTTACAAGGATTGTTTAGCCGAGCAGAACAAAAAACTATTAAATACACAAGAGGGGCTAAACAATGGTTCAAGATAAAGAAATCAATACTCACTAGATATTATGATGATGGCAAAACAATTATACATCAAGTGATAGTACCTAAGGAATACAGACCATTGGTCCTACAAACAGGTCATGACTCCCCTATGGCAGGGCATATGGGGATCAAAAGAACATTGTTTCGTGTTACGTCACAATTTTATTGGCCTGGGGTTAATAAGGATACAAAGTTATACTGCAAATCATGTACAACATGCCAAGGTATAGCACGTAAGGGCAGGTTCCATACGGCACCCTTACAGATTACAGACGTGCCTGAGAGACCTTTCAAAAAGATTGCAGTAGATATAGTGGGTCCGTTATCAATTGTTTCAAATAATGGATTTCGTTATATTTTAACTTGCGTAGATCTTTGCACGCGTTGGCCAGAGGCCATACCATTGAAAACCATCACAACTGCATCTGTGTCTGATGCATTATTTTCGATATTTTGTCGAATCGGTTTTCCGGAAGATATATTGTCAGATCAAGGATCACAATTTACTTCCAACATCATGAGGGATTTAGAATCCATGTTATCTGTTCACCACTCGTTTTGTAGTGCGTATAGGCCCCAATCAAACGGTGTGTGCGAGCGCTACAATAGCACTCTAAAACAGATGTTATCTAAGATAACTGAAGAATGCCCTCGTGAATGGGACAGGCTTCTGCCGGCGGCCCTGTTTGCTTTTCGTGAAGTGCCCCACGAAAGCACGGGGTGGTCTCCGTTCGAATTGGTTTATGGTTCGAATCCTCGCGGACCAATGATGATACTCAAGGATTTGTTGATTGGAGCATCAATTGATACAGCCACTCGAAACAGCTACGAGTTAGTTATTGATCTCCGACAACGAATCATCGATGCGTGCACTTATGCATCCCAGAGTATAAAATCAGCCACTCAACGATCAAGATTATTACATAATCAAAAGAGAATATTAAGATCCTTCAAACCAGGGGAAAAAGTTTGGTTGTTGCTACCTCATAACGATAACAAATTACTGATATCATGGCAAGGTCCATTTGATGTTATCAAACAAGTCACAGATGTTGACTACTCAGTGAACGTTAGAGGTAAAATCAAAACCTTCCACGTCAACATGCTAAAATTAGCGGTTGAAAGACCACAGGAATTAATTCCTGTTATTAACTCTATTGATGATTCTTCACATCATACTGCTTCTTTTGCAGTTGTTCATGAAGAAGATACCACTTCGTCTATCCCTTTACAATTCCAACTACCTTCTTTGCAATCATCGGAATCTTGGAAAGACGTGACTATTTCTTCGTCACTATCTTC
The DNA here is from genome assembly GCA_024509875.1 of Oreohelix idahoensis. Taxonomy (NCBI): domain Eukaryota; kingdom Metazoa; phylum Mollusca; class Gastropoda; order Stylommatophora; family Oreohelicidae; genus Oreohelix; species Oreohelix idahoensis. The sequence continues at coordinate 63,979 of JAMPIV010005117.1, read as the reverse complement.
GTCACAACAAGATCAAGTTCGGGATATTCTTATTTCTTTCAATGATGTTCTCACCGACCTTCCAGGTCAGACATCGCTTATATCCCATGATATTACTCTTACTGATTATAAACCTATCAAACTTAGACCCTACCCTATATCTTTACACCACAAAGATAGGGTAGAGAAAGAATTAAAGGAGATGATACGTTTAGGTGTGATATCTCCTTCGGAATCACCATATGCATTCCCAATGGTGATAGTTAAAAAGCAGGATGATTCTTTACGTATTTGTATTGATTTTAGGCGATTGAACAAAATTACAATCACAGACGGTGAGCCTATGCCACTTTTAGATGATCTTTTGTCTGAATTATCTAATGCTACTTTCTTTAGCAAACTAGATCTCTCTAAAGGCTACTGGCAAATTCCTCTTGCCGAAAATGCCAAACCTTACACAGCTTTCACAACTCCTTTTGGGCTCTACCAATGGAATTATATGTGTTTTGGGTTGGTAAATGCGCCAGCGACGTTTGTGCGCATGATGCGCCGCCTTCTTGGCGATCGTAAAGATGTCATCACGTACATCGATGACATCTGCCTCTTTCATGACTCGTGGGAAGACCATATTGATGGTTTAACTTCCCTTCTACATACGTTACGTATGCATGGTTTGACTGTGCGACCTTCAAAGGTCCAAATTGGTTGTCAGGAAATTTCTTTTCTTGGTCACCGAATAGGTAACCACAAACTGTATCCTGACGACAATACAGTCAAAAGAATTCTTGAGATTTCTACCCCTTCAACTAAGAAACAAGTTAGAAGCCTTTTAGGCCTGATAAACTATTACCATAAGTTCATTCCGCATTTCGCACAACTATCTACACCTTTGTCCGCACTGTTGACCAAAGGTAGTCCTAATAAGGTACGTTGGGACAAAGATTGCGAAAGCGCTTTGGTAACAATTAAGAAATTATTTAGCAATGCACCTATTTTGTTATTACCGAATATACGTATTCCATTCATTCTGCAATCAGATGCCTCGAGCTACTCCATGGGTGGCTGTTTGCTGCAATGTTACAAGGAAACACTCCATCCATGTTTCTATGTGTCGAGGAAACTGACTCCGGCTGAACAAAAGTATGCGACAGGTGAACGTGAGCTCCTGTCCATCGTCTGGTGCCTGGAGAAGCTAGCAAGATACCTCATCGGCACACATTTTTTTATCATGACAGACCATAGTCCTCTTACTTACATAACAGCTAGGACAATGCGTAACGCTAGAATACACCGATGGTACTTGTTGATTCAAGAATTTTCATTTACGATTCTGCCCATTGCTGGATCAGACAATAACTTGGCAGATCTTTTATCGCGCAACTTCTCTGAGAAGAAATTGAATTAACTCTTTAGTCACCATGTTGACAAGTGCTGTTATTAATGTTATAACATTTAATGTGTCTACTTAATGATTATGATGTTTATATGTAAGTAGTACTAATATTGATATGTTCGGGAGACGAGCGTCTTCTCCATCACTATCATCCGTGCCACAAGTGTCACGTTTGGAAGTGAGGGGGATGATGTTGAGGATTGCTTCATGTCTGCAGCATGGCGCATTCCTCAAATGATTATATCTCCGCGACTTATGTCGATGACTGTTTCATGCTTACAGACATTTGGATTTGTGCTCGATCCGAATGGCTGTAACATGGAACACCTCAAACGAATAGAGATATATCTCTGTCATGAAATATTCTAATCCACATATATAAATTATTAGGTAAATATGAAGCCTAACAAATAAAATTAATAAAGAGAAGAGCAATGGTAAAATAACAGTGCTGTCACAAAGAATGTACTCGAAATCCCCCTTGTTTTCTGCTTCGTCTGCAAATTGTAACGCTTTCACGTTGATATAAAAGCTTACTGTATTATTACCCGCCTTCTTCAATGAAACGTGTGCTGTATTTCTTGGAAAAACATTAAGAGGCAGACTGCGTAATGACCTAAATTTTAAATTCCATTCATGTCTTTTTCTACATTACGTTACCAAAACGAACGAACAGATGGACAAAAGGATAGCGAGAAGGGAGAGGCAGAAAGCCGAACATTAAACACGCGTCGCGCGATACACAATTACTACTATCACGCGTGTTAGGCTACAAGCACTAACTTTTTTTTTTTCAGACGGACAGTGATAAAATACACTACCCTTCCCCAGAGTTAGGTTTTAAAATCATAAAAAACGCTTATTAGGAAAGATAACAATAGATGGGTTTACGGTTGAAAACATAACAGTACCCAGACAGCATATCTTCGAAACAGGAGGTAGAAAATACATATTTTGAACGCAGCCACGTAGCTCCTTTAAATTTGTATTTTTGGGTTCCTTAGGGCTTGCTGACAAATAATATGTAAAACGTTACGCAAATAGTCCAGGAATTAATAAATTATACCCAAAATAAAATATTGGGGGTGCCTGACAGCATAAAATCATTTCTGCTCATAAGATTTTTTTTTTTCGTGTTTGAAAAAAATTTACGTTACAGAAATAGCCTACCATGTAAACTCCAAATTGATTGGAGCGCAACAAATGAAAGCCTAACCACGATTGGTCGGGCTATAAATACTATCTTGGTTGTTAGGGGAAACGGGGAAAGGTAACATTTTTTCAAACACTTGTCGAAACGGGGCTCATTGGTCAGACTCGCTGATATACACACTTGGGAGCGTTAGTTCGAAACCACTTGTTTAAAATAGCTTGAAAAAGCATCAGTGCGTTGAAGCCAGCTCATAATTGTGTTAAATAAAAGCCTGGAACATAGGCAGATGGAAATTTGTGCCAGTTTGTGCCAGAATTCATTGCTAATCAACGTATCTGTGTTTATTCGTATGAATTGTGGTAAGCTTGAACCATTCAATATCTTTTAATGAAAATTGAATGTGAATTGTTGATTTATGCCTGTATATATATGTGTAGTTCAGTGGCAAATGTGAGGTAAAGCCTGTAATGCTCCAGCCTGAACAGAGGGTGTCGGAGGGTAGTAAAACGGCATGGAATGGCCAAATAGTACACTGACACCTGGATGATTGATTAGACAGAAATAATGCTGGAAGTGCAGAGGCGTAGTGACCATTAAGGATGGTAATGCTGGTATAAAGTATTTCAGATGAAGCTGACTGTTGGCCTAACGCTCTGAACGCAATGTTTGTGATGTATTGTGATCAGTGTAAAAAGAAAATATAAATTAGTTATGAAGTAGAAGGTACATCCTTCTTGATTTCAGGGACAGTGGTCTTGATGGTACTGAGCAGCACCTAGTCAGAGCTTTGCTGAATCCAGTGTCGGTCAGCATACTCCTTGGTCCTTTTAGCTATCAGTGAGGTGTCTCCAGAGCCCAGAGGAGAATTCGAGCAGAGGAGTCCTTTCCTGCCGCCATCACGCCAGATAAGCTAACTTGGCCAGCTGAGCTCAACATTATGTCCCCTCATCTTGAACTGACTTTATAAAATTAACATTAAGAGGGGAATTTACTTGTCTTAAAATCAGGAACTGTGAACATCTCCAATACTAGTCCCTAAAGACAAACTATTGAAGTCATGATGACAAATACCAACAGAGCTTGAACAAAACAAAACCAGTATTACCTCATTTTACCACTACACAACTGACACACATAGAACATTTGTAATAATATATGTCACTACAATATTCATATTAAATACATTCTGTACATAACTTGTAATTTAAATTGATTGTGATTCCTGGTTCCCTTGTAGTTGAATCAGGACACATATTCATTCATGCCAGTAATGAATACATATTGTTATTTGAAAGTTTATCAGTGACTCTTTTAAGATATCTTTGTAGAGTGTTATATGTATGTGAGTGTCACAGTGTTGTCAAGAGTAGTGGATTAAATTAAATTGTTTATCTGTCTGTTGTTGTGACTTACACTTCATCATACACATACCCTAGACACATAACGTAGCATCACACTATTCCAGAATAATTCTGACTGAGATATATAGATATGTGGTAGCAAGTAAGGTTATCTATAATACACTCCTCTTAATAGATATAGATACCTTCACAGCTGATCTCAGTCAGTACACTAAGTTCCCTATAAGTATTTATAACATCCCACTTCACCACATATATTGGGGTCTCGCTCTTGGGATTTTGAATCTTTAACTATTAAAAATATTGGGGGTAATTCACTTCAGGGAATATAAGAATTAAAAGGTATCCTTGGGTGGAATTAAATAAGGTTGAGCTCACGGTGCCTGTGTTGTCCATTAGATATATAGTTAGAAATTGAATTGTTGGGTAGACATTATAAAAATTTACCTGATAGACAATGGCGGACCTGGCCAAATTTCGATCTGCTGCGGTTCAGACTGCAAAAGAGTTAGGATTAGATGGGCAAGCTATGGTTGCCTATGTCACGACGGAATGTGACAAATTTATTGAACGTGAAGAAAGAAGGTTTGAAGCCGAAAGAAAGTTAGAGGCTGACAAGGAAATTAAGAAGTTACAGTTTGAAGCTGAGGCTGAGACTAAGAGGTTGCAAGCTGAGGCTGAGACTAAGAGGTTGCAGATTGAGGCTGACAAAGAGGCTAAGAAATTGGAAGCAGAAAGAGAGACAAAAGATTAGCTGCAGAAAGAGAAGAGAAGAAATTAGCTGCAGAAAGAGAAGAGAAGAAATTAGCTGCAGAAAGAGAAGAGAAGAAATTAGCTGCAGAAAGAGAAGAGAAGAGATTAGCTGCAGAGAGGGAAGCAGAAAAGGAGGAGAAGAGATTACAAAGGGAACATGAGTTACGACTAAGGGAGTTTGAGTTTCAAGGCCATGCTCCTGAAAATGGTGCCAGTCCCTTTGCCTCTGATGCTACGGTTACTCAGGGAGCCTCGACCTCAGCTATGAACTTTCATTTAGATCATTTTGTTGAGAAAGACGATGATATTGAGAGCTATATAAATAGGTATGAACTATTAGCTACCACGTATGGGTTAGAGAGAGAAAGGTGGAGCTTAAAGTTATCTCAGGGACTTCGTGGGGCAGCTTATGAAGTTTTTGCAAAAATGAGCAGAGGTGATCAGGAAAATTATGACATGCTAAAGCAGGCTCTTTTGTTAAGGTATGAAAAGAATGCAGAGTTTTACAGGAAAAAATTTAGGAATGCTAAACTACTGTCAGGTGAAACCTATCACCAGTTCTCTGCACGAATAGAGACATACTTGGAGAAATGGACTTCTCTGGGGAAAACCCAAGATCTTAAGGAAATGGTCCTTATAGAGCAACTAAGAGAGTCCATGGCTCCAGACCTGAGAAAGTTTCTCATGGAACAAGGTGCAGAGAGGCTGGGTGAGTTGCTAAATGTTGCTGAAAGGTATCAAGCAGCTCAAGCAGAGGTAACAGGTAATAAAAAGAAACAGGTGGATAACTTTAGGGCACCACAGAACTTTAATAAATTTGATCCTAGGGATCAAAATAAAGGTAAGCACCAATTTGATAGGCCACGGTATGAAAATAAAAATAAATTCCCACAATTCGATGAAAGGAAATATGATGAAAGAAAATCTTTCAACCAAGGAAAAAGGTGGTGTAAGAATTGTCAGATGGACAATCATGACACTGACCGTTGCAGAAGGAAACCTGTGTATATGGCAACCCTTCAGGTCAGGTCGACCTCAAGACAGGAGGAGGATATTATGTTAGATACCACTCCAGAAGAGATGAGGAAGGCACAGGCTGGGGATAAAACACTCAAGCCTTGTTTCAGAAAATTGTCAACTTGTCATACAACTCCAGGCAAGGGAGATTTTTACATGAAAAACAAGTTGATGTATAGGAAGGCCGGAACTAGATCCCATGGTCACGGACAGCTGGTTCTTCCAAAAAGATATAGGACAGACTTAATAAGGAGCCTACATGTGAAACCAGATGGGGACCATGAGAAGATAGGTACCATCATTCAAAAGGTGGCTCACAATTATTATTGGCCCAAAGCAAGATGGGACATTGAGAATTTTGTAGAAAGGTGTAGCATAGCACATGAGGGAACACCCACAAGTGGGAACATGGATCAGGACCTGGACACGCCCCGGGGCAAAATTAGGCCTGATAATAAAAGAAATATAGATTTGATAAAGTGGACCAAATGGAATGGGAAGCCCCTTTTCACGGACAAGCTTCACTTAACTGTTTTACAATGGCCACTATGCGGAGAGTGCAAAAAGATGTCTTACCCCAGGATAAGCCGACAATCCCTCAATCGGACTTAAACAAACTGGAGGAAGAAGATGTAGAGAGGAAATCTCTCATCAAGAATTTTAAGAGGGGAGAAAGCCCCAAAAGAAAAATTGGTAGCGGTCGTTTTGTGAATGATAATTCTGGGAGGAAAAATCATCACTATAAAGCTTCGAGTGGAAGAGACCATACCGGTGCATGGACAAATAGGTCCACACAATTAAAGGTCCATATGTAGCTTTGTTAAGAACGTGGACTGATGAAAAGGCAGAGGAAAACATTACATCTTCATACCAATATGTGAATGAGCTGACCACTCGGTTGAAAACTGGCTGGAAACTTGCCAATGAAAATTTGAAACAAGCCAGGAAGAAACATGCTGCCTATTATAACAGGAAGGCGAAAGACAGAGATTTGGCTGTGGGAGAGAAAGTACTACTTCTTTTGCCCGGGAGTCAGAATAAGTTACAAATTGGATGGCAGGGTCCATATACAGTTCTAGAGAAGGTGTCTAGAACAAATTATAAGATAGATAAGAAGGGGAAAGAAAAAATCTATCATGTGAATCTCCTGAAGAAATATTTGGAAAGAGAACATCAGGAAGAGACACACTTGTTGACCTTGTCCATCGCCATGGAGATGAAAAAGGAACCACTTTCATCATTTGAATATCCATTACACCCCTGTGAGACAGCAGCACAGGTGAAAATCAGTACACATTTAACGAAAACTCAGAAAGAGAGAGTGCAACAGGTTCTAAATAATCATGCAGAGGTGTTAACAGACCGACCAGGGCATACAAACCTATTGGAATATGATATGAAACTCATAGACTCCACACCTGTCTGTATGAAACCATATTCGATTCCGTTTGCTAAGGAAAAAGCTTTGAAGGAAGAGATAGACTATCTGTTGAAGGAAGGAATTATTTCGCACAGTGAGTCTTCGTATAGTTCCGGGGTGGTACTCTTAAGGAAGCCCTCTGGAGAACATAGACTCTGTATAGATTACAGGAGACTAAATGCTATTACAGAAGGACAGGTGGATCCATTGCCGGATACAAATCAGCTGTTTGCCAGACTAAATAAAGCTAAATATTTCTCAAAAGTGGATCTGAGTAAAGGATACTATCAGATTCCAGTAAAGCCTGAGGTTAGACCATACCTAGCTTTTAGTACCTCAGAAGGACACTATGAGTTTAATAGATTGCCATTTGGATTGAAGAATGCGCCTAGTGTCTTCTCTAGAATGATGAGAAAATTATTGGATCCTCTGAATAATCCCTGTATAACAAATTTTATGGATGATATCCTTATAGCAACAGAAACATTTGAGGAACACATTGACTCTCTGAACATGCTGTTTGATCGACTTAGGGAGGCAAATTTAACAGCCCGACCAACCAAATGTTGCGTTGGATGTAAAGAATTGGAATTTTTGGGACACACAGTTTATCAGGGAAACATGACCCCTGACCCAAAGAACTTAGAGAAACTACAGAAAGCCCCGAGACCACAAACCAAGAAGGACGTGAGATCCTTTGTCTCCTTATGTGGTTTCTACCAGAAGTATATCAAAAACTTTAATTCCATATGTGCACCGTTAACTGAATTGACACGTAAAGGACATCCAGATCGCATTACATGGACTCCACAATGTGAAATGACTTACCAAGAGTTGAAGGAAAAGCTCACAAGTAAACCCATTTTGAAATTACCTGACTTAAGTCAAGAATTCATAGTAAGGACGGATGCAAGTAATATTGGGCTAGGTGCAACTCTACTACAGAAATCAGATGCATTGGATGGGGAATTAAGCCCAGTGGCATATGCTAGCAGAAAGTTGAATAAAGCTGAAATCAACTACTCAACTAGCGAAAAAGAATGTCTTGCAGTAATATGGGCAATAAAGAAATTCAATATTTATCTATATGGGAAGGCATTTAAGTTGCAAACAGATCACAAACCTTTATCGTTTTTAGCACAGGCTAAGCATGAGAACTCTAGGTTACTCCGATGGTCTTTGCTTCTGGCTCCATATAATTTTAGCATTGAGTATATATCTGGAAAAACCAATTTGGGAGCGATTTTTTAAGCCGCCATCCGTGTGATGAGAATCACCGTAAACCCCAGAAATAATAATAAATTTCTCTATGTGTATATAGAATAAAGGACTGACATATAATGTCTGTTTTAAGAGGGGAGGTGTCATGAAATATTCTAATCCACATATATAAATTATTAGGTAAATATGAAGCCTAACAAATAAAATTAATAAAGAGAAGAGCAATGGTAAAATAACAGTGCTGTCACAAAGAATGTACTCGAAATCCCCCTTGTTTTCTGCTTCGTCTGCAAATTGTAACGCTTTCACGTTGATATAAAAGCTTACTGTATTATTACCCGCCTTCTTCAATGAAACGTGTGCTGTATTTCTTGGAAAAACATTAAGAGGCAGACTGCGTAATGACCTAAATTTTAAATTCCATTCATGTCTTTTTCTACATTACGTTACCAAAACGAACGAACAGATGGACAAAAGGATAGCGAGAAGGGAGAGGCAGAAAGCCGAACATTAAACACGCGTCGCGCGATACACAATTACTACTATCACGCGTGTTAGGCTACAAGCACTAACTTTTTTTTTTCAGACGGACAGTGATAAAATACACTACCCTTCCCCAGAGTTAGGTTTTAAAATAAAATCTAAAAAACGCTTATTAGGAAAGATAACAATAGATGGGTTTACGGTTGAAAACATAACAGTACCCAGACAGCATATCTTCGAAACAGGAGGTAGAAAATACATATTTTGAACGCAGCCACGTAGCTCCTTTAAATTTGTATTTTTTGGGTTCCTTAGGGCTTGCTGACAAATAATATGTAAAACGTTACGCAAATAGTCCAGGAATTAATAAATTATACCCAAAATAAAATATTGGGGGTGCCTGACAGCATAAAATCATTTCTGCTCATAAGATTTTTTTTTTAACGTGTTTGAAAAAAATTTACGTTACAGAAATAGCCTACCATGTAAACTCCAAATTGATTGGAGCGCAACAAATGAAAGCCTAACCACGATTGGTCGGGCTATAAATACTATCTTGGTTGTTAGGGGAAACGGGGAAAGGTAACATTTTTTCAAACACTTGTCGAAACGGGGCTCATTGGTCAGACTCGCTGATATACACACTTGGGAGCGTTAGTTCGAAACCACTTGTTTAAAATAGCTTGAAAAAGCATCAGTGCGTTGAAGCCAGCTCATAATTGTGTTAAATAAAAGCCTGGAACATAGGCAGATGGAAATTTGTGCCAGTTTGTGCCAGAATTCATTGCTAATCAACGTATCTGTGTTTATTCGTATGAATTGTGGTAAGCTTGAACCATTCAATATCTTTTAATGAAAATTGAATGTGAATTGTTGATTTATGCCTGTATATATATGTGTAGTTCAGTGGCAAATGTGAGGTAAAGCCTGTAATGCTCCAGCCTGAACAGAGGGTGTCGGAGGGTAGTAAAACGGCATGGAATGGCCAAATAGTACACTGACACCTGGATGATTGATTAGACAGAAATAATGCTGGAAGTGCAGAGGCGTAGTGACCATTAAGGATGGTAATGCTGGTATAAAGTATTTCAGATGAAGCTGACTGTTGGCCTAACGCTCTGAACGCAATGTTTGTGATGTATTGTGATCAGTGTAAAAAGAAAATATAAATTAGTTATGAAGTAGAAGGTACATCCTTCTTGATTTCAGGGACAGTGGTCTTGATGGTACTGAGCAGCACCTAGTCAGAGCTTTGCTGAATCCAGTGTCGGTCAGCATACTCCTTGGTCCTTTTAGCTATCAGTGAGGTGTCTCCAGAGCCCAGAGGAGAATTCGAGCAGAGGAGTCCTTTCCTGCCGCCATCACGCCAGATAAGCTAACTTGGCCAGCTGAGCTCAACATTATGTCCCCTCATCTTGAACTGACTTTATAAAATTAACATTAAGAGGGGAATTTACTTGTCTTAAAATCAGGAACTGTGAACATCTCCAATACTAGTCCCTAAAGACAAACTATTGAAGTCATGATGACAAATACCAACAGAGCTTGAACAAAACAAAACCAGTATTACCTCATTTTACCACTACACAACTGACACACATAGAACATTTGTAATAATATATGTCACTACAATATTCATATTAAATACATTCTGTACATAACTTGTAATTTAAATTGATTGTGATTCCTGGTTCCCTTGTAGTTGAATCAGGACACATATTCATTCATGCCAGTAATGAATACATATTGTTATTTGAAAGTTTATCAGTGACTCTTTTAAGATATCTTTGTAGAGTGTTATATGTATGTGAGTGTCACAGTGTTGTCAAGAGTAGTGGATTAAATTGTTTATCTGTCTGTTGTTGTGACTTACACTTCATCATACACATACCCTAGACACATAACGTAGCATCACACTATTCCAGAATAATTCTGACTGAGATATATAGATATGTGGTAGCAAGTAAGGTTATCTATAATACACTCCTCTTAATAGATATAGATACCTTCACAGCTGATCTCAGTCAGTACACTAAGTTCCCTATAAGTATTTATAACATCCCACTTCACCACAATCTCATCGACCGATGTCGATGATTGTTGCATGTGTGCAGGCATTTGAGTTTGGCCAACTCGGATTGCTGCACCGTGGAACATCGCAACTGAATATAGTAACGACAAGTATGCATATCACTATGCATGACGCGTATGTCTTTGTAAGGTCATTCGACGTGTGGGCTTCGGCCCTAACGGCAGTGTTTGAAATGTGTGGCATAGCCACTATACATTCGACTTGTGGGTTTTCACCCGAACGGCAGTGTGTTTCAGAAGTGTGGCCATTGCCACTTACACTGTGTGGTATATCCACTTTTTAATTGTGTGGCTGGGAAGCCATTTGAGCAGTGTATTTCTTGAACCAAACGTAAGTCGTCGTATGAATAACGCAGTTTGCATAATTATGGCAGATTAGCCTGGCGTGGTATGCCAAAGGAACATTATGTTACTAGCAATAGCGCAAGACTAGTATAGATGGATATTGTACAGCTAGCGGCAAGCGTAAGCCTAGTGTAACGGATATTAAACGACTAGCAGTAGACGTAAGCCTAGCATAACAAGTGTATTGCAGAACTAGCAGGATAGTTAAGTCTAGTGCAAAAGGCTATTGTATAAACTAGCGACGGGAGTAAGTCTAGTTAGCCTCTGAATTTATGCCAAAGGACATTGGCCGTTAAAAGGAACTGACCTCTGACCAGAACTCTAGATAGAGATTGTGAACATGTGCTTATGAAATAATGAGAACTCTTACAGATCGTACATGAATGTGATGTGACTTTTGTTCCCGTGTAGTTGGTGTCTGCTCATGGTATGAAATTACTAATTAAATATTTTGAGTCGTCAAAATCACAGTCTTATCAACTATCGTATTCGGAGTTGAGTGAAATGCTATTCATCTTCAACTAATCATGACCAGTGATGATTAATGTCTTAACACGCTGCATCTCACACTGCCAATATAATCAATAAGACAAGAGACTAATACAGGTCAGTCAAGGGTCGAATATTTAATATGAAACATATTCAGCACAGAATGTATCACAAGGGTTAAAGCAGACATTATCGATACCAACGAACAGTATTACGGAATCCTACAAAAGTGATAAGAACCCGAGGGACTTTGACTCTATAAACTGAATACGCATATAATAACTTGGTCATCCTCAAATACTAGAAGTCATCGAAGCACCCAGAACATACTGGGATCCCGAGAAGGCCCTTAACAGCTACGTTAAAAGTCTAGGGTACTGATATGTAATGTGTTGTGGTAGATATCACACACACACACGCACGCACGCACGCACGCACGCACGCGCGCGCGCGCACACACACACACACACACACACACACACACACACACACAGAGAGAGATATTTAAGAAGTCTAATAATATTAATAAAATTTATAACACACTGAACTAACTCAGGCTGTTTTAGTTTTTAAAGTTAAATCTTTTGATAAATTTATTTTGTTCTGAACCAAATGTTTAGTTGGTCAGAACATAAGAAATATTATGGAGTCATAAATGGAATGCAAAATCATATGACATAATAAAATGGAAAATGTGTACTTAATTATTTCAAATGACTGGTTAATAGTAATTATATTAAGATAGTTCCAGGAGAACTTATTTCTAGATATGCTGTTGGGATGGTGTCATCACTCCCAGTCTATGACTGCCAAAGATTGTCCATTTACTTAAGGGATAAATACATAGTTTAATTTCCCCAATGTTATGGCTTTATTTGATGGTGAATTAGAGATAAATTAGTTGAAAATTTCGTTGGTGAAAGTCCAGCAGGCCAGATATAACTTATCTCGCCTGCGTCGATCCTGTACAGAAGTCTTGTGGCTCCACCTCTCCGTGCTGGGGGCAATATACGGCTGCTCTGACACAATGATAGACTGCACTGGTCCAAACTTGTATATATTACTACAGCATTTGACACCGCTTTGGTGCCAAATAGAAACTCACAGTTCTGAAACAAAAGTATTGGGTCATGTGTCAGAACTCTATCTCCTGAACCACTTCTGCACACAACACTACACAACAACACCACACAGACTGGGTCAGATCTCTCTGACCACACAGCACATCTTACCAAGTTGGTTTCACATAGTATTAGTTCCCCAAGACTACATTACATCTGAGATATGTTCAATAGCTTCCTGCTATTAAATAAGATAGGTGATATGTTCCACTGATCTCAACACTAGATCCTTTTTCATAGTTTTATTTAGGCGTGCCTAAATATTTTCTTTGTATGTATGTCTCTAGACTCTGAACTGGGGCTGGGGATCTAGAGCGAACACTTACTTGTCGTAATCATTTTTATGATATGGCAGTATCAATCACTCAAATTATTAAAATATGCAAAATAAATATTGTTCATTCTTACCAGAATTCAGAATTGAGAACACAGTTACATTTGCTAGCAAAACTCAGCTGAGCTGCTGGCTGTATGATGTCGTCTCACTATACATTTGTATTCTTATGAAATCAACACCACTATGGATTCAAACTGCGTCTCTGAACAGACTTATGTCAAATGGCAAACTTTCACCTCTCTATCCCACTACTATAAAATGCGTTGACCAATCGCCGACTTCCCCCCTTGCTTTCAAATCTCTAACCAAAAGTCACTTCAGTCAAATCTCAGTCAAGTATGTATTACGGTCTGTTAGTCCGTCTGTCTCTACTTATTTTTTCATAAAAAACACGCTTGGTTCTACATGCATTTCCTACACGAATCTGCTACTAAGTTATTTTTAGCTACAATTCTCCACCACATTCTCTCTCTTTAATTACAGCTCGATTTTTACGTTTGCAGGCTCAAGGCCAAGATTTTTGGAAACTTTTAGTGACATTGGTTAACAGTGCAGTCGCTCATCTGATATGAACAATACAGTCTTTTGTCAATATCTTCCTTATTATCTATCCGTCTGTATAATTGAAATCATATTATTTCTCTGCTCAAGATGGGCTATCAAACTAGCTAGGTTTTATTTTCTTAACTCTATTATTAAGAAAAAACATATTTTTCTCAAGTTTAATTTTTGAAATTTGTTCGAGAACCTTCCCTCATGTGTTTTGCCACGGCATTCAAATAAAGACCACGTATCGAAAAACGTCCAAGAAATGACTGTCTCGAATAAGAGCTAAGGTCCTTTTCTTGTCCATTTCCTTACTTATGTCAACTAGGGACGTGAATTTTTCTCCTTTCACCCCCACTTGCGTCTTTTTGCCGTTCGAACTTCAAACACGTGTTCAGTCATATTTTTCCTTTTTTGTGTCCTCCGTTCTCTCCCGTCTACAAAGGGTAAACGTTTCGTCTGCACTTCTAACTCGTTAGTTTTAAATGGCGGTGGGAAAGGCTGGCATGGGCGAGCATGTCTCCTAGTATCTTACGCATTATTTTTAACCCTACATTTCATCGTTAATTTTGGAGATATTTTAACGTTGTATCATGGTGACATCATCACACTCTTAGAGTTTAAACAAATTTAAAACAAATAACGTTGGTTAAAAAAAAAAGAAAACGATGATATTGATTATCATCGGATGATTTAAACTGTAGTGGACTTATTGAAAACATTTGATATGTCCAGTGGTGCACTTTTATAGTACTTATCTTCTAGTGTGGGGTAGGTAGGTTGGCGTTTGCTTCAGCCGCTATTGGCTCTCACCGGTGCTTTGCACTGTACTTCTCTTCAATAGTCAGGTCTGGTAACTGTACCACGTCTCATGCAATACGTATGAGATAATCACATATGTACTCAAGCGTTTTCAAGACCCGTCTGATTTTGGTGTTTAGTGTCGACTGCTGGCAACTTGTACCACAAATTTAGAGGAAAACAAATGCTCTTTTGAGTATTGGGTCCGTAATATGAGTATTAGGCGCCCTCCGCTTCAATCCACCACTTCAATCTTCAACAAAATATTTTATCCTCCCTGAATGTCAACTTTAACCCCACTGAGTCTGATGAAAGTGATTTTGGATAGAGGAAGACCACAATTACAATATACATATATATATATATATATATATATATATATATATATATATATATATATATATATATATATATATATATATATATATATATATATATATATATATATATATATATATATATATATATGAAACTTAGTAAAGTGTTTGTATAATAACTATGTACATCATGATATCATCATCCACTCCCTGCTCTCTGTAGAGGCTGGGGCCACCACTGCTGTTGGTTCCTTATGAGAAAACCAGCACGAAGCAGACACCGTCTCTTTCAGTGGTTGTTCATGTGTCAAGTTATTTACAGTGATGAGGTTGCCAGCCTCATCTGCCACTGTACATCCATACGCAAATTTCAAATATGCAAAATTTGAAATGATAAAATACATATTATAACTTACTCCGAGTTTTTCGGGCGAATTAAACACAGCCTTGTTTCACAGTAAACGTCCGAATATTGTTGGGCTATTGATTTAAGATGCCGTCTCTTCATGTGAGTTAGGTGTCTAACTTATAGCACTTGAATTAGGATTCTAAAACTTAGGGCACAAAATGATTTCTCTTAGGTTACTCTTATCTAATCATAAAATTCACGTTCGGTCCCTTGGCCTGTCCTATATTTGTGTCCTCATATTCTGTGTTCCTGGCTGACTATATAGTAATTTCTTCTCGAAGAAATTTGAAGTCAATGCAGTAGGCTTACAACGCTGTAGAATATAAGCGACATTTTCTAGGCGCTAGGTTATAACGAATATTTTTGCTCACACACCCACATTGCTTCGTAGACGAGAAGTCCAACCCAGAGCAGTCAATCTTTGCATCTCAAATGCCAAACCATAGGTAAATAACTGTCCGATTTTGGTAGGGGTTTATCCCCAATATCCTCGTCTCTCTTGCTGAACATTCTACATGACACCTAAAACATTGTTTTCAAACTCATTACCTTATAAGGTCTTGCTACTTCCGTGGGTATTTATCATGTTTATAACTCACTACTTCATAGATCTATTATTGATAATCTTCTCCAAGATGTAACTTTCATGTAATTATTGCTCACAACATGGTCTGAGCGGAAGCAATAATGTTTCATTACGTGCCCCAAAAATCACATTTGTTCTCTTACTCTCCGTGTCTTAATCTTTACTAAGACTGTCATCGATCGTGTTTTTGAGCACTGGATATTTGTTAACTACTCCTTATCTCCAAATAACTTCTGTCCATCCATATTGGACCACTGTGAACAACATGTTTTGTGTATTTTTCCAAACAGGAAGTCTGGATTAACAATAGGGATTCGCTCAGTGTAGACTTAAAAGTCTGGAGCTGGCAATAAACGAGAAATCAATGTGACAACTTCGCTTGGCACAAACAAACAAAGTCAATGTTGTGTCAAAACAGGTCAAGCGACCAAGGTAATTAGTAAGGCAGTAAAAAAATAGGACAAAATATGTTAAGAAAACCTTGAACTATGAAAGCATAAACAACAAATACTGAGAGAAGGTAGCACAAGAGAGGAGTGGTAGATAATAATACCAGAGAGGAAAGAAAGATAAAAAAAAAATAACGAAGGTATTTCGTGATTTGGTTCTTGAATTCAATCACTTCATATACTAAGGTTATCAGCCTCGCATGAACCTGTACATCCACTAGCAATTTAAACATGTTAAATGCAAAAAATATAAAATGATAAAATGTACATATTACAACTTACCCCGATTACCGGGAATGAAGTTACAGGTTTCTTGTAACGCACAAACTTCCGAAAAGTGTCTGGCCATTGGTTTGAAAAGGCCGGTTATGGTATTACTTTAATTATAATCCCACTGTTATTCTGAAGTAGGTTCCTAGGATGCGTGGTTTCCGGTACTATAGTCGAGTTTTCTTTCTGTCTGATATCAGAAGATCTTCTAATACTTGGTCCTGTCCTCATGTTGGAATCCTGTTTCTATTCGTTATCTTGGCGTCTGAAGAGTCTTCTTGATGAGATGGAAATGCAGTGAAGCAGTCCCAACATGTTGCAGATTATATGCGACATTTTCGCTCATCCGTCCATGTGATTTCATTGGAAAAAGCTCCAATCAGAAGTGGTTTATTTTAGTACTTCCGTGTCAATCTATCCACGAATTAGGGTCTCATATCTGTAGAGGTCTTTTTTCAATCACTATCCTCATTTGTAGAACATTCTGCATGACACACGATATTTTCTTTCCATGTCATTTATAAATTCATTTGCCTGTCTTTCATGACTATACAAACTAACAACTTCACAGATCTAACACTATAATCTCCTCCCAGATATTATTTCCTTGTAATTGTTTATTACAACAAGGTCTAGGGGGAAGCGATTACTTAACTTTCCGTGCTCCAAAATCACATTGGTTATCTTACTGTCCGTGTCTTATTCTTTATCCAGATTGACATCTTTCGACACGTCATGTGCGAACAGTCATCTCCGAATACCGTCTGTCTATTCATATTGGAACCTGTGAACAACAAGGTCTGTGTATCTTCCCAGACAAAAAGTCTGGGTTAACAATAGGAATGTTGCTCAGTGTAGAATCTTACTCCGTCTCGAGCTGCGATAAGCGAAAAGTCAATGCGGCAAGTTCGCTCTGCTCAAACAGAAGTCAATGTTGTTTCAAAACTAGGACAACAGATCAAGGTAATTAGTAAGGGAGTAACAAATTAGAACAAGATGTCATAAGACATCTATGAAAGCGAAAACAAGGTCAAGGAACGGGTGAGACAAAGGAAAATGAAGGGCACAGAAAAAAGTTAAAAGGATGGCACAAGAAAATGTAACGATCGAAGATTTACTCGTCACATCCATCTCAGTCTAATGCATAACATATGACAACAATAAACTGCACAAACTGGATCTTGAGCAATGAAATAATTCCAGAGACACAACGAATTTCCGTTCACTTCCACCGTTTCTTACACGACTTCCCATGTATTTTTTTTTACACAATCAACCGCCGCTAACCTTCTAAGAATTTATTCCCCGCGAAAGAAAACATTACGGAATAAAAATTTAAGATACCAATATCCCTGGCAAAAATATCTAGGGAATAAACCTTTCAGATACCAACATTACAGGAAAAAATATCTACGGAATAAACCTTTCATATACCAACATTACTTGCAAACATGTCTAACTAGATGGTATGTAGGATTTTATTCGCACATTTCACAAGAGTCACAAGGAGATGTGAAAATAAAACCTATAAAAACAGTTTATAAATCTAATACCCAGGACCTAGTCTCACGATGTGGGATATAAGTGTATAAACTATAAAAACAGCGTATATTCTAATATTCAAAACCTAGACCTACGATATGGGATATACAAGTAGAAACGTATAAAAATAGCATATTTTCTAATATCTAAAAACTAGGCCTGCGATATGAGATATGAAAGTAGGAACTATAAAAACAGTATGTATTCTAATATTCAACACCTAGGCCTACAATATGGGATATAACAGTCGAAATCATAAAAACAGCGTAGGCTCTAAAATTCAAAGCCAAGGCTACATACACTATGAGATATGAAAGTAGACAAATGTTAACTTTATGTATATAGTTTCCCACCTTCTCCCGACGTGGCAGGAAGACATTAGCGTAACAAGCTTATGCAAGTCAGTGAAAAAGGTTCAAACTTGAACTATATAATGTGATAAACTAATGACTTTGCCTTAATTATACTGCATAAAAACATAAAAAGTATTTTAAGTGGATGTGCGAATTTTAATTTGTCCAGTTGTAACACATATAAATTATATTGTAACAAGCAGGCATACCCGTCAAAACAATGAAAGAAAAAGAATTAAAGCCAACATCTGAAACTTGCAGCAGCAGCACATTTAGAACACTTAGAAGTGGCAAACAGGCAAATAGAGTGTACTTTGATTAATTACTTGAATAACAACATTTAAAAAAAAGTACCATTATATTTTAAATCTTTACCTTGACAACATGTGTCCTAAATATAAATATTAAAAGAGTGCCTGGGTTCCTTCCTTGCGCGAGCGCTACATAAAGCTGACCATGAACAACGACTACTTCAGACAGTATATACCTAAATGATCAAATGATTACCCCTGTGCTATGTTGATAATCTTGACAAAGGGTAAAATCACAGGAAATTGATGTCCTAAGATGACAGGAAGGCTGGTATCGCTTGATTTTAAATTGTTGCATGGAATGAAAACTTGTCCACCCCAATTACTGCGTGTGATAATATTTTCCATTAAAAAATTCAGCCCACTGCCTTTAGTTTTAACAGAATGTTATAGTTTTAAAAAAAAACATGAAAAGGTATTGGGGGGCTCTTTTATTATGAAACTAAATGATTAAACTTCTAAGCCATTTCTTGACGGGTTACTTGCGAAGATATACGTGTAATCCGAAAATAGATAGCTGACCTCTATGTTGGGTGATTCTAATGGGTGTTCAAGATTAGCTTTCACTGAAAGCACAGTGCAATGCACTCCGTTTCCGTATTTTCCCGAAAAACCTGTGCGATTGTTTCAGACAGACATTACTAATAAATCTCTTCTTGAGACGATACCATATCGTGCAACAAATACAAGCAAGCCTCAGGAAAAACGCATATAAACAAGCAACATAATTAGAAAAACGTTCTTTCATTGAAAGCTAGAATAGTACTTCTGCACGGATGTATATCATGGACAATAAATAAATATAAAAAAAAAATTACCTGCTGCTACAGAAATGGGGTTCCTCTTGAGAATGAAACTCATACTACGGACAGCCAAAATAAAATTACATGAGAAAGATGACACTGGAAGGGGGGGGGGGGAGAGGGGGGAGGGGGGAGAGAGTCGGGTCTGAACAGACAAAGGAAGAATAGGGCGACTATACTCTCATGCGTGTCGTAGAAGCCGACTAATATGAGGTGTTACATGGAACCGACAATCTCACCATGTCAAACAAATAGTCACAGAAACCACGGCTGCACGAGCGCGTGAATGTTTGGTGCAAGTTTACGACAAGGAGACCAGCGGCATGGTGGCTTCATGCTCCATAAGGTGCGCCAAGGCAAATGATTAAATGATGTTAACGTTTTATTTGGCTTGAGTAATGGAACAGCTTGAATAAGGCTGAACCAAAATAACCAGTAATGTGTACTGACTTGTTTACCTGTTATATTTTCTGCGGAACACAACATTCTATCAGTAAAAGAAATAGTTAAAATTGTAGCAGACGTAAAGTAAGAATTAAGAACTGTTGAAAGTTACATTTGTAAGCAGCCTAACTGGAAGACGGCAGTTGTTCAACTGTGAGATGAACAAAATAATATTTCATACAGATATATCAAACACAAGGTCACTTGGATATATCATGTAGTATAATGTATTAACAGTGACAATCAAAACAACAACGATTTAAAAAAAAACTGTGCTAAAAAGTGACATGCACCAACATGCACCAACATGCCCGCATGCTGCACAAAGAAGAATCAACCTGTCGCATCTATCGAAGCAGACAACAACAAGACGTCACAATTGTGTTTGATACCAACATACAGCTCAGTCTACGTCCTCTAAACTGTTATATTGAATCCAGCAAGCATACCCGTCAAAACAATAAAAGAAGAAGAATGAAAGCCAACATCTGAAACTTTCAAAAGCTCAGTCTATTCCCTCTAAACTGTAGGTCACTATCAAATTGTACATGTTCATAGCAGACATACAAGGAAACAAAAATATAATCTTGTAGCTTGACTTGGAGAAATATTAAAATCTCTTTTTCGCTCCATGGCCGCTGACTAACAAAGCAGCCAGTGGTTATTACGCCTCGTGGTGTCTTATAGGGCAGTGTTGCAATATGATTATTGTCACAATGTTGTTTGCGCATAAATTGGCGCTGAAATTAACTGAGAGATATTGTACGATTTTTGATAGTACACTTTTGTACACTATTATTGAACGTAGAAGCCAAGGTGTTATTGTATTAACCAATCGATTTGTAGGTTGGTATATGACGTCTTTTTTTTGGGTGGGTCGTTTAGTGAAGACGTAGAGTGGTAAAGAAGTTGGCCTGCAGGACAGATGCCTTTGTTTTAGATCTGGCACCCTAATTGATATATTTGTTATTTATCTTCGGAAGGAAGGATTATACAAGACAGGAGTCTTGATTTATGAATTTATATTAGTGCCTGCACCTTCATGGACATATAGGTTAATACACCGTAAATCGGAGTCTTTTACAACCTTATATCGTCGCTGAAGTGTGTACTATATGGAATCCTATTTGTTTGGAAGAAATCTTTAATATGTTATGGAGAATAATAATTGTGGAAGATACATGTGCCCCCAACACTCATATACACGGTAAACATCCGAGTTTGAGCTGGTTGACCTGGAGAATTTTGATATTGTTTTGAAGGAAACCAAGACGGATCCGAAATGTTATGCGTGGCCTACCATAGGTATACGACTTACGTATATAAGTTATTCTGGATCACAGAAATCCAGCATTGAAATATTATTTGAATATTAACTGCATGTATTATGAACAAATCCTATGACATGATGACTGGACGTAGAACCTCATTTTACCATTAATCATCATTGGAAAATAAACCGCTGTTTGATCTGCAACACCCCAGCTTTTATGGTCCGTTAAAGATGAAGTTGGCGGTTACAAGTTTGTTCTTCCTTTGTGGGTATACCTGTCGCGAATTCTTCTCCAACATCTCTTTCTCTCTCTCTCTCTCTCTCTCTCTCTCTCTCTCTCTCTCTCTCTCTCTCTCTCTCTCTCTCTCTCTCTCTCTCTCTCTCTCTCTCTCTCTCTCTCATGATTTCTAAGGCCAGGTAGGACAATGACCCAAATACCGGGGGTTTTCCAGTTCAATGTCGCTTTGTTATTTACCTGAGAGGCCAATGACCCAGTCAGCCGGGGATACCGGCAAGTGACCGGGTGAGACCGCCCAATGACCCAGAATATCAAGGATTTCCCAGTGATGCGGGTAATTTCCCCGTGACTTATCGCTATATACAGCGGCCTGCAGGACATTCACCCATGACCCAGGAGGCCAGGGATTCCCTGACCTGAATGAGGTCAGTGGCCGCTGTAAAAAGAGTATAAACGTGAATATATCGGTTGTGCCTTTACTCACATCTGCAAGCCCCGGCAGAAACTTCTAGCGTGTAATTTGTCACACCACAGTGCAAGAGAATTGCATACATATGCCGTCTTTGAGAAGCCAAACTGCCATATTGGAACAAAGCGGGTGAGCTGGACATTAATGAATGCATATCTTCTTATATGCAATTATTTGTATTGGATTGGATGTTTGAACTGCTTTCAATTATTATACTCTTATATGCAATTAATTTTATTGAATGTTTGTACTGCTTTTAAGTCAATGCAGTTCTTTCTTTATGCAGATACTTTCATGTAATGGTTGTATATTTTATGGAATCCATATATTTACTGTTATATGATTTTTGTATGCCTTTGATGTCCTTCAGGTTGTTTCACAGAATGCATATGCACTACCCTTCCCGCATCTTTTATTTAATGGTTGTATATGTTATCGAATTCATATATTTACTGTTGTATGATCTTTGTATGCCTTTACAACAGTGATGATATATGTATGCCCTACCCTATTAATATTATATGTTTGCAGCTCGAAGAATGGCGTTCAACGTTGGTCCATGTCATTTATGTAATAATATGACTGATATCTGAGCCTGTTTTATACACCACACTCAGGACAAATTAATGCCTCTACCCAGAGAGCTAAATAGATTGTACCTTTGTGTATCTGCTAGCTCCCTGGTGGTGACGAACGCAGGTGAACTCTCAGTTTTGCAGTGAAGTCTTGCAGTATACAGCTACGAACTATTCCGGCAACTTGGCCAGGGGGAGAAAACTTGCAGTGATATTGTGCAGTCATAACAGCAGCAGCAACATTCAAGATAAGTGCTTTTTAAGAAAGGACCAAACATTAAAAGATATTGTGTCACACCAGTCAGTGATTAGAATTAGGACATACAAGGGGATTGACATAAGTCTTGGGCCTGACCATGAAGGAGTTACAGGAGGAAGATGAAACTTGGCACATTTAAAGTTCATCATATTTGCACTGAATGTGTAAAGTACGCGTTTGTTTCTTCAATGGGTTTTCCCGCTACGGTGCACGGCGCAATGCACCCTATTGACCGGATCTGCTGCTCCAAAGATTTGACAAAACAATGGAAAAGAAGGAGGCCAGAGCTGTGATAAAATTTCTGATGTTTCAGGGAAAAACACCTACAGAAATACACAGGGAGATGGAACCAGTGTTTCGTGATTCTAGTCCTTCATATACTTCGGTAAAAAACTGGTGTCAACAGTTTAAGTGCGGCCGCTCAAATGTTGCTGATTTGCCAAGATCTGGTAGACCAGCCTCAGAGTGCAACGATGAAAATGCAACAAGAGTGAAGAAAATCATTGACCAGGATCGAAAAATGGCAAATGTGGAGATAGCTAGTAGAGTAAAACTAAATGAAAGAACAGTTTATAGAATTTTACACAACAGACTGAAAATGAGAAAAGTATGTGCACGCTGGGTTCCGTGACTGTTGACACGTGAACAGAAGCAAACGAGGGTAAATTGCTGTCAACAGTTGCTGAAAAAGTGTCAGTCAAAATTTTTTTTGGAGAGCACAGTAGATGAGACTTGGGTACACCATTATGACCCCGAATCCAAAATTGCCAGCATGCAATGGAAAACCCCGGGCTCCCCAACACCTGTCAAGCCGAGGGCGCAGAAATCTGCAGGAAAAGTGATGCTGACTGTTTTTTGGGACGGCAAAGGTGTCCTTTTGAAAGATTATCTGCCTCGTGGCAACACAGTTAATGGACAGTACTATGCAAATCTTCTCACAAAACTAAGAAAGGTTGTGACCAGGAAACGAGGGATAACGCGCACTCAAAATCTTCCTTTGTTTCAAGACAACGCGCCCTCTCACAAAGCACGGCTTGTGCAGCTAGCAGCCAACGATTTGAATATTGAAATTCTTCCACACCCACCATATTCTCCAGATATGGCTCCATCAGACTTTTTTCTATTCCCAAATCTTAAAAAAAAACAGCTAAAAGGAAATCATTTTGACAGCGATGAAGAGGTTATAACCAACGGGCTGATCACCCGTTTGCCAGTCACTTTGATTACGGAAACAACAGCAAATGGATTGATTTGCCGTTGCCCTAAAGACGCCAATAGGCGTGATGGGAAACAATGGCAAAGAAAACCTATCTGCTGTTGCCCTAAGACGCCACTAGGCGTAATGGCCACTGACTGCTTTGACGGTCGGTGGCTAAGGACGGAAGAAGAAGAAGAAGAAGAGGTTATACTGGCATATGATGACTGGTTTAGTTTGAAAAATAGGGTGTTCTACTCCCAAGGTCTTTTCAAGGTCTAGCAGAGACGGCAGAAGTGTGTCAATTCAGACGGTGGCTATATTGAAAAGGAATAAACACTATACAAAATTTCAGCTCTCTGTGACATGTCCTTCATGGTCAGGCCCAAGACTTATGTCAATCCCCTTGTACACCTCAGCCATCGTGAAGGGTACCCTAATAATTAACATAACTTTTGTGTAGACTATTTTTATCTCCCTTTAACCATTACTGTATACATATAACCATATATATAAATATTTGTTTGGTCTCTCTTTCGTTTATCTGTAACCAATTTAGCTCGGTCTAATATATACGAGTATATTTATAGAAATGAATATTCACTGTTGTTTCTTTCTTTTCACTAAATGTTCTGTATTGCTTGGTAGTTAACTGTTTTGTTAATCTTTGTCTTAATTATCAGCTGGGGGTCTCATGAGCCATATCAGTACCTCAGGAGAAGTGTGGCTGAAGACCTAACCTACTTTCAGGATCCTTGATGGATTTGCTTCTTAACTTAACTGAGAAGAGTTTAAATTTCAGTCTCCTGAAACATTTCTTCCTACAAGTGTCGGACTATCACCTACAGCGAGCCAAAAGACACTGTGGAAGAGATTGGTACTCTCTCCATTTCTTCTATCTATCTTCTCTTCTACCCTGTCGCCACAATATCCAGTGAGGAATACAGGGACGATTAAGTGTTACTACACACTCACGTTTTGACATTCGCGTCTTTTCACTGTATCTTCATCAGTGATAAAAAACAAACTTGGGAAGAACTTTACCGCTTTTAGTGAACATTTCAATACTACCCTAACTGTTATTGGAAGCAGGCATCCAAGCGGCACGGGAGCTTAACATGGTGGCCAGTATCATGGTTAATATTCCCCATGCAACAAGAATCATCTTTTGATTGTCAAAATTTGGAAATTTGTAACAGATAGATATGGGACCATTATAACCGTCAATGTCATAACCTTGACACTGGATTAAATGGTCAACTGTGTGAACAAACTTACGAGTCAAATGAAGTTCAAATACCTTCGTCAGTACATGAACGATAGTCAAGCAACAATATTTACGGTGGATGTTACTCACATTGATTCAAGGCGTGCAGACTCATATCGTAGATGGAATCGATCTCTGTGCTGGGAGTGGTTCGATTTTAGCAGATAAATAGACATTGTATTGTGGTGTCTTTATACTAATTATATTTAGTGAGCACCTGCATCTGTCACTGCCTTTTATATAATTCTCGTTATTCTGTATTCTATATTGTTTTTCCCTAGGTGGACAGTTGGGAGGATGAATTCCAGAGGCGTATACCTATTTTCATTGGTATCCCTGAAATCGTTGCTATAGATCTTTGATAGTTTTCCCTTTGTGGAACTCCAGCTGTAGATTTTGTGTCCAGTCCGTGGTTATCTATCATATGTTTGGATGTGCTCGTGTTTTATGGTCGTGATTGGTAATTTCTTACTTTAGTTGTGTTACGTCAGGCATGTACGAGGTATTCTTCTCTGGCGTTGTTTTATTTTTATACTTTGTTTGTTGATACATGCATGTTTGATACCAGTGGTGTTGTGTCATATATATATTAGCGGCACCTAAGATGCGTCAAAAGTGGAATGCAGTCAGCGACCCATTGCTGACTGCTTGCGTCAGGGTCAGCGAACTAGAGCTGACCAAGACCCTACTCCACCTCCAAGTGGTGGTCCTGGAAACAGGCTGCATCACTGCAGTCTGGTTCAGAGAGTAGGGATCGAAGTGGGAAGGCAAACTCGGTCCTAAAAAATGCCGTGCCGAAGTCGGATGTGTCGGGCCGAAAGGCGCAGATATCGCAGCTTTGCTGTAAACGGCGACACAACGCAACCAACGTCCTTTTCAGGACGAATGCAGAAGAAGAAGAAGATATAGATTAGAATAGAATTATTTTGGCTAATTTCACTTCCTTGTTTCTGTTAATGTGTGTTTTTATATGTTTGTGATTTTTCTTTGTACATATTTAACATTGATATTAATTTGTTCCATTACTTAATGAGTAGGGTGATAACGGCATATTTGGTTAAATCATAAATTTTCTCCAATAATGATTATCGATGAGGTGATATATTTAATTGATTAATTATATATAACATTTCAGTTGACTAAGTAAGTAATATAATTCAGAGTCAAAAATGGAGACTGCTGAATATTTTATTAAACAAGTTAAATTATTGGTTTATCAGGTGAAAAACTTCAGGAGTTTGCACTGTCGGAATATAAGGAAGCACACGAGAAAGAAATGCGTCAATTAGAATTAAAAGATAGAGAATTAGCTAACCAGGAACGTATGAAACGATTGGAAAAGGAAGTTAACGAAAAAAGGAGGCAAGACGAAGAGAGAATTAAACTCTTGTAGATAGAAGAAAATGAAAAAAAGGAGACAATATGATTTTACAGTTGAGGGAGAAAAACAAGCTCATGAAGAGAGAATGATGCAATTAGAAATTGAAAGACAGTACTTACAAAATGAAATACCGAAGTTGCGTCTACTAGTGAATCACACCATCACAATAATGGTCATAAATGTGACATTAAAATTCATTTACTAATGTTTAAACAACGATATAGCGTTCTTTTTGTCAAGATTTCAAGTAGTGTGCACAGAATATAAAATTGATAAAAGTATGTGGTGTAGCAAACTGATGAATTGTTTTTATCCGGAGAGGCTTTAAGTGCAATCGCTTCGTTAGAAGACGATAGCCAAAACTATGATGAAGCAAGAGCTACGCTATTAAAAAATATCAGCTTACAGCTTAAGGTTATAGAAGGTGTTTTAAAGAGTTGTTGCAGGAAACAGGAAAAGAGTTCTCACAATTCATTTAGGATATTCGTTTAACTTTTAATTGTTGGATCGAACTTGAAAAGGTACAACGGAATTTTGAAGATCTTGCAGATTTAATACTACGGGATAGGATATTATCCTCAGTAAGTGATAAGTTTTTGGCATTTTTACAGGAGCGGAATCATATATCGTTATCGGAAGTTGAGACCCTTGGGCGACAGTTTTCAACTGCTCATCCGAATTTGAATGTCAGAAACACTAAACTGAATGAATCGTCACAGTCAGCGGGTGTTGCTACTGTAAATAACAGACAAGGAAAACTTAGATCGAATAGTGGTGACATGAATAGGTTTCGTCATAGAAGTGCCAGTTCAGATCGAAATAACAATTATCAGAGAAATTTTTCTCCTTTTGAAGTTGGAAATAGAAATGAATCACCAGCTTGCAGAAGATGGAATAACAATCATTTTGGAACTGGTCAACAGGTTGATTTGGGAAACAGAGACAGAATGAAGTGGCAACAAAATACTCCTAACCTTTACAGTTACAATACGTTACTCGCATAATAAGAATAGACAATTTTATAACAATAGACAACAAAATGACAGGGCATTTCGGTCAAATAGTTCTAATCGATCTGCTCACCATGGTAATTCCGTACAAATGTCGGAAAATAATGTCGCAGATAACAATAATACTGTTAATCAAGCAAATGCTTGTGCGTCATTTGATTTTAATAATGCTGAAAAATGTTTGGAATGCAAGAATTTATTTCAGCCTGACGTCGTATTCAGACTGAGATGTGGACATCCTATACCGGCGTTGTAAGCACATGAGGGAACTGGGTCTTTGGAGTTTCATACCGGTTTACTTAATGGCATGCCAGTATCTTTGTTGTATGATACAGGTTTTACGACGTTAGGCGTACGTAAATCATTGGTTGACCCTGCTTGTTCCACAGGTACTTGGATGAAATGTGTCACGTTTGGCGGCAGAGTTGAACGACTTCAAACTGCAATGGTTCATATCTCGACACCATTTTTCACAGGGAAAATTACTGTGTTTGCTCCCGAAACCAGTTTGTGATCTGGTAATAGGTCGAATACACGGGGCTAAAGAGTATACATTGGAACAAGTAAAAGATTGGGAACTTAAAAACGCACACAAAGCGAACATGGTGGTTACTCAAGCACAGGAGCACGCTCAACAAAATGTTGTACCATAAGGTATTGATGAATTGGGGCATAGCAACATTAGCAAAGAGGTTTTTGCTACATTGCAGAAAAATGATGATTCACTAAAGAAATTTTTTAATAAGTAATCTTTAGAATGTTTTGAACATATTAAATTTCGAGTTGCAACGCTTGATTAAGCGGATACTTGTTTGACTTTAGGATAGAATTATCTTTTCCTATTTTTCGGGTGACAGAGTACAGATAAGCGTGTGAACGCTGTTTAATGTATTTATTCTGTACTGTTTTGAGTCATGTGAATAGCTCGCTAGTCTGCATGTGTTATCGAGAACGGTGTTCAAGACAACCGAATCTCGTGACGGGTTTTTTGGCGGGACTAGTGTGTGATTGAGGGAGTTGTGTTTTGGGCGTGGACCGTGTAGGTCGAGACCCAGTGTTTTTTTGGATAATGTATGCCTACGTAGGATTTGAGAAAATGTCGACTTATATATTTCGCTGTGTGTACAGCCTATGTGATACACTGCAGTGAAGATTTGTTTAGGCCATATGAACCTTATTATAGCTGCCGTGTGATGCAGGCTTTGCTATGTATTGAAGTACTTTTGTAGGCCATATTTTGAAGATTATTGAAGCTGCCGGATGATGCAGGCTTTGCTATGTATTGAAGTACTTTTGTAGGCCATATTTTGAAGATTAATGAAGCTGCCGGGTGATGCAGGCTTCGCTGTGTATTAAGGTACTTTTGTAGGCCATATTATATATTAACTGCAGTGTGGAGATGTATGAAGCTATTAAGCTATTATTAGTCCAGGATTAGGACAGGCCATATTATGTTTAGCTGCAGTATGAAGATTTGTGAAGCTGTTAAGCTATTATAAGTCCAGGATTAGGACAGGCCATATTATGTTTAACTGCAGTATGAAGATTTGTGAAGCTGTTAAGCTATTATAAGTCCAGGATTAGGACAGGCCATATTATATATTAACTGCAGTGTGGAGATGTATGAAGCTATTAAGCTATTATAAGTCCAGGATTAGGACAGGCCGTATTAGGTATTGATGCAGTGTGGAAATTATATACTATGATTCGTGTTTTGCTGTCGAATGTGTGTCATTTATGTCATCGTATCTGTGTTGTAACGGAATAAACAGTATCGAACTGTTCCAGTCGTTTGCAACCCTTCTTGACTCCTGCATGTACCCTTATGTACGTACTGTGGTGTGCGAACATATCAACACACACCTAGGTCAACATTCCAGACACAGTGACAGGTCAGCAGCACACATATATTGAATTAGCCTGTGTGGCGATGATATAGACCAAACCACTACACTCGCAACAGTGGGTGTAAACAGACTAATAACATTAACGTTTAATTACATTCAGTGAGAAACCAGCAAATCTAGTCGGTATCAGTGGTGGTTTTCAGTTAACAGGATCTGACATCTACGACTATTCGCGTCGATAGCCTAAGTGGCGTAGTTTTCGTATCATTGGATATGATTTAAGATGTGCCTGAGTGGCGTATACAATTAAGAAATTGTTACCTCTACAGTGATATGTACTTGAAGCAAGAGGATAAAGTGAATCAAATTTTGTCCACCAGACCATAACATATCTAGAGGATCAGTCACTACAAGTTGAAAATAATACATATGACTTGCACGTGACAAGAGTGTAGAACACTTGACTTTGTTATAATTGACCTTATGTAGGCGGGGCTTGAATCTCCTGTACTTCAGAACTGTGACCTAGTTATTGTCTGCGTGGGTGGCGCATTTGAGAAACAACACACGCTTTATTTGGTAGAAGGCAACTTTACACCAGTAGCAATTGACGTCCTATTTCGTGCCTATAGACTACAACAACGTCTGCAGTGGTCAAGGAAGTTCAATTAGACTTGGACAGTATTTGTACCAGCATTTGTACGGGTTGTCACAGATTTCTGCAATATTCGAGTTACCTGTGCCAGTTATCACCATCACAAGTTCGAGATGTTATGATACACGGAGTTGCCGTGTACATTTCAGACTACAGAACAGTCAAGAGTTGCAGTGTGTGCTGTATTATGGTTCCTGTCAACTTGTGCATTGTTAAGCACATATCATATTGACGAAATTACCTGAAGAGAAACGAATCAAGTTGCAGTGCTTTCCCGCAGTGGAGGTTTTAGCAGTCTATGTGATATCCAGTGTCGTGGCGGAAAAGAAGCGGGATCATTGACAGATAAGTAATTGTGTCTTGTGTAAATTGTGTCACTTCATATATGTCGCTAGGCCTCCCTAATTGCTCATTTTGTTATTATTGTTGTTTATGTCTAATTTGACATATGATTAAGATTTGATGCATAGGTGTTAATGGCTGTTGACATATGTCGATTTTCCTGATAATGATGTGACTTGATAAAGATGCTATAAAAAGGAATTGGTGATACAGAATTGAGGAATAAGCTCATTTCTTGACAGATACTTAACTTTGTGAGCTGGAAGGGTGATTGTCCCAACTTTTGTAGACAGTAATTTGTCATAACTATATGTGATTACTAGATATATTGATTTAAGTAAGTGAATCACTATGGATGATGATGAGATAGATCCTGAGGATATGAGGCCTATATTGGCTTATTTGTGGGAAGAAGGTAGAGATTATCAAGAATTAAAAGGACCACAGCTTGAGGAACATGTGATAGACAGATTTTTGGTCAATGCGTCAAGAGCGCTAAGATATTTTGCTGAGGAGAATTTTCACTCTCATCCTCATCTAAGGATGGCTAAAGATTTAGCGCAGTTACTGCTTATGGATCTTCGATTGTTTTCGTACCACTATATGGGTGTTGAGCGCGATCAGATATTGAAGAGTATACGTAAGATAATGCGCAACGACATTTCTGTTGATCAGAAAAAGAGGTTAGAAGATGAGGAATTAAGAAGAAAAAAACAACAAAGGGAAAACTTCTTAGAGAGCACCGCTGAAGTGAGTAAAGTACATGAAACAGTGTCTAGACTTACGGGCGAATTGCAAAAGTCAAACTCAGAACTTGCTAGTGTGCAGGCAAGTTTGGATTTAGCATTGTTGAAGATAAAGCAATTGGAAGTCCAGATGAAAGATAAGCAAATTGAGGTAGAAAATATTACACAGGAGGTCCAACAAAATAAACAGATTTATGAGAATTTGAAAGTTGAGACCGATAAACGTGATAGAGATTATACAGAGTCACTTCTTGATTTAATGGATGATATTGCGAATCTTGGTCTCCAGCAGGAAGAAAAGAATGAGATGATTCCAGAAAAGATTGACGAGCTTAATAATAGGAATGATTATATTAAGATTCAGTCACTACAACTAGAGTTGACTCAGTTGAGAGCAAATAAAGAACAGTTAGAGAAAGAGACATTAGTGGAGTTGACGGCTGAGAAAGAGAAGGTCGCTAAAATTGAAAATTTACTAGCAGAAGAAAGCGACAAAGTTTTGGCTGTTAAGGAGTTAAATAAAAGGTTAAGTGAAACGATTTCACTTAAAGATAATGAAATTGCGGAAGCAAGGGAAAGAATATTTGGCTTACTAGATATGGTTTTGAAAAACAAAAGGTGCTCTTCTGTCAATGTTCACAATGATAGACAGAAAGTTGCGAAAAGTCAACCCCATACACTTTTTGCTCAGAGAGATTTCATTCATGGTAAAGATAGATCTTATCGTGGTAAATACAACTTTAAAAGTTCTAATATTACTGGTAGTTCCAGTAATAATTCTTGGCGTCAGACCAACAAAGATTCTTGTGTAACAGCCAGTTCTGTTGGTCAGGAAAAGATAGGTGATAAATTTCAGGTCAAGATTCATAAGAACAAATATTTCTCTACTACTGGAAATACTCAGAAATTAATAGCGGGTGTTGAGACTATTACTACTTGTTCCAAAGATGAAACCCATATGCGGAACAATAGAGATACTATTGTTTCTGGCAGTTGTCAAACTCAGCACAGTCAGTTTGAAACTATTGGTAAATATATTCCCCATAAGGGAAAAGAAAAACAGTTCTAGAAAGAGAGATAACCCCAAGAGTAAACAGTACCAAGGGAGATCAGAAAATAATAATTTT
This sequence comes from Oreohelix idahoensis, assembly GCA_024509875.1. Classification (NCBI taxonomy): domain Eukaryota; kingdom Metazoa; phylum Mollusca; class Gastropoda; order Stylommatophora; family Oreohelicidae; genus Oreohelix; species Oreohelix idahoensis. The sequence continues at coordinate 31,601 of JAMPIV010005117.1, read as the reverse complement.
CCCTCTCGTAGATACTGTAGACAATTTAACAAATCTCAAAGTTTTGATTGTAAGAATGTTGGAAAGTATGATAGAGATAATAGCTTTTCAAATGTTGCTTTACATCACCAGAGGAATGTTCCTAAACAAAAGACTAAAGTCATTATTTGTAAACAAGGCAACGGTAATAATAAGTATTTTGATCATAGAACAAATAATAAGCGCAATTGTGCTAATTTTGTTCAACATGAGCCCAGAGTCATTTATAATCAAAGTAAACAGAGTAAAAATAACAGTGGATGCTTGAATACTATTGCCTGCTCTGGTTGTTGTTGTGAATATAACACTTTGTTTCAGCGTAAGGCAGCGGCGACATTCAAGGTCGGTCATGTTGTCCCCAAGAATTCTATGATATCTACATGTGATAGAGAGAGCTAGTGACATCGTGAAGAGACCGGGTTTTTACACAAGCCGGTACTGGGTAATTGTAAACGTGATTTCTACGTTTTTTTTTCATTAAATTTCACTATTGAGTAAAATGGAAATTTTCATTTGTATTTGTTGACAGAAGCTACGTTGCGATAAGGGTCAAGGCTTCTGTGACATATTGACGGTCAGAAATGTGAGTCAACTTTCCGCTCGAGTAGTCAACCGAAACCTGTCAGCGTCAAACTAAATCTGAGGTGTTGCTTTCTGAAGGTCAAGCATGTTTACAAGAGAGTGGGAGACTTCGCGTCTGATTTTTTTTTTTATGTGAAGATAGTAAATATTTTTGTATTCTATATTAGTACATGACATGTTGTTGTTTTGAAATAACATATAATTTTGTTGTAATGATTATTTCTATGCATCATTTGATTGCCATAATTTTTTTATTGTTATTTATATGTCTGTATTTTGATGATGTATTAATACATTTTTATGCTATTTATATATTATTGTGTTGATAATGTGTAGTATGTAATTATTATCCTTTATACTACTCTGTTCAACTTAGAATTTTTGCAACTGTGTTGTTTAGGATAGTTTTGTACATGATGAGATTGCACAAACTCATTTATTGTGTTGATGTAGTGGTTACTTTTAGATAGTCCTGAGTGTTCGTTATTCACTTAATTTATATTTTTCTTATGTTTTGATGTCATGATTAATTAATATATAGAACATACAGAGAAGATGTGTATTATCTGGTATGTTGTGAAATGTAATTTTGAAAATAGCTTGCATGTATCATACATGATCTTGTATTTGGATTTGTTAACTTTTTGTGAAACTTCGATTTTTCCAGAACTTGATTTTCTTGCCAGTCAGGCATGCAGATTATTTTCCTAGCAGATTATTTAAAAAAAAAAAAAACTTATTTTTTGTAGATATTTTTATAGAACCTTTTTTATATTTCATATTAGCATCAAAGGGTAGATTTATTTAGAATGTATATCTTATCGATTTGAGTAAGAGATAGAGTTATAGCTAAATAGCATTTTACTGAGCTGAACGTAATTGTCAGCAGAAAGAACTTAAAGGATAAATTAAATTTACATGTGTTGATTTAAAGGTTTCTTCGAGATAGGATTTTTGTTTTATATTTCACTCATTTTGTTAAAATATTGATTTCATTATTAGGCTTTACTTAAAGTATTATTGAATTACTTAAAAATTAAATACTGTTTTTATGTAACTTATCGAGAAAAAAAATATGTTTGTACGGTACTGTTGAAAAAAATGATTTTTTTTTTTTTGGCATTGTAATTTTTTGTTGGGTGTGCCCAGCATTTGACTTCGTGATATCATTGATATGTAGTTTGATTAGTTCTTGTAAAAAGTTGTTTTTTATTATGATGTATTTTTTATTTTTAGCGCTTGATTGTGCGTTGGTCGTATTAGTTATAGTAATGCTATTACTTGTTTGTTCGATGCCTATAATTTATTTATGTTAGTTTTGTATAACTCTTATAACTTAGTTAAATTACTTATTAGGTTTTGTTTAGTTATAAATTATTTTTGGTGGTATTAGTATAGATATACTTTGATATTTTGTGTTGTGCCTTTCGATCATGTTTATATATTTATTTTTGAATAGGTTATCTGATCAAAACAGTTATTAGTATGTACTGTTATTGACTTTCTTTGCGTTCGTGCCTTTGCTTTCTATCTGTCTTTGGTAACTATTCTTCATTTCATTCCTCCTTTTCTGTTGTCTTTTCGGTATGGATTTCATATCTTGTTTATACTTTCGTACCTCATCTTCGTTTTACTTGATTCTATTTGTATACTTTGTCTTCTTTCAACACTTATACCTCTATTCTTTGTATTGTTGGAGTGGTTATATGATTTGATATAACATATCTACTTATGATAGTTGTATTTATTTTACATGTAATTGTCCAACTTAATTATGAGTATATGGTATTGTTGAGTTCTTACTTTCCTTTTTTACAGATCATTCTTCTTTTGATTGATCTTGTGTTTTCTCTTTCGATTGGTTGTTTTCGGTTTGGTTTGTACTAAATATACGTAACTTAATTTTGGAACTGAAACTGATCATATTTGTATATTTAGCTAATTACTTTTTATACTTAGCTGATTATGCTGTATGCTTTAATTGCTACTTTACACTTTAATGCTGATATTTGTTGTAGATATAATTTTGATTTAAAATAAGATATTTTTGTAGGCATACGTTACAGCTTAATTGTCTTCTAAATTTTTCGTTTTTGGGAGTTAATTTTTTCAAAAAAAATGATAGAATCATTTTTTTCCCGGAGCGGGTGGTAACTGTTGCAAGTGGAACTTATGGAAGGGGAAGTAATCTTTAGAATGGTTTTTTAGACATATTAAATTTCGAGTTGCAACGCTTGATTAAGCGGATACTTGTTTGACTTTAGGATAGAATTATCTTTTCCTATTTTTCGGGTGACAGAGTACAGATAAGCGTGTGAACGCTGTTTAATGTATTTATTCTGTACTGTTTTGAGTCATGTGAATAGCTCGCTAGTCTGCATGTGTTATCGAGAACGGTGTTCAAGACAACCGAATCTCGTGACGGGTTTTTTTTGGCGGGACTAGTGTGTGATTGAGAGAGTTGTGTTTTGGGCGTGGACCGTGTAGGTCGAGTCCCAGTGTTTTTTGGATAATGTATGCCTACGTAGGATTTGAGAAAATGTCGACTTATATATTTCGCTGTGTGTACAGCCTATGTGATACACTGCAGTGAAGATTTGTTTAGGCCATATGAACCTTATTATAGCTGCCGTGTGATGCAGGCTTTGCTATGTATTGAAGTACTTTTGTAGGCCATATTTGTTAGAAGCTGCCGGATGATTTTGCTATGTATTGAGTATTTTGTAGGCCATGAAGCTGCCGGGTGATGCAGGCTTCGCTGTGTATTAAGGTACTTTTGTAGGCCATATTATGTATTAACTGCAGTATGTGGAGATTTATGAAGCTATTAAGCTATTATAGTCCAGGATTAGGACAGGCCATATTATATTTAGCTGCAGTGTGGAGATGTATGAAGCTGTTAAGCTATTATAAGTCCAGGATTAGGACAGGCCATATTATGTTTAACTGCAGTATGAAGATTTGTGAAGCTATTAAGCTATTATAAGTCCAGGATTAGGACAGGCCATATTATATATTAACTGCAGTGTGGAGATGTATGAAGCTATTAAGCTATTATAAGTCCAGGATTAGGACAGGCCGTATTAGGTATTGATGCAGTGTGGAAATTATATACTATGATTCGTGTTTTGCTGTCGAATGTGTGTCATTTATGTCATCGTATCTGTGTTGTAACGGAATAAACAGTATCGAACTGTTCCAGTCGTTTGCAACCCTTCTTGACTCCTGCATGTACCCTTATGTACGTACTGTGGTGTGCGAACATATCAACACACACCCAGGTCAACATTCCAGACACAGTGACAGGTCAGCAGCACACATATATTGAATTAGCCTGTGTGGCGATGATATAGACCAAACCACTACACTCGCAACAGTGGGTGTAAACAGACTAATAACATTAACGTTTAATGCGGTGCGTCCATGTGAGAAGATGGCCGTGGAAATTATTGGCCAACTTCCCATAATGTCATCGAGAGGACATATATATGTATTAACCTGCATAGATATGTGCACGCGTTGGCCGGAAGATATAGCTCTAAAAATATTGCTACTCAGGATGTGGCTGAGGCTTTGTTTCAAATTTTTACTAGAATCGGTTTTCCGAGAAAACTGTTGTCAGATAGGGGCTCTCAATTTGTATCCGGTGCTATGACTGAGGTGATGAAAATTTTTCACATAGATAGATCACTTAGCAATGTATATCACGCCGCCTCGAACGGTATGGTTGAGCGGATCAATAGGTTGATAAAACAAATGTTGGGTAAGATTACTACTGATTTACCTAAAGAGTGGGACCGAGTTTACTTGCGGTACTTTTCGCTTATCGCGAAATACCTAATGAGCATACTGGTTTCAGTCCATTTCAACTTGTGTTTGGGGCTCAACCCAGAGGTCCATTATCTTTGATCAAAGATTTATTAATCGATTCTGATTTGTCTCAAGAAACGGTATCGTCATACGAGTATGTGGTCAATCTCAGACAAAGAATCATGAATGCATGTCAGTTAGCGACATCTGCATCAGAAAGAGCTAAAGAAAAAGCTCAAGTGTTACAAAATCATTCAAGGCATCTTCAGCATCTTGTACGAGGCGACGAAGCATTTGTTCTCTTACCTAGTAAGCAAAATAGACTACTAATAACGTGGTGTGATCCTTTCAAAATTCTGTCCCGTATTTCGGATGTTGATTACGTACTTGATGTCAAAGGGAAAAGGAAGATATTTGACATTAACATGTTGAAAGAATTTCACGCAAGGCCTGAACATCTTCAGGCAGTATTTCACGCTGCCGAGGACATAGTCTCTCGTCCAATTGGTTGGTCTTCATTATCAGTGATTCAGGAAGAATCAGCGTTTCCTGATGTATCTATGAATTTTCTTAATATACCTGTACATTCTACAGAAACTTGGAAAGATGTGACGATATGTCAAGATTAATCATTTGATAGCAAAACACAGGTGTCTGACTTATTACATTCTTTTAATGATGTACTTTCAGATATTCCAGGTACAACAAATGTAATCATATACATTTAAATGATGAAACATCTATTAGAGTACGTCCATACCCTATACCTTTGCACTCTCAGGACAAAGTAAACAAAGAAATATGACATGATTAGGTTAGGGATAATCACTCCTTCTCAATGTAATTTAGCTTTTCCTATGGTGGTAATTCGAAAAAAGATAATGAGATACGACTCTGCATTGATTTTAGAAAATTAAATCAAGTCACAAATTTTGATGCCGAACCATTACCATTATTGGAGGATTTCTTACCCAAATTGTCAAAGGCAGTATACTTTAGTAAATTTGATTTGGCCAAGGGATATTAGCTAGTTCCGTTGGCGGATAGATGTAAACAGTTCCCAGCTTTTTCGACTCCTCGTGGGTTATTCCATTTCAATGTCATGTGTTTCGGACTCATGAATGCTCCTGTGTCCTTCACTAGAATGCTGTTCTCTCATAGGCAAGATATCATTACTTATATAGGCGATATTTGTCTATTTAGCAATACGTGAGATGAACACTTTCTTCGTTTACATTCACTATTATCTACTCTTAGATCTGCAGGGTTAACTGCTAGACCTTCTAAGGTATTGGATTCTCGGAGATTACTTTCTTAGGCCATAGGATTGGTGGTGGAAATCTTCAACCATTAGAGCAAAATGTATCCAAGATTCTTAATCTCTCCGTTCCTAAGACAAAAAAACTGGTTCGGAGTGTGTTAGGCTTGGTTCAATATTATGGTAGATTCGTTCCTAACGTGTCTTTGATTACATCAGTTCTGTCTACTTTACTTAAGAAAGGGGATGCTAATGTAATTAGGTGGACATCAGAATGCAATTCTGCTTTTAGTAAAATAAAAGATTTGTTCTCATCACCACCAATTTTGAAATTACCTATCATTCATGATCGATATACTCTCCAAACAGATGCTTCGTCCTGTGGAATAGGGGCGGTATTACTTCAAGAATTTAATGGTTGCCTCCATCCGATTACGTACATATCGAGGAAATTGAACATGGCAGAAAGGAATTATTCAGTATTAGAAAAGAAGTTACTTGCAGTCGTGTGGGCTGTAACCAAGCTTGAAAAATATCTTCTGGGTGTATCCTTCGTGATACAAAGTGATCAGAAAGCATTGGCATACCTAAAGACTAAGAACCACAAGTGCGCACGTGCAGCAAGGTACGCCGTTCTGATGCAGTCTTATAACTATACCATTGAATCAATACCATGATCAAGAAACGTGATTGCCGATTTACTGTCCAGATGTCCGCAGGAAGATAGTACACAATTATCGTAATGCAAATTTTACATTTCCGTAGGGAATATAGACAATGGAATACCGTACTAAGATTAATTATTTGATTTTAATGGAACACGTTGCAGGAACAGTAAGGGAACTTTACGGACTTTAGTAAGATTATTTTATCATATGATAACTTTAGTGCAAATAATTTTTGGTGTTATAATAAACACTAATGAATTTCGGGATCGCGTGATTGTAGAGTTTTGAGTGCAGAAGTAAGTAATTTTATTGCACGCATGGTACACATATGACATCATGTTGCGGTCGGAAAATTAGCCCAACGGATTGTTGAAAGCTTGATAGTCAATCTTTGTAACTTGGTTTACATTTCATCATTTTTGCATCGTGCCTTAGATGTTAATTACGCGAATGTGGGTTTAAATACTTTGAAACCACGATAGTAATAATTGAATCTCCCAAATGTTCATAGACGGGATAAGTCATGTCTAGAGTCCAAACAAACAATTTATTATACATTCTGTAGACATCGTACGTTGATCATGAATTACATCACAAATATAATTTAGAATCCTATGTTGAGTTAGCTATCTTGCATATCAGTCCTTTGTCTCATACATCTGAATTACTGTAGGCAGAACGACATAACTATATGCACGCGTGGTTGGTAAATTCAACGACCGACAGTGAGATTATGCGTCTGGCACTAGTATAACTAAAACGGACTGTTAATTCATCTCGACAAGGTTTAGTCAATTACTAACCTGTAACTTCATCTTTCTTCATCATAACAGTGGACTGACCCATGTCCATAACAAAATACAATATAACTGTGTGGCATTCCATGCCCGACACTATAGGAATATAAAGACACGTCTTCTCCGTTTGACGGTCATTCAAGAAAGGGTCCCGTCTCTTGGTCACCGTGCGTGACTACCAACGCTGAAACGTCACAGCGTTCACTAGGCTAATAATACTTTTACATTACATTAAACGTTGTAACCCCTAAAATCGCATGCCGCTAACCTCTAGCAGACAATGCCAATTAATCTACCGTAACAATTCCCTGTCCACCGGGGGAAAAAAAATCTATTAGATAGATTTTTTTTTCAAAAACCTATCTGAATGAATATCAAAAAAATTTAACAATATCAAAAAATTTAACAAAAATGCGGCATATGGCCTACGATGTTCTGTCTAGAACAGTGTCGTGGTCATGTCGACTTACTAACAGTCATCTAATATATTAATGATCATATTATACTTAAATGTTATACATAAATTTTATATGAACTAAAAGAGAATGGCTAATGTTGATATCTAATTAAATAATTAATTAACTTAAAATATGTCGCAATGAAATGTCACGTCAGACTAATCTAAAGAGTTAAAATTAAACTAATTAATTATATTGAGTGTGTAATAAGAATAAAGTTGTTGAAAATCTAATGTAAGAAAAATGAAAGGATATGTTAAAGAGAGAAATAAATAAATGAAGAATAAAGTAGAGAAAGAAAGTAATGTATAAATTTAACTTAGTTATGTGTGTTGGACATTAATTAAGTTTAGTATTAAGTTGTTAATACCTATCTAAATTAACCAATTTAAACAATAATGTAGTATGTATTGTATCAACATAATTATTAACTATATAATATAATAGTTACATACAATAGCATTATCTAAGAATCATGTGAGTTCTTATTTTTTTCTTCTTTCATTTTTTTTTCAAATTTCATTTCATTTTTTTTTTAATATTTATCTCACCTTTCATTTTAATTTTCATTATTTTAACGACTTAATTAAAATTAATTAAAGTTGGATATGATGATCCATCCGTAGGCTTGATCCTTGTGAATTCCGATTAGAAAAAAATGTTTATGTGTTTCAGTTCATAAGTATCGACGTTATTGACAATAGTTCATGACGCATACTGAGTTACTTTGATAGTATTTTCTATTATTTTCACTTGATGCACGAAAATGTTTCCAATAGTTTTATCATGACTGGATATCAAGCAAAGTCCTGACGTAAATACGAACACAGAGTCAATTGATTTCGTTCATTTCGTATATAATATGTCTTTAGTAAGCAGATACGTGTATTATAGGCAATGGTTTCTGTCTATGTAGAACAGCAATGATAGTGCTATGTCTCTTGAGTAAGTATCTGCGACGTTACTATAGTTCAGGACTCGACATCAGTAGGATTTCGAGACAGAGTATCTGCCAAGACGTTATCTGATCCTGTGATGTACTCGATTGAGAAGTCAAAAGGCTGAAGTAGAATGGCGTATCTTGTCAGCTTCGGGCTCTTGTGATTAGCACGACGTAGTGATGCCACCGCTTTTTGGTCCGTCTGTACCACAAAGGGTGCGCCTAATAGGAATTTTTCGAGCTTTGTGATCGCCCAAATGACGGATAGTAATTCTCTATCAACTGTTGAGTACTTGATTTCTGGTGGCTTCAGTTTCCGTGAGACGTACAGTGTGGGATGGAGGACGTCGTCATGATATTGGAGCAAACAGGCGCCATTTCCGTAATTACTCGCATCTGTGCGGAGAATAAACTTTTTGGAAGCATCAGGTAGTCTCAAAATAGGTGGGTGTGAAAAAATATTAATTATTTGACGGAAAATTCTATCACATTCACTAGTCCATGTCACCTTCACTGGCATGTCCTTTTTTAACAGTGATGATAAGACAGCCGTGATAGATGACAGGTTAGGTACAAATCTGCTGTAATATTGGACTAGTCCTAACAAGCTTCTAACCTGTTTCTTCGTTTGAGGAACGGAAATGTTTAAAATTTTAGAAACCGTACTGGGTAGTGTTTGGATATATCCTGCTCCAATGATGTGTCCCAAAAAAGTTATTTCGTGAAACGCTACTTGTAATTTTGTGGGTTTAGCAGTTAAATTGTTCCTTCTTAATGTGTCCAAAACGTATTCAAGACCCAAAAAATGTTCCTCAAAAGTTGAACTAAATAAGCATATGTCGTCTATGTATGTAATAATGTCTGGTCTACCTGAAAAAATGTGTCGCATCATGCGAACAAAGGTAGCTGGAGCGTTAACAAGCCCAAAAGGCATAACATTCCACTGGTATAGACCTTGCGGAGTGGAAAACACTGTGTAGTATTTAGCTTTTTCGGTTAGTGGTATCTGCCAATAACCTTTAGTTAAGTCTATCTTAGTGAATATAGTTGCGGTCGATAGACGTGGCAGTACGTCGTCGAGAAGTGGATGTGGTTCGCTATCAACTATCGTTTGTGCATTTAAATTTCTATAGTCGACGCATAGTCTAATGTTATTGTCCTTCTTTCGGACAATAACTAATGGAGAAGAAAATGGGGAATTACTAGTTTCAATAATTCCTAAAGATAACATCTGTTCAAGTTCCTTAGTAGTTTTAGTAAGAAAATGTAGAGGAACAGAATATGGATGTACCCGAATTGGAGTATCATCGTTAAGAGTGATGTCATGACTAATGACTGATGTGCGACCTGGAACGTCGGTCAACACATCTGGATAAGATTGTAGAAGTTCAGCAATCTGTTGATGCTGTTGCGGTGTAACCGACGAAGAGATGGTTACGTCCCGCCAAGATTCAGTAGGCTGTACTACAGGTACAGGTAATGCTAACTGTACCTCAGGAAAAGAAGATTCTTCTTCCTGGATAACAGACAAATTAGAATAGTGACATGTAGGTACGAAAGTGTCATCTAGTTCATGAAAAATAGCTTGTAGATGTTCAGGTCGAGTATGAAATTGTTTGAGCATATTAATGTGAAATATTTTGTGATGTCCCTTAATGTCCAGGACATAATCAACATCAGAAATCTTATTGATAACCTGGTATGGACCGTTCCACGAGATGAGTAGTTTATTATCGTTATGTGGCAATAACACATAAGCTTGATCTCCTGGAAATAATTGACGTAATCGTCTACTACTGTTTTGGAAAGTTCTAGCTTTCGCTTTAGCAGCCTCAGATGAAGCTGTTGCCATTTCGCAGGCATCAATAATGTTATTCCGGAGATTAATTACATACTCATAGGATGACTGGGTATCCTGAGTCATCTCGGAGTCAATCAATGTCTTCTATTAGTCCCATAGGACCTCTTGGTAGAGCGCCAAAGACTAATTGAAACGGAGAGAAGCCAGTTTGTTCATGTTGCACCTCTCGATAAGCGAATAACACGGCTGGGAGTACTCTGTCCCAGTCCTGTGGATGGTTAACTGTAACTTTATGTAACATTTGTTTGAGTGTGCAGTTAAGTCTTTCTACTGCACCATTACTCATTGGGTGACAAATGCTGCTGAGATTTCTATCTATATTCCAAGTCTTCATTACTTCTGTCATAGTCTCAGATATAAATTGAGATCCATGATCTGACAAAAGTTTTCTAGGAAAACCTACTCTAGAGAAGATCAGGTGTAGTGCATCAGCTACATCTGTGGTGGTGGTTGTTTTCAATGGGATGGCTTCTGGCCATCGTGTGCATAAATCGATGCACGTGAGAATAAATCTATGTCCTCTGGCTGATGGTAAAAGTGGGCCAATAATATCAATGGCCATCTTGTCAAAGGGTCTCACAGATATGTCACAAGCCTGAATAGGCGCCGTGTAAAAGGCTCCTCGTGCTTTCACTTCTTGGCATATCGTACAGGAGCGTACGTACTGTGAAATATCTCGTGACACTCCCGGCCAAAAAAAAGAAGATAATACTCGAGAACGTGTCCGAGTATATCCCATGTGACCTGCGCACTTAGAATCATGTGCGTGTTGAAGTATGTACCGTCTAAAAGCAAAAGGTACCATGACCTGTTGTCTTACATGAGTTTTATCCATAAAACATCTTAATAAAATGTCATTTTTAATAATAAACTAATGACTATTATTACTGTTCATAGCAAGATTGTCAACTTTGTTGACCAGTGCAAAAAATTTTGTTAATGATCTGTCTTCCTTCTGTTTTGCAGCAAAAGATACTCGGTCAATAGTAGAATGAACCTCGATATTTTCATGTTTGTCTGTTTCATTGTTTTCAGTGTCCATAGTCTCTAATTGTTTCGTATGTGCTCTGGTTATTACTGCATTTCCGATGCATATATTATTTTTTTCCCATTCAATAATCTCTTCTGGTGTGCAATCTTTACTTCCGTGTATGCATCCCACCATAAGGTCGGCAATTGGGTTTCTTAACATGCATGCTTTAACGTTGCCTGTGAAAAAAGGTGTATTAATGTATAATAGCAGTTGGATAACATTCTATGGTTCCTCCAAAGGTCATGCACCTGACATGTTCTCCAGCTGCACAATTTGGATGAACAAGTGACTGACGGATTCCGATCGTTGTCGATCCCGAATCTCTTAAAACTGAGACGACGGATCCATTAACTTTTCCTCTGTTGAAGATCAGCGAGCCTGTTCCGTCATTGACTGCTAGACTGACTTCTGGTAGAATGTGTCCGCAGTTCAGAACTGTCTCTTTTGCATTCTGAAATATAAGATTACATTCTGGGCAACTATTTGCCACGTTATAATTCATTGCATAACATGTAGATGAAGACTGTATTTTGTTATTAGTAGGTGAACTCTGAACCCCAGGGGTTGTAGCAGTAGTAACGGCTGCCCCTGTATTATGATTATAATTTGTCGATCTACGAGAATGAGAACGATGACGAGAATAATCAGTTGAATTATCCCGTTGTCCCCTATTGTAACTGTTATCTCGATGTCTCGAGTTATAATTATCGCTGTTGTTCCAATTGTTACCATTATTATAATTATATGACCGATTATAACTTGAGTTACGTGGATTATTGTTGTATCTGGACTGAGGTGAATAATTTCTATTTTGTGGTCTTCCTCTATTAAAGTTATTGTTAAAACTATTACGTCCCTTATGAAAATTAATGTCATAGTTTCCTTTGAACCTACCTCTGTCCACACTGTGTGTTCTTGGTTTGTTATTACTATGATATGCCATATTGGAGGCTACAGGAAGAGGTTCTCTTATCAACGAGCCAGAAATGTTAGCATTCGGATGAGCGGTGCAGTAGTCTAATGAAATGTTTTCTAACTCATCAATAGTTTCTGGTTTACGTTCTTGCAGATAAGTTATCTCAGTGTTAACATACGGCTGTGAGAGTTGGAAAATAACAAAATCATTGGAGAACAAGCTGAATACATTCGAGAACAAATGTCTTAGAAAACTCATGAACATCAGTTGGAAAGAATTCAAGACTAATCGACAAATAAGAGAAGACTCTAGGCAGAAATATGTCTCCGACTATATAAGGAAAAGACGATGGTCATATATCGGTCATGTCCTACGAATGCAAAACAACAGAATACCACTACAGGCGCTCACTTGGGTTCCTGAGGGTAAGCGGAAAAAAGGAAGACCAAAAGAAACACTCAGAAGAACAATAATAAGAGAAGGAAGAACGTTGGGCCTAAATAATGTGCAAGAGCTAAGAGGAGTGGCGTCACAACGAACAACCTGGAGAGCACTGGTTTCTGCCTTATGCGCCGTGTTTGGCGCTTAAAGAATTTATTATTATTATTATTATTATTAGATAAGCAAAGAACGGTGGGCTGACAGAAGATAACACTTTATCCCTCAATAACAAATCGACTAACTTGTCGTAAGATTTGTTTACACCTGCCAGTTCAACCCATCTGTTTAAAGTATTGCGTATGTTAGCAATAAACCCTGTAAAGTCTTTATTATTATCTGGCAACAAACTTTTGAACCGTAATCTACATGCCTCTTCGTTCAAGTGGAACCGGCGCAATAACAAAGTCTTAATGGCCTCATAGTCAGTGGATAATGTCGGATCAATATTTTGTGCTGCACTTGCAGGTTCGCCATCCAGAAATTCCTTGAGTTTAAGTGCCCATGCAGTTTTGTCAAGGTTATTGACCTTGCATATATGCTCAAAGCGCGATAGCCATGATGACAAATCGTCCACGTGTAACTTGAACGGTGGTAGCTTAAAGTAATAATTGCCCTTAAGTCGGTTGGATGAAGATCCAGATTGAGCATTATCATTTTGGCTTGCTGCAGCACCCTGCGACTGAAGTTTTGCTGTTTCCAATTTAAGCCGTTGCAATTCCATTTCTTGCTGCAGTATGATTTCCTGTCTTTTCAATTTATTTTCTTCTTCAATCCGTAGGATTTCATCTCTTGCCACCTTTCTTTCTTCTTCTTGTCTTAATTCTGCTCTCTTCTCCGCCTCTTTTCTTTCAAGTTCTTCCATCTCTGCCTTAGCAATAGCTTTCCTTTCAGACTCTTTTCTTTCAAGTTCTTCCATCTTTGCCTTAGCAATAGCTTTCTTTTCAGCCTCTTTTCTTTCAAGTTCTTCCATCTCTGCCTTATATTGTGCAAGTTGTTGTTACGCATATTCACGTAGTTCTGATCCTTTCAAATTAAAGTCCTTCCCATTTTTAATAAAGTAGTCTAAGTTAAGCATCTTGACGTTAATTTATTTAAGTACTCAATCACTTATGTCTAGTAATCACTAAAAAGTCTATGTAGATATTTGTAATTACTCAACGAATGAATAATCACTACAAGAAATTGCAATATTCCTGTACTGTTATTTATAAGTTCCACATATATATAATATTTTGTAAAAATATTATATATACCCACTAATATCTATCATAAATAGTTATGATAGTTATCTAAGGTGCTGAAATTATATCATGCACTTAATATTAGTATTCAATAATTATGGGTATTATACCTAAATAATTAGGTTATTTAATCTTAATAGTTACTAAGTTCACACTGTAGTACTGAGAAAGTGTACTAATTAACATTTAATATGTCTTAATATGTTATAAATTTATAATAATTAATCATAGTATATTATGTCATAATCATGAGCTATAAAGTGCATTGCCCATTTCTTGGACCACCACTGCAAATTGGTGCAAAGTCCCTAATTCCTCCTTAAAACTCATAAAAATTTAATCATATTAATCTACACTCTTATTAATGAATAAATTATAGTATTAATATTATCTTATAAATGGATGAAATGAAGACAAACAACACAATTTGTTAACCAAGGATTACAGAACAGTATTACCATACGACAAAGACATTTTCACAATAAAAATGCATTTATAACTAAGTTGAATAAACCGGAAGTGAGAGATCAAAGAATGAACTGAATAGAAAATTAACCTGCGTACACAAAAATTAGTGACGTATACATGGACTCATTAACGGTTGTACAAATATATAAACGAAATAATAGTCAGATCAGAAAAAACACGATAGATTACAAACATAACTACAGAAATGAATAAAAATTAGAACTAAATACACTAGAATACCCCAGTTATAACACGACTAGACACCTAACATGCAAGGTCAATTAATTGCAAATACGAACGAACAAAAAATCATCGGAAAGCCATCGATGGGTTCTTCGTAAAAATGCAATTAACTAACGGCCTTAAGAACAATTAAAATCAGTTCGTGGCATCCAAGGAGCCATAGAATTGATTTCAATCCGCCGCCCATCCATACCCACGAATAAGGGACAACATCAACGGAAAAAAACAGATATAACATAGATATATAACAAATAGAGTGGACATGCCTGCACAGAGAAATGGACTTAGTATTGTGCTATATGAATGACAACCGTCCTAAGTCTAGACTTATCTTTAAAAGGCACCGGCGATGTCAAGTTCATCAACGGACTAGATTCATGCCTAGTACTGTTTGCTCCTTGTTGGCTGATAACCGTATTCCATCGTCTGGTCTTCTTGATCATGTAAATCTTCATCAAACCTGGAATGCGTTGAAGGTTGTACTTTCGAAGCGCGGCATCTACGCATGATGTAGTGACGTCAGATTGGCATTTCGTAGTCATGCGTTTAACGTCATATTTATGCAAATCATGTGACTTTCTTGTAATCGTAAACAGTTTGTGAAAGTATGTAAACAAGAAAAATTTTCCTTTTTCTTTCGATCCCCACACTGGCCACCAATTCTGTTGCGGTCGGAAAATTAGCCCAACGGATTGTTGAAAGCTTGATAGTCAATCTTTGTAACTTGGTTTACATTTCATCATTTTTGCATCGTGCCTTAGATGTTAATTACGCGAATGTGGGTTTAAATACTTTGAAACCACGATAGTAATAATTGAATCTCCCAAATGTTCATAGACGGGATAAGTCATGTCTAGAGTCCAAACAAACAATTTATTATACATTCTGTAGACATCGTACGTTGATCATGAATTACATCACAAATATAATTTAGAATCCTATGTTGAGTTAGCTATCTTGCATATCAGTCCTTTGTCTCATACATCTGAATTACTGTAGGCAGAACGACATAACTATATGCACGCGTGGTTGGTAAATTCAACGACCAACAGTGAGATTATGCGTCTGGCACTAGTATAACTAAAACGGACTGTTAATTCATCTCGACAAGGTTTAGTCAATTACTAACCTGTAACTTCATCTTTCTTCAGCATAACAGTGGACTGACCCATGTTCATAACAAAATACAATATAACTGTGGGGCATTCCATGCCCGACACTATAAGAATATAAAGACACGTCTTCTCCGTTTGACGGTCATTCAAGAAAGGGTCCCGTCTCTTGGTCACCGTGCGTGACTACCAACGCTGAAACGTCACAGCGTTCACTAGGCTAATAATACTTTTACATTACATTAAACGTTGTAACCCCTAAAATCGCATGCCGCTAACCTCTAGCAGACAATGCCAATTAATCTACCGTAACACATCAACAACAGAATGAACAAAGCAAGAACAACCTTTTTTAGTCTAAACAACATCTGGAAGTCCTCTCAGTGCAGCACAAGGACAAAATTAAGATTATATCAGAGCTGTGTGCTTTCTGTGCTTCTCTATGGTGCGGAATGCTGGAGAGTTACAGAGAAGGAAATGTCGAAATTGTCATCTTTTCACACAACATGGCTAAGAAAAATTCACCTAATCTTTCGGCCGAATACCATCACCAACCAAGGTCTGCTCACTCGGAGCAAGCAAGAGGACATGCGCACCATCATAGCTGGCAGACGCTGGAGCTGGGTTGGCTATGTCCTCAGAAGAACAGCTATGCTATGGACCCCTGAAGGAAAAAGAAAGAGAGGCCGACCAAAAAAAACTTGGCGGAGGACTGTGGAGGCTGAGATGCAAAGAATGAACCAGAGTTGGGGCACTGTACGAAGGATGGCCACCGACCGAGCAAAGTGGAATCAATTTGTTGTTGCCCTACAAGACGCCACCAATCAGTTTGTAGATTGGTAAATGACTTTTTTTTTTTTAAATGTAAAACTTTTACCTCGTTATGACGAGGCACGTCCCGTTCAACCTAGTTGGTTATATTAGGGTGCATGTCCAAACATAAAAGACCCTTAGGTCTGAAGAACAAGAAGATTGGTAAATGACGTCTTTATTTTGGTGGGTCGGTTAGTGATGACGTAGAGTGGTAAATAAGTTGGCCTGCAGGACAGACGCCTTTGCTTTGATCTGGCACGTAAATTGATATATTTGTTATTTATCTTCGGAAGGAAGGATTATACAAGACAGGAGTCTTGATTTATAAATTTATATTGGTGCCTGCACCTTCATGGCTTCACTGGCTTCCTAGCGCAGTGGTCTATGGTTCGATCCCCAGATGAGGCGGAAAAATTTTTAGGCCACAAACGGCTCCTGGGTCGACCCAGCCCCAAATGGGTACCAGAGCTACTCTGGGAAGGTTAAGGCGGCCGGCGTGATGCCGACCACATCACCCCTCGTGTGCCGACGGTCAAGATAATATGGGCCTAACACCATATTCCCAATATGCCTAAATGGGCGTGTAACGGGTTCCTTTACCTTTACCTTACCTTCATGGACATATAGGTTAATACACCGTAAATCGGAGTCTTTTACAACCTTATATCGTCGCTGAAGTGTTTACTATATGGAGTCCCGTTTGTTTGGACGGAATCTTTAATATGTTATGGAGAATAAAAATTGTGGAAGATACATGTGCCCCCGACACTCATATACACGGTAAACATCCGAGTTTGAGCTGGTTGACCTGGCGAATTTTGATATTGTTTTGAAGGAATTTAAGAGGGATCCGAAATGTTATGCGTGGCCTACCACAGATATGCGTTGCCTACCACAGATATGCGACTTACGTATATAAGTATTCTGGATCACAGAAATCCAGCATTGAAATATTATTTGAATATTAACTGCATGTATTATGAACAAATCCTATGACATTAATCATCATTGGAAAATAAACCACTGTTTGATCTGCAACACCCCTGCTTTTATGGTCCGTTAAAGATGAAGTGGGCTGTTACAAGTTTGTTCTTCCTTTGTGGGTATACCCAGTAAGGAATACAGGGACGATTAAGTGTTACTACACACTCACGTTTTCACATTCGAGTCTTTTCATGGTATCTTCATCAGTGATAGAAAAGAAACTTGGGAAGAACTTTACCGCTTTTAGTGAACATTTCAATGCTACCCTAACTGTTATTGGAAGCAGGCATCCAAGCGGCACGGGAGCTTAACAGGCAGCACCAAAGTCTCTCCACCATACTCGGTCAACAGCCATCCTTCGTGTGGTGCCCCAGCTCTGGTTCATGCTTAGCATCTCTGCTTCCACAGTTCTTCGTTTTGGCCTTCCTTGCTTTCCCTTTCCTTCTGGTGTCTATAGCATGGAAATGGTGTCAGGGTCTCCTCTGAGGATGTGGCCAACCTAATTCCAGTGTCTACCAGCTATGATGGTGCGCATGTATTCTTGGTGGCTCCGAGTTAGCAGTTCTTGGTTAATGATGGTATTCGGCCAGAAAATTCGGATAATTTTCCTTTCACAGGTTGTATGGAAAGAGGACAATGTGGGCATTTCCTTTTCTGTATTCTTTCCAGCGTTCTGCACCGTACAGAAGTACAAAAATTATGCAGTTCTTATATATTTTTAATTTAGTGTTTGTACTGTACTGGGAGGATTTCCAGATGTTGTTTAGGTTGGCGAAGGAAATCCTGACTCTATTCATTCGGCTACTGATATCTTTGCTGGTTCCGCCGTCTGGTGTTACTATGCTGGTTCCGCCATCTGGTGTTACTATGCTGGTTCCGCCATCTGGTGTTACTATGCTGGTTCCGCCATCTGGTGTTACTATGCTTGTTCCGCCATCTGGTGTTACTATACTGGTTCCGCCATCTGGTGTTACTATGCTTGTTCCGCCATCTGGTGTTACTATGCTTGTTCCGCTATCTGGTGTTACTATGCTTGTTCCGCCATCTGGTGTTACAATGCTTATTCCGCCATCTGGTGTTACTATGCTTGTTCCACCATCTGGTGTTACTATGCTTGTTCCGCCGTCTGGTGTTACTATGCTGGTTTCACCATCTGGTGTTACTATGCTGGTTCCGCCATCTGGTGTTACTATGCTGGTTCCGCCATCTGGTGTTACTATGCTGGTTCCGCCATCTGCTGTTACTATGCTTGTTCCGCCATCTGGTGTTACTATGCTTGTTCCGCCATCTGGTGTTACTATGCTTGTTCCGCCATCTGGTGTTACTATGCTTGTTCCGCCATCTGGTGTTACTATGCTTGTTCCGCCGTCTGGTGTTACTATGCTTGTTCCGCCATCTGGTGTTACTATGCTGGTTCCACAATCTGGCTTATACGTATTAAAACCAATAAAACGGTATTTAATCAGTTTTACGAATAACAGTTCACAAGAAACAAGGGACGTTTCGGGTTTTACCCTTCGTCAGCCACAAACAGGTGACAAAGACAAGAATACAAATAGGTACTAAAAACTATACGGTGATGAGAAATATACAACAAATGAGCGATACAAGCAGATGGAAAAAGTAAACAACAACAGTGATGAGAGAAAAAGAACAATAATAATACAAGAAAATCGTAAAATCTAACAGAAATACCGAAACAAGAAAGTAAATAATCAACGAAACGAAAAAAAAAGAGAATTAACAAAACTGATGAACTAATAAAAGTTATCTCAGCTCAATCCAAAGAATCTGTGAAAGAAAGCTGTAGTACTCCGTCACAGAAATCACAAGGAAGTGACGTACGATAGCGGCAAAGCCAAAGATATAAAAAGATACGAAACGAACCAAAACAAAAACATAAGAAGATAGATCTAAAAGGCAACGAATAAAGCATGAAAAAGAGAAAAGCTACCAGAATTTATATAAAATGATGTTGGATATTCAAACCATCGGGAGCTAGAACACCCATATTAAAAATAAGGCGATTCTCCAACGAAAAGCGAGTCTTGTCATTACCGGCACATGAAAGGAGGGCGGTAACATGAATATCAGAATTACCTGCATGGTCAGGCCTATTGAAATGAAGGGCCACCGGTAAATGTTTGTCATGATAGATGTCATTCAAGTGCTCACGAAACCTGTCTGCCAAACGCCTGCCAGTTTCACCAATGTAGGTCATGCCACATCTCTTGCAGATGATAGCATAAATCAGGTTTCTGGATTCGCACGTAAAAGACTCTTTAATGATAAATGTTCCTTTCGGAAAAGTGACTGTCTGAGTTTGCAGTACAAACGGACAGGTCTTACATATCCGGCGTTGGCACGGTTTAGTACCAAAGTAAGACGGGCTAGTATGTCGCAAGCGACGGTGTACAAGAATATCCCTAAAATTTCTATCCCTACGATAAGCTACCAAAGGTGTATCACGAAACAACTCTTTGGTATCAGGATCAGAGTTGAGAATAGGCAGATGTCGAAACAGAATTCTCTTTACCGCCAGACAGTGAGGATGGAAAGTTAGAACCAGTTTGAGTCTGTCAGATTGGACAGAAGGTTTAGTAGTGAGTGCCGTCTGACGAGTGACGCGTGTGATACGATTAAGGGCATCAGATAAAACATGTTCTGGATAAAGACGTCGGCGGAAGAACTCAAGCATCTCTTGAGCTCGCTGATGAAAATCATCGTCATCGTGACATAACCGACGTAAGCGAAGAAGTTGAGAAAAGGGAATGGAATTTTTACAACTAAGAGGATGCGATGAAGTATAAAGAAGGAAACCATGAGCGTCAGTAGCTTTATAATAGACAGACGTTTTAAGACAAGTAGGACTAATAGTCATGGTGATGTCAAGGAAGTTCACTGAGGTCGTAGAGATTTCAGAAGTGAATTTGATAGCAGGATTGAAATTACCACCATAGTCAATAAATCGACGGAGGTCTACCTCCGACATTTCTGTAATATCAATACCATCATCAATATAGCGGCGGTAAAACTCAGGTATTGGTCCATCATAACTTTGAAAGACCAAATATTCAAAGTGGCCCATAAACAGGCAAGCGTAACTAGGGCCCATCTTAGTACCCATAGCGACGCCACTGATTTGGTTGAAGAATTGGCCATTAAACTCAAAAGAGTTGAGAATAAGAACCAACTCAGCAAGGCGAAGAAGCGGACCTGTACTTATTGTAAGATCAGTACGCTGGTCGAGAAAACATTGGAGTGGCTTCAGACCATCAGCATGTGGAATAGAAGTATAAAGGGAACAAACATCTAGGAGGAAAAGACGGTAAGTACGATCAGGCGTGAATCTGATCGAATCAAAAGTAGTGATAGCATGAGTAGTGTCTTTCAAATAAGAAGGCAGATTGGCGACTAAAGGCTGGAAAATACTATCAAGGAATTCAGAAATACGTTCAGTGGGACAAGAACATGCTGAAACAATAGGCCTACAAGGGTTAGCAATTTTATGCACCTTAGGAAGCATGTAAAAGGAAGGCTTACAATGCTTGTTCCGCCATCTGGTGTTACTATGCTTGTTCCGCCGTCTGGTGTTACTATGCTTGTTCCGCCGTCTGGTGTTACTATGCTTGTTCCGCCATCTGGTGCTTACTATGCTTGTTCCGCCATCTGGTGTTACTATGCTGGTTACACCATCTGGTGTTACTATGCTTGTTCCGCCGTCTGGTGTTACTATGCTTGTTCCGCCATCTGGTGTTACAATGCTTGTTCCGCCATCTGGTGTTACTATGCTTGTTCCGCCGTCTGGTGTTACTATGCTTGTTCCGCCGTCTGGTGTTACTATGCTTCCTAAGTATGTAAAATGTCTTTGTATTTTCTAGCTCTTGGTCCCTTATTTTTTGGGTGCAGATTAGTGTCGTGGCTTTTGTCTTGAGATTAATGTTTAGTCCCACCCGTTGGCTATGTTTATTCAGTATGTCTGTTTTTTATTGGATGTGTTGATGTGAATGTGCGAATAGTGCAATGTCATCTGCGTATTCTAGATCCTCCGGTGTGGACAATGCTGTCCATCTTATTCCTCTTATTCCTCTAGGAGCATCCGCTGTAGTCTGGCGCATCACCCAGTCTATGACAGTTGAAAACATCATGAGAGTGAAAAACAGAGTGGTTTATAAGGGGCATCGCTGCCGCATCTCCTGTTCTTACCTCAGAAAATCTCACATCTGACCAACACTGCATGTGGAATTAGCATACAGGCTTTTAATTATGGAGACCATGTACTTAGGTATTCAATAAGCCCTCAGTATTTCCCATAAGCTGTCCCAGTGTATGCTGTCAAATGCCTTTTCAAAGTCAACAAAATTTATACACAGCTGCCTCTGTCATTCTGAACACTGTTCTATTATGTTCATGAAGGTGAATATATGACACATAATAATTGGGTCGATCTCTTTTCCTCTCCGGCAGTATTTAGTTACATTTTTGAGTGGACTAAATTAAGTGCTTTTCTGTGATGGACACATTGTCTTTCCCAGCTATCAAGCAGATATTTAGTACTTTCAAATCATCTTACACTCCTCTCAGTGACAAGTCGTCATGTCTGTTTGTTTACCCATTCATCCCTGCCGGCAAAGGAGACGGATGAGATAATATTAACCCTCAATCATGTTGGGAAATATCGGGTGTGCCCGACATCAGGCTACGGATTAGCACTAAAATTCATTCATTTATAACCCTCCACTCCTAAAGGAGTATAGGCCTTCAACAAACACATGTCAAGTCCTCCTGTCACGTGCCATCATCTCAAGTTCCTTCCATGTTCTCCTTATAATTTACATCTCTGTTTCCAGCTCTCTTCTCCATGTGCTTCTTGGTCTACCTCTGCCTCTCTTGCCCTGGGGTTCCAGAACAAGGACTGCCTTATAATGCTATCAACAGGTTTCCTCAGTGTGTGTCCTATCCACCGCCATCGTCTACTTCTCATCTCTTGTTCCACTGGCATTTGTCTAGTTCTTGTCATCAGTTCTACGTTGGTAACCTTGTCATACCATTTTAATCCATCTATTCTACGCAAGCACCCATTTATGAAAGTCTGTAACTTTTTGGTTGTTGTCTTTGTTGTTCTCAATGTCTCAGAGCCATACATTAGGACTGACTTCACATTTGAGTTGAAGATTCTTATTTTCGTGTTGGATCCGATTTCTCTTGATCTCCATATATTTTCCAATGCAATGAAAGCTCCTCTTGCTTTGTGTATTCTTATTTTGATATCACTGTCTGTCCCTCCAACTTTGTCTATATTGCTGCCAAGATATGTGTACGATTCTACATCTTGTATTGGTGCTTCTTCAAGTTCAACCCTGTTTTCATTATCTGCATTTATTCTCATTATCTTTGTCTTTTCCCTCTGTATTTTCAGACCCAATTGCTGTGACCTCTCATCGAATGTTTTCAATTTGTCTTGCATCTGATTACGGTTATGGGATAGAAGAGCCAAGTCATCAGCAAAATCCAGATCATCCAACTGCTTAGTCAGAGTCCACTGGATTCCATTTCTGTTGTGTGTTGTTGATGTTCTCATAACCCAGTCTATTGCCAACAAGAAAAAAAAATTGCACAGCGAATTTGTTTAATCGCTGATAAGACTGATGTGCCTTCCTCGACCAGATGGGTAAACGAAGAATTTTGTTTGCGCAAGCGACGGGTAGTTAGATTGCTCACCTGCGCGACACATTTCTGGACAGACAAGAATGTCATAATCGTTTCTAGTACACCTTGTTACAAACACATTACTTTATATGAAAGTAATATGAAATTATTTGTAAACATTGCCGAAAGAGGATCGGATGTTTTCATTCAATATTTGGGAGACATCACCTCTGCAGTAACAGACAGAAATTTCCATGTGGAAATAATTTGAATTAACACACAAAATACGCATGTTTGAAACGATTGGCAGACATTCGGAATGAAGGCACAACACTCTTTCCAATTGGAGCCCTGCTTAACATCGTAACAAACAAACGCGGGGGAAGACAGGCAATATAACCTGAC
This sequence comes from Oreohelix idahoensis, assembly GCA_024509875.1. Taxonomy (NCBI): domain Eukaryota; kingdom Metazoa; phylum Mollusca; class Gastropoda; order Stylommatophora; family Oreohelicidae; genus Oreohelix; species Oreohelix idahoensis. Next base: position 7,904 of record JAMPIV010005117.1, on the reverse strand, counting down.
ACTTTAGCCAGGTTAGAGCACTGTGAAAATTCACTCGCACCAAGAAGACAACCAGACCTAGCCAGAGTTAAGAATAGTACCAGACCGGACTTTGTTGGAGCATCTTGAGGACTTAAGAGCCCAGGAAAACTCTACCATTATTAGCATGGAAAACCGGAATCTGAGGAATCTGAAACACGGAGTCAAAGTGGGAACTTTTTGTTAAAGTAAGAACACCCCAGACCAAGTGTAAGAGGCCTCTACAAGTGCCTTTATTTCTCTGAGCCAAACAATCTGTGAGCCTAAAGATTGGCGTAAGTTGTACATTTTGAATTCTATATTTTTTCATTGTTAACATGTGAACTAATACGTATATATTGACATGTGAAGATAAATATGTGAAAATTGCTAGTGGATGTCCAAGTAATTTAAGGCTGGCAACCTTAGTACATAGAATGATGATTTCATGAACCACCAATGCCAGGGCTGGTGACTGCTTTATTGCGAGTTTCTTATAAAGAACCAAAAGCAGAGATAGTCCCAAGTTACATATGGAGCACGGAGGGAATGATGAAAGAACTTCTATACATTCTTGTTAGATTATTAACCTTTTCAAGCAGTGTAAATGTAAAACATATTCACTCTAAATGTAATGAAAGTTTCAATCTTTTCAACCAGTGAAATGTAAAACATATTCATTCTAACTGTAATAAAAGTTTCAACCTTTTCAACCGATGTAAATGTAAACATATTTAAACTATATTGTTAACATTTTCAACTAAAGTTAAATAAAAAACTATTCATTTTAAATTTAACGATAGATTTTTGCCCACTGGGATTAATATTAATTCTCAGCGAAGGTAAAAGTTCTGAGATAGATGGGATGGTGTGAATGAAAAGAGGGGGGCACATAAGTATGTGTCGGTAACTCAATACTCAGAGGGTATTCGTTTCTCTTCTTTTGCCATACTAGTTGGTGGTACCAGTTGAGTGTACTATTTCTGGAACAAGTGAGGGTATAAGGGGCCTGAAGTCGACGCTAGACATCATCATCAGACGGGTCTTAGAGACGCGGGACCAGCTTTGCAGTTACTCCCTGATTCTACTTGGAACGTGCTGCAACTCTTAAATCTTGACCAGGGACGCGAGCAATCCAGTCATCTATCTGCAAAGACCCAAACATCAGTGGGAGCAGAAACAACTATTGGCAGCTAAGTAAAACTTAAAAGCTGCCAAGTGAACTGTCCATTAAAAAAAACCATAACATCACATTGCGATGATTACTTTTTTCTAAACAATTATTCATTTTGTATTTACTGTTAAACATAATTGATTATTAAATTTGTTACTTGTACCAAGACAAATCTAAAGTTGATTTAATCATTTGGAATATAATACCACCCTAAGTCTCATGCCATTTCCTAAATACACTCAAACAGAGCTATAAACAATAATAAGAGAATATTCGCTGAATTAACTCAGCTGGGGGCTTGACCGAGCAAATGAATTATAAGATTACATAATTCATCACAAAAGTTGACGGCAGATACTAGAGTTAACGTGCTCAGACAATGCAGCATTGTTCCCGCTTTCTGAATACCTTGAGGTAGAAGCATCATTATCCTTCTATCTACAACTCTTTCAAGAATAATCATGTGCAACGGTAGACACCTTTGAAGACTCATAACTTACTCTTGAGTTTTGGCCACTGTTGGACCACTACTGCAGAGCTAAGGGGAGGCAACCCATGAAAATATATGATATGTACATTGTTTGTTTCTTCTGAATCCTGCTTGTTCCTTCCTCAGTTTATGGTCTAGTGCTATTAAAATTCTTTGAATAATTATTCTGCCCAATATTTTCCTGGGAACTGACTGGAAAGTAATTCCTCTCCAGGGAATTGATAGGAGAATAATTCCTCTCCAATCGTTGCAGTCAGTCAGAGCACCTTTCTGTTTGGCAATTTAACAATTATTCCTTTCTTCCACTCCAATGGTGTTGTCTCTGTTTGACAGATTTGTGCAAATAGTGGTTCTAGTAGTTCTGCCGCTAATATAGGATCTGTTTTAAATAGCTCTGCATTTAGGTTATCATGACCTGGAGCTTTTCTGTTCTTCAACCCTTTGATAGCTGTGATGATTTCTTCCCCACGTGGAATATCTGTATTTATATCTAGATCATTTCTGCCTCAGGAATGTTCAATTGTGACCCTGGAGGTGCTTTATTTAGTGTTTCTGCCCATCTTGCTTCTTGCTCCTGTTCTATGGTAATGAGATGTCTGCTCTTGCTTCTAACTAGTGTCATGTTGTTTGCGCCCCGTTTTCCACTGATCGTTTTTGTCACTTTGTACACCGTACTTTGTTCATTCCTCAGTGGTGCTTCTTCTGCTTGACTTGCAAGGTTATCTATGAATTTCCATTTGTGAGCTCGGGTTTGGCGTTTTTGTCTCCTTGCTCGGCTGACTGTACTGTTCACTATATTTCTCCTTCAGCCTAGGGACTTTGCTTCTTTTTGCTTCCTTTTATTTCTTTCTCATCCTAATGGCTTTCAACATTTCTGGTGTTATCCAATCTTGTATCTTTTTTCCTGGAATCCCAAGCAAGTTTTGCTGCTTTCTCAATATACTGTTGACAATGTACTGAATTTCTGGTCAACATCTTGAACTGCTGTCTCCTCCTGGTTCTTGGCAGTTTGGTAGCGTTTTATATTTATATCTGACACATATGCTTTTCTCAGGAGGGGGTCCTTTAATTTACTGATGTCAAATCTTTTCTGTTTTGTTATCTTTGGCCCATTAGCCCTGATCTTCATCATTATTCTTTCTGGTATTCGGTGGCAATCACTTCCCACATTTGCACCTCTTACATCTTGTAGAAAATGCCTCCATCTGCCTTTGATCATTATGTGGTCTATCTGGTTTCTGTCACGGCCATTTGGCAACTCCCACGTTAATTTGTGGATTTCCTTGTGTGGAAAAAGTGTTCCACCAATGATAAGGTTGTTAATGCCATAAAAGTCTATTAATGTATCACCATTTTCATTTGCTATTCCACTGCCGTGTCTTCCCCTTACTCTTTATTTGTATATATTATGTGTTCCAAACTTAGCATTGCGATCTCCAATTTACCTTGGTGTTCATTCCATTTCGTTTTGTAATTGTTCGTAAAACGCATCCTTGTCCTCTTCGTCACTATCATTTGTTGGTGCACATCATTGTATTACGGTGATGTTTGTGAATCCCCCTCTTACTCTCGCTCTAAGCAATCTATTGATGATTGATATCTTTCACATTAATGATCTTTCTATGCCCTTCTTCAGGATAATGGCTACGCCTCCACTGTATAGGCCATCCTGTCTTCTGGAGTAAAGTAATGTTTCCCCTGTTGCTGTTTTTACTCTTCCTGCCTCAGCCCTCACTTATTCCTAGTATGTGAAGTCTGTAGTTTTTTTCATTTTCATTATAATCTGGTTCAGTTTCCCTGTCTCGTTCATTGTTCTTACATTCCAAAATCCAATTATGGTTTCGTGTTTAGCGGTCAGGATGTCCGTTGTCATGTTAGTTGCTTCCTTTCGGCTTTTGCCACTGGCAGTCATACGAGCCTCGGACATCAGATGTTCATCCCGCAGCTATTTTCGTAAAAATTGTAATTTTTTTTTTTACATAGACAGGGGTGTCGGTCCTGTGCTACAACCCCAACCTGGAGGACTAGGGCACCAGCTTTTGTCTGGCCCCTACCCGCGCAGACCTATCCAGCTTGGTAAAACCTGTCAGGAGTAAAACTCCCGCTGGCATAGCTCTGGGGGCTTTCAGGGTACACAAGCCGCCACACCGATACAAGGTGTAGGCAGATTAGAATAACAACTTAATATTGCATAATATTCCAAGTCAGCTATGACTGAAGGGGCTGTTATTATAATATTGCACAGATTTTTATCATCAGCTAATAAATACAGGCCAATATAGAAAGTTACCGAGGCAGATAACAAACGGAATGACGTAATATAAAGTTACACAGACAGATAACAAAAGTAATGACCTAATATAAGTTCGAGATACACATAACAAATGGAATGACCTAATGTAAGTTAGAGAGACATTTAACAAAAGGAATGACCTTATATAAAGTTACAGAGACAGATAACAAATGGAATGACCTAATATAAGTTACAGAGACAGATAACAAAAGGAATTACCCGTCACGAAATACGTTCGTACTCTTTTTCGGGTCTGCAGTCCTATCCGGCACTATTGCTCATACTATTCCGTTTACGTGCTAATTCTTCCAGTATTCATTGTTTACGCTCTCCACGACCAAGGTTATCTTATCATATTATGTCACTCCCTTACTATTACCTTTCCAAATAACCCGTTTCTTTCAATACATTGACTCATATTTGTGTAGGGGGAAGTTGTTTGTGTACTAAATTATGTAACAGCTTCCGGCCGACAAAAAATGACCGTAAGTAGCGAGGCGAGTTGATTGAACAAAAGTTTGATACGGGGACATCGGTAGCAGATAATTGTCACGAAACCATGTTGTTCGGATTTACCAATATGGATACCAGATGGTATTTGGAGGTAGCCGTTATTTTCGCTAACATGACGTGCCCAAATACACTGCCGAAACCACTGGGATGTACGAAGATGACAATCGTATTAAAGTTTAAGACACAGACAGTGATGTAATACTACTGGCAGAACGAATTTGGTGTGATAATAAACTACGAGAAAGCAACATCTTGGAAGATATTATCAGTGATAGATCTGTGTAGTAGTGAGTTGTAAACATGATAAGTAATAACGGACGTGGGAAGACGTCCGATTGTCATGGAGGTTTAAAATCACATGTACAGGGCAATATCGTATGTTTTTGTCACGTGGTAATGTTCTACATGAGGGTAGTGTGGTTCCCTACCAAAATCAGACCCTTATTCGCAATTGATTTGGCGTTTGAGATGCACTAAAAACAGACTGCTATTGATTGAACTTCTCTTCTAAGTAGCAACCTGGGTGTGTATGCGAAAATTTCGCTTATATTCTAGTTCGTTGTTAGGCTACTTCACTTATTTCCAATTTCTTCAAGAAAACATCTTAGACAGCCAGGAACACGGAATATTAGAACCCAAATATAGGACATGCCATAGGACTGGCAGTGAATTCTAAGATTAGAAGAGTATACCCCAGAGACATCACCTTGCGCCTAAGTTCTAGGATAACTTCAAGTGCACTCAGTTAGACATCTAACACACCTGAAAAAAGACTGCATTTTAAATAAATCAGTTGCCCGACAATATAATATTCGGATGTTTCTTATGCAAAGAGTTTGTGCTCGCCCGAAAATCTCGGGGGTACGTTGTAAATATGTACATTTTATCATTTTATATTTGCATTTTGACATGTGTAATTTGCTTTGAGGATGTACAGTGGCATGTAAAGCTTGCAACCTCATCACTGCAAATAACCTAACATATGAACCACCAATGCAAGAGATGGTAACTTCTTCGTTCGGGTTTCCTCACACGTAACCAACAGAGAGGTGGTCCTAGGCTTCATAGATAGCAAGGAGTGAATGATGATATCATGGCGTACATATTTATTATACAAGCACATTAGTAAATTAGAATTATTAGATATATATACTATTATATATATATATATATATATATATATATATATAGATATATAATATATATATATATATATATATATATTATATATACTCTTCTTTCTTCTTCCATCCTTAGCCACCAACCGGCAAAGCAGTATGTGGCCAGTACGCCTAGTGGCGTCTTAGGGGAACAACAAATTGATCAATCTATCGCTGTTTCCACCACGCCTAGTGGCGTCTTTGTGGAACAAAAACAGACCGAACAATCTATCATTGTTTCCGTAATCAGATTGGTTGGCAAGCAGGTGATCAGCCCACTGTGCGAAGTTTTTACGGGATGGGGTAAACAGCCCCATGCCCATACCCTCCTTAGTCGCTTTTTTACGACATGCGTGGTAGGGTGCAGTGTTACTATTCTTTGCTCCCCTTTCGGGCCCCGGTAACACACGGGTGATATATATATATATATATATAATATATATATATATATATATATATATATATATATATATATATATTATATATATATATATATATATATATATTATATATATATACATATAATATAGTCGTGAAAACGTGTGTGTGNAAACCCACTTCNTTGTTAACAAGTATGCCCAGCCAATCNATGTTCAACAGACTCTGAGCCAGAATAAATTACACGAACTATAGGCCATCTTGTTCCCCCCAAGATGGCGGCAGACAGAATAATTGGAAAAATAAAACGAGGAAAAACTTAAGCCTAAAATTTCGGGACGCGGTCACGGAATGTACCAAACCACAGATAAACCAATCACAAGGTTTCCTTACGCACTGGCATTTACCTGAGTTTACCTTTATAAAATGGGCGCATTTTATTAAAAATCACACACACCAACATGAAGGCCAGCGACCGACCGACTGAAGCAGAGAAACTGTCAAGACTGATTTATTGCTCACCCCTGCATTGACCGGGCAGACTTGCTTCACTAGTCGAGTCAAAATCTGGCTTGTATAAATCTTAGAGGGTAGGTAAACTTACTAAAACCGTGTAAGAGAATATGCCTACATCATATATAATGATTGTATTGTTTAGTATCATTTATAATACCTACACCTGTATATAATTAATGTATATCATGTATAAGGATTACATTTTATGGAATCAGGTATAATGATTGTCTTTCCTGGTATGATTGCTGAAGACGATAACCAACCTGAAATATTAACCTATCAGTCCTTTTTTAGGGTCCATATAACTCCAACCTGAAATATAACTTATCTCCCAACCTGAAATATAACCTATCTCCAACCTGAAATATAACCAAACAGTACTTTTTTAGGACTATATATATAACTCCAACCTGAATATAACCTATGAATGATTGTGTTTTGTATGACTGTTTTGAAGAAGGAAACTAGGTATATATTTCATATAGGATTTTAGTTTTACTATGAATGTATCAGGTATACTGATTATATCTTAGGGAGTTAGGTATTGTTAGAATAATGATTGTATTTCCTGGTATGACTCCAACCTATATAACCACAAATCAATATTGTTAGGGTATATTTTACAGCCAGTATAGCACTTATGAGGGATGGCCTGGTATATTATAGGTGGAAGGAAAAACGGTTGTATCATACGGTGTACAAATTATTGGATGTATTCATGTATTGAATTATCAGAAAAGAATGTTTTGCAAGTACACACCTGTCTTGTCTCGCTATTGCTAAATCATACTGAGCCATGTTGTCATTCATCCTACATGCAGACACATGAGACACGTTCATCTCATATACACTAGAAAATAGGTGGGCTTGATGACAGAAATTAGCCCCTATTTTTCCTTGTTACAGGTTTTATTCGTGTCATCCAACCTGAGGTCGTTATGTCGAGTCAACCATCCAGCTGCCTGGAAACTTCGCAGGGAGCACAGTGATTGCACGGAGCTACATCCATTAGTCCCCCTCAGTCTTGGGTGGGCTAACGAAAAACGATCATCAGGGGTGTTGTGTGCAAGAAATTAAGGAACAGAACTGTTTCAAGAGTTGGAGTACACTTTAGTACAGTTTCCGTCGGCAATTGTGAAAAAATTAAACTGTCAGGGGGAAGAAAAAAGTGATTTAGCATAGTGAGAGACAAGATTAACAGCAAAGCTGATAAAGTTTTCTGTAATTTGATTAACAGCACAGCTGTTATCTATAATTTGGTTCCTATAATGGAAGAGTTGTTGTAAAATCTATATATATATATATATTATATATATAATATTATATATATATATATATATATATATATATATATATATATATGATATATATATTATATATATA